>CAUJNA010003591.1:0-257500 GCA_963377175.1 Effrenium voratum | reverse complement strand
CAGTCTCAGCATATTACTGCATGTGTTAAAGTAGGGGACCCCACAATGGTTGTGTTCCTTTGGTTTCCATTTACAAGCAACCTGTTGCCTTCCAAGCTTGCCGCCTACCCATTCTAATTCATTTGGTGTCCAGTTTTCCACCAGCCAAAAAGCGGAGGAAGGGGAAGGGGAAGAGGAAGGGAGAGCAAGTTTCCAAGGATCTCCGTTGCCCGTTCTGTGCGAGGGGGACAGGACAGCTCCCCGGAAGAGGTTGTGGTGTCTCTGGAGCGCGAAGGGTGGGTGGCGCCTCGCCAGCACAGTTGGTGAACCACTCAATTCCCATTCTAAACCAATTGAGTTGGTGAGTGGTCCATCTGTTTTGGCTGGGGGAGGTTGACTGTGTAGGGGGCGGGATAATGTATCTAAGGTGAGGCCATGAGCCCGTTCAACCAATCCTTGACGGTCTTGAAAAATGGATTTGTCTCCACAGGGCACAAGAGCTGGAAAATCCTCGGGGCTCTAGAAAACCAAGGAACCCTCGCAAAACCCTCGCGGAACCCTACGGAACCTTACCTCAGAGCTGCCCCGGACCCTTGCGGAACCCTGCGGAACTCTCGCGGAACGCTCGCAGAACCCTGGAGTTTTGCTTCCACCGACTGTCTATTTTGGCGGCAAGCTGCAGGGGAAAGCTCGGCAAGTCAGTAGTGGATTGTCTCGCCTTCCCATGTTGGGATCGGGGATCCCCCGGCAAAACATGTTCTTCTGGTCACGTGTTCTGCGCAGGATCCAGACTTGTGTCAGGTTGGTGAGTCGTTATTTGCCTAGATTGGACTTAAATAAAATGGAACTGGAGCCAGACGATGGATCGGACAGTCTAGAAGTCCACCCTCCCTCGGCTGAACACCACCGCACCGCACAAGGCCTTTCGCATGAGCCGCTCTGCGGCTCAAAAGATTCAAGGGCGCGAACCCCAGAGGCGCCGAGTTCTGGACCCAAGGCCCCCTATAGGCGTCCATTTTGCTGGGTAACCCTGGGGTTTTGCTGGCATGGCACATTCAGGGTTGGCATTTTGGTTTGACTTTGGCTGGCGTGGTATTCCTTGGTAAAGCCTGGTCTTTGCTGACCTGATGTATTCCGGGAATTTGCTTGGAGTCGTGGAGTGGGCCATGGGTGCGCGGGTCGTGCAGGCTGTCAAGACCATCGATGCCGAAGGGTGCGGGTGGCAACTGAACATCTAACAAAGGCGGGGACCTATGGTTCCCGCTAAACTGTTGGTCTTCGTCTTTTTTGTGTTGTCTCCCTTTGAGGATCGGTTAAAGTATACTATACACTGTAGTCTATTTTGGTGTGGGAGGTGAAATCTAGGGGAGTGCGGGACTCCCTGAAAAGTCACACACACACACCGAGGGAATTCGCCATGCCGAGGCTCCGAGAGATGCTGCAGCTGGTCTTCCGCCTCTTCTGCCGGGGGCTTGGATGCCAAACGGAGGGGAGTCTTGTGAGCAACAGTCCACGTTTGCTATCATCTACTTGTACTGATTGTCTTTCGGGAACATTGGGCACGCGCACCAACTTATCAATAGAAGATGGGGGTTACTCACCAACTGTCCATGTGTGTTGGGCGCACAATGAATGTTGACTGTGCTGGGGCAAGGTCGAAACGTCCACCTCTTTTGGTTCCCCTTGACACCATCCACAACGAGCGATGAGACTCCCATGCGGCAGGTAAGCAACAGCCAGTCCAATCAGATGCCATTGCCCATGTTTACCTTTTGAGTGTTTGCTTTTTGGGGTGGACACCTCCCGTTGCATAAGTCAGGGGACCCGTTCAACAGGTTCTAATAAATCGGGTCCCGTCGCTTGCACAGGACAATCATGTGCTGCACTGGGTCACCCAAAGGGCATCATCCTTTTACCTTGGCTGGGCAGGGCGTTTGGGTTGGACGTCGCCGGCCGAATCGAGGCAGCGATTCTGATGGCTTCGCCAAGTTAATGGCAGACGGAGAGGCCGCAGCACAGCACTTGCGGGCGCTGGGAAGATCAACTTCCTGGCTGTTTGGATTGGTGACCATTGTAGGACAAGCTTCCACTTGCAACCTGGCTGGTGAGCCACTTTTATAGCTACCCTTTCCGCTTGAGGAATGAAAGCTTGCTGAGGCACATTCTGAGGCACCCTAGGACACACCCATGTGTCAGGGATGGTATATGCATTTGTGGGTCTTTCTGTCAAAGCAATGGCTTTGGAATGTTTCGTGGTACCCCTGAAAGGAGTCGGTGTTGTAGGGGTGTTGAGTTGAGCAACATGCTCGAAGAGTTCTCACCGCCTCGGCCACGGGGAATCACATTTGTTTGACTCATCTCAAAGAAAGCTGGTTGAAGACCATTTCCTGCACAAACAGCGCCTTTTGCTCTGGCAGGTTTTGAAGGATGCACAATGTTTATCACCTGCAGCAAAGAACACTCCCGCGATTCACTGTGCAAGGGTGACCTTCATTTGGCTTTGCTTCCAGGTGGGTTCTACTATCCTTGACCTCGTGGTTGGCGGCCCCAGCAATGCAGCGCGTTTCTGGTCGCAATCTGCGATGCACCCATGGTGCGTCTTCATGTGGGTTGTGATTGTTCCTGTTTGTGTCATTATTGTCGTAGTTGTCGTAGTTGTCGTTGTAGTTCTGCTGCTGCGTTTACCGCTTTGCTGTTGGGATTGCTGCCACCGACATCGTTGTTGAGGTTGTCACTGCTGCGTTGTGTTTTGAAGCATGCACCGCTTCCGTCATTTTTCTGTTGTTCTTGTTATTGGTCATATCATGGTTGCCAACGCTGCTGCGACTGTGGTTGTAGCTGTCGCTGTTGTGGCATGCTTGACGTTTCCAAATCGATTTGGAAGTTGCGATGTGGTGAGCCTGCTTGAGCTCGCATGGTGTGTGGATTTGGGTGTTTGCTAGGGGAAGCCTTCCAGCACAATCACAGGGCCCAGGCATGCTTGCCCTCCACAGGTCAAAACCCAACACTCTCTTCCATCTCGGGTTGGTATGTTCCCACTGAACATGGAATCAACCTCAAACAGGGAAAAAGGCTCGCTCTTGCATCCGTGGGTGAATCACGGGCTCTTAGAATCTACAGCCATGGTCAGAAGGCCTTTCCACTCTCCTGGGAAAAGTTCCTAAGGGAGCCAGGGCCACATGGAACTCAATGAGTTTGACCGTTTGACCATGACGATTAGGTCCTACCAGTTTGCATTAGAAGCCCGTGCATGAGTTGTCCTCGCTGAGGCAGTCAATGCGAAGCCGTAGATTGTTTCAGATACACTGTTTGCTGTATGACAATGGTTCAGATGATAAGAGAAATGCAGACACCATCAACTGGCTCCAGGTGCGATCTGTGTTTGTGATGGGTAAAGATCTTTTCCGCCACGCCACTTGACGTTGGCATACTTCAGACTTACGCTTTTGCAGAGAAATCTGGTGGCTTGGCTTGCTTCACCTAGTCCGGGCTGTAGGCCAAGATGATCCAAGCCGAAGGGCCAGAGAACATGCTGGGGTCCCAGGGGCCTGGTGCAGAGGGGCTGAGGGTGCATCAAGTTTCTGGTTCAAGGTTTGCGACTCGGGATGCTCGCAGCTTGATCAAAATGAAGGTTTTGAACATTCGAACCAACTCGCACATGCAGATGTTGCGCCGCTTGCACGGGTGGCATGTATGCCTCCGGTGCCCACTTGGGTCCTGCTTGCCGAGCTGCCCGTTTGACTCGGAGTCCCCAATCAGTCATCAAGTGCTCCAGCGTTCAAGCTAGACTCTAGCACTTGTCTTGGCCAAGTCGCCAGCCACCTAGCCGCCTCGCATCCACCGGTTCCCTGTGTGCCTCACACTTGGATTGATTCCCGTCAGGTGCAGGCTGCCGACGCCTGTTGGGGGGAGCGCAAAGGTCCACCTTCCCATCCACCAGCGGGGCTTCAAATTGGGCGGTTCCTTTGTCGACTTCAAATTGGTGGGAGCAAAACGGGCGGTACAGACGCGGGAGTTGAGTTCCGCGGCACTCGAGGCGTGAGCGCCAAAGAGCCGGGGCCCTGGATCCCTGGCGGCAAGATGTTGGGATTTGCAGGGAGAGGCCAAGGTGATTCTACGAAGACCCTTTCCCTCTCAGAGAAACCAAAAGTTGGTTGGAATTCATTGCGGTTTAGAGGATTGGCCGCCCTGATTGTGAGCCGACCTGATCATTTGCTTGTTGTCCGTGCCGCTTTTGGCCCAGAAAGGTGAAGGATCAACCTGCCCCCAAGTTGGCACACTGCACCAGCCCAGGACCTGCTGAGTTGAAAATCTTTAAACTTGTGGGTAGGTGTGTTCCTCATTTTGGTAAAGGCCCAAAAACTGCAATTGTGTTTTGCCAGTCAACTCAGCAGTTCAGTTATGTCAAGAATGTTTGAACAGTGAACTTTGATTTACCCAAACAAACAAACAAACAAACAAGCAAACAAACATCCAGTAGCGTAGATGAAACGTGTATCCTGTGGAATCCATTGATAAGCCTGCCCATGTGCCCATGTTGACAAGACATGGCCCCCCCCCCTCTGCCCGTTTTTCGAGAGTACCCCTCCTTGCGCTTGAAAGGAAGAACATTCTATGGGTTCCCGCATGTTGCACGGCTTCAGAGGATAGAATTGTATGCCGTTGCACATTTGTCTCGCAGATAGGCTATTGGCCCAACCTTTTGTGCCCCAACCCTAATTTGTTCATTTCAGGTTGTTTACCCTCCCACCAAACCGGGAAGTGCACAGACCCGCTTGAAAAGAGTGTTCTCTTGGAAAGGGAGTTTGTGTATGTCCCTGCCTGTTTGTTGGAGGGTAGTTATTTTACTTCACCCCGACATCCCTGGCTGTTTCTTTGCTGTAACCTCCCAGACGGGCACTGGACATTTGCAGGCGCTCAATGGTTGGGGCCTCAGCTGATCAACAGCTGCTCATACTCTTCCACGTTTTCCCAGTAGGGCTGTGGATGGACAAATGGCGCACCAGTTGGTCGGCTGTTTATGCCAGTATTTGCCAGTATTCACAAGGTGTCATCCATCCCAACTGGTGCGGAATTCCGTTCATCCACAGTGGCTTTGTGGCAAGTTGGCTCAGTTGGCAATTCCAAAGGCGGTCGATGCTTGCAAATCAGAGTTGAAGTCGTGTGTAGAAGTTGGCACAGGCTGAGGAAATATGGTTGCTAAGAAGAGAAAGGTAATGAGACCTAGGATGCGATGATGGAAATCAGAGTTGTGCAGTGCCGCATAATTTTGTTCCCATGCAATTAGAGTCTGATGGGACAGCACATCAGCTACGGAATTCAAGATTCTGGCAGGCACCTGCTTTTGGACTGTAAATATACGTATTATGGCTATGAACGGAAAAGGGAACCACCTCAATAGCGGTTTTATGTCCACCACAGTGTCCCCCCACTCAGACAAGTCTCATGCCACCCGGCAGCGCTGAACCCATTCATATTGGTAAAAGCAGAGTTGGACGACCTAGACAACAATGGCTGTTTAGGTCCAATGAGGCTATCCACAATCGAATTAGTCACTCAGATTTTGATGCTGACCCTTTCCAAAACAGATAAAATTATACGCGCCGCCCAACAAAGGATAGTATGAGGCTAAGCCAAGCGCCGAAGCATCTTGCTTAGTTGCAGCTGTCTTGCAACGAGATGCATGGCACGACAAAAAAAGTCCCCCCATTCAAGTTCACACCAAAAATTGGTGTTGCTTGTGACGAGGGGGAAGGGTGGTTATGTTGCAAGCGGTCATTGTTGAATGCCGCCTCTTGTGGGACAACCTAGGCAAGTTTCGCGCCCTCCGCCATCACTTGCAAAGCCCCCTTCTCCACACCACCTGATGCCCCAACACCCTTGTGCTTATTCGGGTGCACAAGGTTTTCTTGGTGGCACATTCCCAGATTGAGTCAATGAGTCAACCCCTTCTTGATTTTGGTTGGGGAGGCCCCTTTGAAGCATTCAGTTTGATGAACACCCTCCCGTATTGTATAATCCGCAAGGTTGATTGCTCCAGGGTCAACCGGACTGCACACTCAGCCCCGGTTTTCTTTGGACGGGTCAGTTGTATTAAAATCCAGGATGGACAATCCTTGGGTAAGACGAGCCAAACCTATTATGTAGCTCCTTTCCTTGGGGATCTAATTGGCATTGCATTGGTCGGGTATATTGCAAATTTAGATGTTTTCGGCTTGGAGCATATCGCTAGAATGTTCTTCGACTGCTCATTTCAGATCTTGGCATCACATTTGTAGACATTGGAATCCCAGAGCCAGGTCAGCGGCCACAAAGGCCTGTGCCAGGCGAGATGGGCTTGACGGCCATGGATCCTCGTCGTCTCTGGGTGCGAAATAAGCCATGGTTAGGCCCAAAAGGGAGGGGGTAGTCTGATTTGTCCAGACCCTCCATCAAACACCCGGACCATGAAAAGGGAAATAGCACTCCCTACAAGGAAGAATGTCTTGAGTCAAAGAACTTGCTTGTAGCACGTGTTGTTTACAATTGCATTGTGGTACGAACACCACGCAAAAAAATCTCCATCAGTGGAACCATCGCAAAAGGTTTCACCATGAGGCAACCAAGGTCGGCACAAACACGCTTCAACAGTCAGTTTAAACATGTTTCAGCGTCCTGACGTGGAAACGTTTAAGCTTGTGCGCAGGTGGTGCGGTGGTTGTTTAAGCGTTTAAACATAATAAGCGGGTTTGAAAGAATGGCATTGCTCGCAAGCTTCAAACTTGCAAAACTAGAGTTGTTTCTTGTCCCCAGAAAGTGCAGAGCACAGCGCTCTGATGCCGGAAGCCACCGGGGCCAATTGTATGTGCTTGGGCTTCTCTTGATGGGGCTCCAGTCCAACCAGGTTTTGGAAGCATTTCCCACATCTCCTTCACTTGCGTTGATCAACCGATTCATCTCATGCAGGCTTTGCACGGTCTACCCACTCCCTGACTAGTTGCTTCGGCAAAGCATAGCGCCCTCACGACATGGATTTGCAACCTTACCGCTGGTGATTCATGTCTTTTGCACGACCTCACTGCTGGTTTCTTTCGTTCAGATCCTTTTGTGGTCGGTGGATAATTTTCGTTCTGCGACTGTGAGCCAGGAGCTAGACAGGCTCACCGTGCAGTGCGCCTCGTGTGGATATCGAAGCCGTGAACATGGGAAGTGCCACTGGTGTCAGGGAGTTATTTTCCACGCCCAAAGCCCTTGGAAGGTACGAACAAGCTCGCAGGAGCTCTGCATTTGCAGCTTTTGCCAGGTGCTGAGAGCCGTTGGCTTGGTCGGAATTTCACTTTGCTCTTGGGGAGAAGCTTCTGTAATCTGGGACAGGCGTTTTTGTCCTTCACTGGCATCCAATGAAACTGCCGCTGGAGGTAAAGAGGGAAATCGAGAGACTCCTGTCGAATCACGGCAAAAGGGAACCAGCCTTCGGATTGTCAACTCCACGCATACGATTGACGAAGCCACGCACGACCAGCGTACCTGGGACCGCTGGTTCTTTCCTATGATCCAGCTCCCACCGTCCCGCACCCCCTGCCACTCACCCACCAAGCTGGGCCCATTTTCTCGGAATGTGTTTGCAGTTGGCCACTTTTGGAGCCCAACAAGCAGACCCTGTCCACCATACCAGGAAACCTTTCAGTATTTGCCTTGCATACAGAGTTTCTCAGAGTTCGGGCAGTTTCCTTTGGTGATCTTCAGTGATGTTTGTTTCCTTCGCATTGGAAGCTTGGTAAGCTGCTCTGATTTCTGTGTCTGTCAATGTAGGGGGACGCTGAAATTGGTGGTTGTTCATTTGGCAACCTGAATCTACTCGGTTTCCACGCACGACTACGGGATTTCTGTGAGGCGGCCGCCAGATGCTCGCATCCATGGGAAGCTCTTGCCTCAGATTCGATCCACCTGGCAATCCTCGCGAGAGTCGATTGGCTGGAAGCTCTCAATGCCTTCCCTGCCCAGTTTGCAGAACTCTTAAGCTTTTTGTTGGCAGTTTTCTCTATTTGAGTCAAGGCCCAAGAAGTAAACTAAACTGGGCAGTCAATGCAGCAGGGCTTGCATTGGCTATCACACTCTTCATTGAACTCAAGCCACAAGCCGAGCGCGAGTCATGTCCGTTGGTTCCACTTAAATTGAGCCGAACCTCCCAAGCAAAAATTGGCAATGTCAGGCTAAGATTGGATAAGAAGGCATGCTGAGTAGTGGGTTCTGCGCATTCTGCAAAGCAATTTCCATCCGATCCCTTCATGCACGCCAGCCCTTCCGCAAACGCTTCGTGTCAAGATGTGTCAAGGCACAACTTCATTCATGTGTGTGGGCGGTATGTGTGTGTGTGTGTTTGTGTGTGTTTTTGTGTGTGTGTGTGTTTGTGTGTGTGTGTGTTTGTGTGTGTGTGCTTGTGTGTGTGTGTGTTTGTGTGTGTGTGTGTTTGTGTGTGTGTGTTTGTGTGTGTGCTTGTGTGTGTGTGTGTTTGCGTGTGTGATTGTGTGTGTGTGTGTACGTGTGTGTGTGTGTACGTGTGTGTGTGTACGTGTGTGTGTGTGTGTGTTTGTGTGTATGTGTGTGTGTTTGTGTTTGTGTTTGTGGGTGTTTGTGTGTGTGTGTTTGTGTGTGTGGTTGTGTGTGTGTGTGTTTGTGTGTGTTTGTGTTTGTGAGTGTTTGTGTGTTTTTGTGTGTGTGTGTTTGTGTGTGTTTGTGTGTGTGTTTTTGTGTGTTTGTGTGTGTTTGTGTGTGTGTTTGTGTGTGTGTGTGTGTTTGTGTGTGTGTTTGTGTGTGTTTGTGTGTGTTTTTGTGTGTGTGTGTGTTTGTGTGTGTTTGTGTGTGTGTGTTTGTGTGTGTGTGTGTGTGTGTTTGTGTGTGTTTGTGTGTGTGTGTGCTTGTGTGTGTTTGTGTTTGTGTGTGTGTGTTTGTGTGTTTGTGTGTGTGTGTGTTTGTGTGTGTGTTTGTGTGTGTGTGTGGGTGTGTTTGTGTGCGTGTGTTTGTGTGTATGTGTGTGTGTGTGTTTATGTGTGTGTGTGTGTGTTTGTGTGTGTGTGTTTGTGTGTGTGTGTGTTTGTGTGTGTGTGTTTGTGTGTGTGTGTTTGTGTGTGTGTGTGCTTGTGTGTGTTTGTGTTTGTGTGTTAGTGTGTTTGTGTGTGTGTGTTAGTGTGTTTGTGTGTGTGTTTGTGTGTGTGTTTGTGTGTGTGTTTGTGTGTGTTTGTGTGATTGTGTGTGTGTTTGTGTGTGTTTGTGTGTTTTTGTGTGTTTGTGATTGTTTGTGTGTGTGTGTTTGTGTGATTGTGTGTTTGTGTGTGTGTGTGTTTGTGTGTTTTTGTGTGTTTGTGAGTGTTTGTGTGTGTGTGTGTTTGTGTGTGTGTTTGTGTGTGTGTGTGTGTTTGTGTGTGTGTTTGTGTGTGTTTGTAAGTGTTTGTGCTTGTGTGTGTGTGTGTTTGTGTGTGTGTGGTTGTGTGTGTGTGTGTGTGTGTTTGTGTGTTTGTGTGTGTGTTTGTGTGTATGTGTGTGTGTGTGTGGTTGTGTGTGTTTGTGTGTGTTTGTGTGTGTGTGTGTGTTTGTTTGTGTGTGTTGTGTGTGTGTTTGTGTGTTTGTGTGTGTGTGTTTGTGTGTGTTTGTGTGTGTTTGCGTGTATACACATTTATATATATGGTTGCGTGTGCTTATATATATATATATGTTTGTGTGTGTCCTTGTGTGTGTGCTTGTGTGTGTTTGTTTGCGTGTGTGTTTGTGTGTGTGTGTGTTTGTGTGTTTTTGTGTGTTTGTGAGTGTTTGTGTGTGTGTGTGTTTGTGTGTGTGTTTGTGTGTGTGTGTGTGTTTGTGTGTGTGTTTGTGTGTGTGAGCGTGTGTGTGTGTGTGTTTGTGTGTGTGTGGTTGTGTGTGTGTGTGTGTGTTTGTGTGTTTGTGTGTGTGTTTGTGTGTATGTGTGTGTGTGTTTGTGTGTGTGTGTGTGTGTTTGTTTGTGTGTGTTGTGTGTGTGTGTTGTGTGTGTGTGTGTTTCTGTGTGTTTCTGTGTGTGTGTGTGGTTCTGTGTGTGTGTGTGTTTGTGTGTGTTTGTGTGTTTGTGTGTGTGTGTTTGTGTTTGTGTTTGTGTGTTTGTTTGTGTGTATTTGTGTTTGTGTTTGTGGGTGTTTGTGTGTGTGTGTTTGTGCGTGTGTTTGATTGTGTGTTTGTGTGTGTGTGTGTGTGTTTGTGCGTGTGTGTTTGTGTGTGTGATTGTGTGTGTGTGTGTTTGCGCTTGTGTGTTTGTGTGTGTGTTTGTGTGTGTTTGCGTGTTTTTGTGTGTTTTTGTGTGTTTGTGTGTTTGTGTGTGTGTGTTTGTGTGTGTGTGTGTGTTTGTGTGTGTGTGTTTGTGTGTGTTTGTGTGTGTGTGCTTGTGTGTGTTTGTGTTTGTGTGTGTGTTTGTGTGTGTGTGTGTGTTTGTGTGTTTGTGTGTGTGTTTGTGTGTGTGTGTGTTTGTGTGTGTGTTGTGTGATTGTGTGTGTGTGTGTGTTTTTTTGCGTGTTTGTGTGTGTTTGTGTTTGTGTGTGTTTGTGTGTGTGTGTTTGTGTGTGTGTGTGTGTTTATGTGTGTGTGTGTGTTTGTGTGTGTTTGTGTGTTTGTGTGTGTGTGTGTGTTTGTGTGTTTGTGTGTGTTTGTGTTTGTGTGTGTTTGTGTGTGTGTGTGTTTGTGTGTGTGTTTGTGTGTGTGTTTGTGTGTTTTTGTGTGTGTTTGTGTGTTTGTGTGTGCGTGTGTTTGTGTGTATGTGTTTGTGTGTGTGTTTGTGTGTGTTTGTGCGATTGTGTGTGTGTGTGTGTGTGTTTGTGTGTGTGCTTGTGTGTGTGCTTGTGTGTGTTTGTTTGCGTGTGTGTTTGTGTGTGTGTGTTTGTGTGTGTTTGCGTGTTTTTGTGTGTTTGTGAGTGTTTGTGTGTGTGTGTGTGTTTGTGTGTGTGTGTGTGTTTGTGTGTGTGTGTGCTTGTGTGTGTGGGTTTGTGTTTATGTTTGTGTTGGCGTGTGTGTTTGCGTTTGTGTTTGCGTTTGCGTTTGCGTTTGTGTTTGCGTTTGCGTTTGTGTTTGTGGTTCTGTTTCTGTTTGTGATTCTGTTTCTGTTTGTGTTTGTGTTTGTTGTGTGCCCCCTGCTCCTAAGGGGTCCGTCGCTTTTCTCTTCCTTCCTTCTTTTGTCAACTTTTGGAGTCGGGTGCCACCATCCTGAGCCTCTGCGTAGCCAGCAAGCATCACAGCGGATGGCACTCCTGATGAGGGCTGTGATATCTGAACGCTTTGCATGCAAGGGATGCCGAAACTCCATTGTCTTTTGATTTGCAGAGTTGGGGTGCGCCTCCAGTGCTTGCTGTATCTCCCATCAAGTGTGTACTGGCACTGCTTCCGAGCCACGGTCAGTGTCGTGAACCTTTTGAGGCATTCGATTTGCCTCATGCACAGACCTTTTCTTCTGACCATTACCGACTGACTTTTACCGCTGACCGACCATTACCGCTGAACTTTTCTACTGACTTTGACCTCCCAATAAAAAGCAGCCCAAGGACCGTTTTCAACTGACTTTTTGCCCAGATGTTTCACCAGACCTCTACCGTGCCCCCATGACCCTTTCAGTCAGACTCGCGTCTCGTCAGGCATACCTGGCTTACATGTGACGGCCCCTGATGAGGCGTCGTGACGCAGGCCCCTTAGTTAGATCCTTCAGTTCCTTCGACTCCTGCGGCTCCACCGGCGGCCTCTACTCGACCGGCTCCTTCGTCGGCACACGCGACCTCTTCGGCGACTTCCTGGACTTCTTGTACCTCGACCTCTTCGGCAACTTCCTGGAGGGTACGGTATTTCTCTGGCTACTTCCTGACCTTCGCGCACGGCAACTTCTTCAACTGCTTCCTGGGCATCTTGTATTGCGACTTCTCTGGCTACTTCCTGGACTTCTTGTACCGCCACCTCTCAACCTCATGTACTGCAACCTGAACTTTGTGTACTGTGACTTCTTCCTGGGCGTCTTGTACTGCGACCTCTCTGGCTGCTTCCTGGACTTCTTTTACCACAACCTCTTCGGCGACTTCCTCGACCTCTTGCACTGCGACTTTTTTATTTGCGACGTCTTCGGCGACTTCCTGGACGACGGCTACGAACTTCGTGTACTGCGGTCTTGAGCTACTTCCTGGGCATCTTGTATTGCGGACCGTCCTCGAGTGAGTCCAATTGAGCAGCATGAAGCCCTAGGCACTGCGAGGAAGGCTAAAAAACCACCACGCGGAATGATGGAGGCGCTCCTTCTGGTTCTTCCTTTTTTCCGTTTTTTCCTTATTCTGTTTCTTTTTCTTTTCTCTTTCCTTTCTTTTTGTTTCTTCTTCTTTTCTTCTTGTCCTTCTTCTTTTCTTCTTTTTCTGTTCTTTTCTTTTCTGTCTTTTTCCCTTCTGGTTTCGGTTGCCCAGTGTGTTCCCCCATCGGTGTGTGTGTGTGTGCCCCCTGTTCCTAAGGGTCCGTCGCTTTTCTCTTCCTTCCTTCTTTTGTGAACTTTTGGAGTCGGGTGCCACCATCCTGAGCCTCTGCTTAGCCAGCAAGCATCACAGCGGATGGCACTCCTGATGAGGGCTGTGATATCTGAACGCTTTGCATGCAAGGGATGCCGAAACTCCATTGTCTTTTGGTTTGCAGAGTTGGGGTGCGCCTCCAGTGCTTGCTGTATCTCCCATCAAGTGTGTCTGCGAGTGTGCGAGTATTTTGTGGGGTGGCTTTGAGGGGATCTCAAAAGGAATCCACTAGTGCCGCGATCCTCAAACTTCGGCACACACCCGTTCACTGTCCAAACGCAGCGGATGCCCAAGCCCCCCACACCGTTTGGGGGGGAGAGAGAGAGAGAGGAGAGGGAGGGAGGGAGGGAGGGAGGGAGGGAGGGAGGGAGGAGAGAGAGAGAGAGCAGTTCAGTATTCCGATTTCCAGAAAAACAAAGCATACGAGTAGCAGCTCTATTGCAAAAGCTCGCGCCCTTTGTAAGTGCCTTGTTCTGGGCTTCAATCTGCATTTTCAGGGTTCACAGGTGCAACGTTTGGACGCAGGTCTCGACCATGATGGCGCTTGGTGGTACTGCTCGCAATGCTGGCAGGCGCCACATGTCGCTTGGAGCGCCAGCTCCAGAGAGACGTTTTCTGGAGCGGATACCCTTTTCAGCTTGGTCACAAATTTTCAGGGTCCCCTAGTTTGACACGTGCGCATTTCATTTTCCATGTGAGGGATCCCAAAATGCTCAGCCTCAAGGATATATCGGGAATAGGGGCTAAAACCCTGTGAAACACAGGCGACGTTTTGAAACGAAGCCTTCGGAGACATGTCCATGTTTGCTCCTTTTAGATCTGGAGTTAGCGCACTTCCTGTGTCCACATGCGTGAGATGCGCAAGCAACCGTGTATTCGAGCAACTCCTCCCAACAATTCATCCAGCGTCGATGGTTCAAGTGAGCATTTTGCGCAGGCTTGGACCCATGAGCAAGAACTCCAACGAAGCCAATATCCACGACGGACATGGATTGGAAAACATATCTAAAATAATATGAAACAAACACTATTTTGGTATTAATTTAAAATTGATTAATTAAATAATCAATTAATTTAATATGTTTAATATTATTGTATTCATTATTGAATGCATTTATGAAATAATAATTTTTAATAATATATTTAATATTAAAAATATAATTATATATTTTTGATTTTGTATGATACATATGAGTAAAATATATAAATTATATTATTATATATATATATATATATTATTATATATATTATTTGAAAATATTGATTTTGGGTTTAATAAATATATAAAGAATAGTATTATTATATATTAAGAATTAATTTATTATTATTATATATATATATAATGAAAACTTCTCCTATAATTCGTATGGTTTCGAGGTCGTATTTCTTGTGTGTTGGTAAGTTGTTGAAGCGGTATTCCGGCCAAATTATAATATTTGCTTGCGATGGGGGGATTAAAAATAATTTCGTATAGAATTTTCGGGGCGTAATTTGGTTGATTTTTTTTTGCACGAATTTTGGGTCGTTTTCGGCGATATGGGTTTTAGATTTCCGGACGTTACCTCTAATTGTGTTTTTTAGAATTTGGAAAATACCGGGCCAAGTTTCGGAAAAACATGGGATGTGTTTCGTGTGTTTGTGTTTATTTATTTTGTAATTTTTGTTTATCTTTGTGTATGTTAATTTGTCTTTAATTGATTGTTTGTTTCTCGTTGTTGTCTCGGTTTGTTTCTATGTGTCCATGTTTGTGTTCGTCTCTATTTCTTTTTTGTGTATTTTATATTTGTCTATTTAATAATATCTATTTATATTTATTTTTGTTATTATTTTGTTGTTTGCCAACACTTGATCGTGTTTTGATCGTCGTTATGCATCCTTAGCATCTCTAATACCAATAACAATAAGGATAATTATCATAACGCCATATAAGAAAGATATATTGGATAATAATAATAAGAATAATGATGCTAATTATGTGTTTAGCGAGCCAATTGTAATAGCTATTAATGAGCACGTGTTTATCCGAACAAATTTCGGATAAATATAGGTTAATTCAAATTTAATTTAATTTAATTTAATTCAAATTTATTCTTATAATATTATTTATATTGTTAATATATCCTATATATCACTAATTGGGCTCAAAAATTGTGATTATGAGTATTATTATAATATCTTTGATATTATTAATTGAATCTAATGTTATATTTCAATCAATATTGGATGATGATGGTGATGATGATAATAATATTCTTGGTGTGTATTGCGGGTTAATATGTTTATCCGGAGAAACATAATCTGAAAGTAATTTAATAATTATTACAACAATTATTTGTATTACTAATATATCTTATATATCATTAATTAAAAGAAAAGGAAAGATTATTAATAACCATTATAATAACAATATTTATTTATTCTAATTATTCTTGTAATATGGTTTATAATAATTATAATTATATAAATTTATAATTTTATCTAAATAATATTTATAATATGTTTGTGTTAATATTATTAATATTTAGAATAATAATTATATTTTATAAATTTAATTTATTTATATTTATTATAATTAAAATACATAACCACGAAATAATGATAAATATTATTATAATAATATTGTTATTATTATATATGTATATATTTCTCTAAAAAAAATAAAAAAAAATAAAATTTAAATATAAAAATTAAAATGTATTTCTATATTTTAAATAATTTTATTTATTATATATATAATATTTTTAATATTATTTCAATAATCCCTATCTATATTAGCAAATTGTATAATTATCATAATAATAAGCCATTATTATTACGCCAAAAGCATTATCATCATTAATTAAAATATAATATTAGGATCAATTTATTATAATTTTTAAATCCAATTAATAATATAATTAATAAACAATATAAAGAATATTATAATAATAATTAAATGTCCATTAAATTATATTCATCCGAAAATATTCGAACACATATATACTCGTTAACAACTATTATAATTGGCTCCTTAAATATATAAGCATCATTATTAATTTTACCATTATCATCCAATATGTGTTTCTTATATAGCTCTATAATAATTATCCTTATTAGAAATACTAAAAATAAATAACAATAATCATTATCATTAATGATAATTATCATCATCTAGCTCTGCGCTACTAGACATACTAAGGATACATAATAATATATCGTTGCTAGAGATACTACAAATAATAATTATCATCATTCGGAAGAATGTACGGAACGTAGATCGCGCGGAAGATTATAAACAATCACAACAACAATGCTAAGGGAGCTTTTGGAAATGCTATGCTACCGCGAAATTTCGCGGCAAAAAATACATATTTTTTGCTACGTACGGAGGCCTCAGAGTTAATTACGAGCAGCCGGATAGCGCATCCAAGGATTGTTAAGAGTTCGCTAGCAGCAGCCTCGCTGGGGATGCTATGGATTAGGAGCTATTGGGGAAATTACAGTCCCGTTAGGCATCGTTGGAGACCTGCTAGTGATGCTAAGGATACGCAACGACGGTCAAAAAATGATTATCAGCATCCTGTTCGGTGCTAGAGATACATAATGACATATCTCTGCTGGAGATGCTACAAGTGCGTAATGATAATTATCATCATCCGGAAAAATGCAGGGATCGCAGGTCGCGCGGAAGATTACGAACAGCCGCAACTGCCGCGAAATTTCGCGACAAAAAATACATATTTTTTGGTACGAAAAATGTGGGCGGCAGGATTGCCATAATGCAGAAAATACAGATCCCTCGAAGGCCTCAAGGATTGCCGGGAGTTCGCCAACAGCATCGATTATCACTATATTTTTCTTTTCGTTCAATTAATAATATATAAAATACATTAAGAATATAAAGAATATTATAATAATCATCAAATTAGTTTTAAACCATATTCGAAATTTGCTCGAGTAAATATATTAACCCGTAATATATTCTAAGGGTCCGGGAGATGTTAGGCACGCTAAATTTCAGCGTAATTTCGCGGCAAAATGTATTTTTTGCCGTGAAAAGTGAGGAGGGAATGCAAATCGTGCGGAGGATTCGTGTTAATTACGAGCAGCCGGATAGCGCATCCAAGGATTGCTAAGAGTTCGTTAGCAGCAGCCTCGTAGAAATAATATTAGGGATGCTATAGGTCAGGAGCTATTAGGGAAATTATAATTCCGTTAGGCACCGTTAGAGACGCAGAAGATGCATAGACATAATGATTGTGATGATTGCTAGTGATGCTGAGGATATATAGATATGATTATCATAATGCATATTAATAATACTAAGGATATAATATAATAATTACTAATAATATTAACGATACAATATAATAATTAGTTAAAGAATCCTGCTCATCACAATTATCATCTTCATCTCTTTCTCCTATATGTTTCAAATATGCCGTTAAATACCATTAAAGATATAGAAAATTCATGGACATAACTATTATGATAATTCCTAGTGATACTAAAGATATATAAACATAATTATCTTAATAACTATTAAAAATACTAAGGTTATATTATATGGATTATTAATATTATTCAGGATATATTATAATAACTATCAACACAAATATTGTTAATCATAATTATTATCATTAGTTTTTTTCTATATGTTTTATATATCCCATTAAACATCATTAGAGATATAGAAGATATATGGATACGTTTGTTGTGATAATTGCTGATGATGCCGAGGATACATGGATATAGTTGTTATCATAATTGCTAGTAATGTTAAAAATACATCGTACTAATTAGTAATAATATTCAAAATACATCATAATAATTATCAAGATAAGCATATTCATCATGAAGATCATCATCATCTTTTTCTTCTATATGTTTCAAATATACCATTAAGCATCATTGGAGATACAGAAAATACATAGATATATTTATCGTAATAATTGTTAACGATGCCGAGGATACATAAACATAATTATCATAATAATTGTTAATAATGCTGAGGATAAATTATAATATTTAGGATATATCATAACGATTATTAATACAAGTAGGCTCAGCATACTTGTCATCATCATTTCTGTCTTCTAAACATTTCAAGTGTTCCATTAGGCGCCGCCCAAGATACATCATAATCAATCATATTCATCATGATTCTCATTATTATTTCTTTGTTCTATATATTTCAAATATCCCATTATACACCATTAGAGATATAGAAAATACGGAAATATAATTATCATAATAATTAAAGATATATCATAATAATCATTAATACAAACATATTCATCATGATTGTCATCATCATCTCTATATGTTTAAAATATCCTAATTAAACATCATTAAAAATATAAAAAATATATAAATATATATTGTGATAATTACTAATAATGCCGAAGATCCATAAACATAAATATCATAATAATTACTAATAATACTAAAAATGTATCGGAATAATTAATATTATTCAAAATGTATCATAATAACTATCAATGCAAATATATTCATCATAAGTATTATCATTATCTCTTTTTTCTATACGTTAAATATATTATTAAACAACATTAAAAAATATAAATATATATAAAATTATCGTAATAATTATTTACTAATAATACTAAAAATACATAAATATAATTATCATAATAATTTATAATAAAAATAAAAATATATCATAATAATTACTAGTAATGTTAAATATACATTATAATTATCATTTCGATTTCAAATACAAAAAATACATAAATACAATTATCATAAAAATTGTTAATAATAAAAATATATAATAATAATAAATTCGATTATCATAAAACATCATTATTATTCTTATCATCATCATAATACGAAAGTCATCATCATTCTTATCATTTATCATAATACGAAAGTTATCACCACTCTTATTCTTATTCTTATGATAATCAACATCTCTTTCTTCTATATGTTTCAAGTGTCCCGTTAGGCACCTATTATACCAATTGAGCCGGGGAGTTTATTTCATTATAAGATATGGACGTTGAAGTCCGTCATGCAGCTCATGAAATTTTCGCGGTTCCACGTGGAACGACCTTGATTTTTGCGCATTTGGTCTACGTGATCCTGATACCAAGCTTGGAATCGGCAAAAAACCGCCAAGGTAGCCGAACAGCGGCCTCGCGACACAGTCCGAAACCGCAAGCGCGGGCGAACCGATTTATAGGGGAAAAGTTCATATTGGTTTATTTTGTTCGAGGTTGGATTGTTGGTGTTGTGACTCAGGTGGTCTGCTGCGCAACTCATCCTCTGAGGATGGGGGTGAAAGTAATGGTCTTGTCAAGGAAGATGTTGGAAGATAAGCCAAAAGCTGCTGGCTGGCATCTTTGCCAAGCTTCACCACTCACTTTCGGGTGGCTGGCAAGGCGATGCCACAAGAACAGCTTGGCTGTCAGCCATACCCGGCAGCACATATAAATCATATGTGCACCGAACATGGCCAGCAAGCGTCTTCAAGACGCTGCATCAATCTCTGTTCCTTAGAGGATGTATTTGGGCCAGTTAAATTATTTCGGATGTACCCTTGAAGGAACCCCTGGTTCTGCCAAGTTGAAACGTTCGGTGCACAGTGAGGCGAATGCAGCTGTATCCAGCATCCCGGGAAATGGCCACTGATACAAGGCCAATAGAATCAGGCGCATCCAAAACGATAAGGACACGACCTATCAGGGGGCGCACAAAATCCACGTCGCACCAGTTTGGTAAGTGGTTTATCCCGTTGACACGGGGTCATCCAACTGCTGCGAAGCGGAGTTTGTCCACCCAGAGAATTGTTGGGGTCTCCGATTTTAGGAAACACCCACGGCGGGCTTCGGCTCAAGCGGCTCGGGGGGCTTCCCGGGCCTCGCGGTGTCCGGCAAATCGATGGCCAAGTCCTGGTATGGACGCAAATCCGATCCGAATTGTGACAGAACCATCCATGTCCGAAAGTTACACGATATCTGCCGCGTGCGCAGATCGTCCGTTTCACTCAGTGACTTTTGGTTCCGAGATGGTTGTGATGCTTTTGTTTGGCCTCACTACAATCCTTGTTCCCCCAAATTGTAGCACCCCTCCCACATTGGTCAAGCCGGGTTTGGGGCACTGCTCAGCTTGAATTCGAGGGAAGCCAAAAGGAAAGACGTCCCATTCTGAGTTAGAGGCAAAATCATTTGCTCCTCAAAGGACGTGGGAAAATTGGGGCCGCGTCTCAACCCCGTGGTGTTTGTGCTTGAAATTCGGGATCTCGTCCTCCCAACATGTTCATAGACTGCCAGTAGTTGCGTGAATTGCTCAGCGCCTTTGTTTTGTTTCCGTTCGGGTCCCGAAAGTGGACAAGTTCTGCCAGATCCGTGTGCCAGTTCCAAGCAGGCATTTCAGTTGGACATTCTGTCTCGCCTGCATTTTTGCACTGTGTGTTTCTGTGCTGTGCGCAATCCCCCACAAAGCTTACCGTCAGGCGTCCCCGGTTTTGCGCCGAATCCGCCGGTCCACTCGAATGCGAAATCTCCACTCACCTCACATCTGCCCGCATGGCCTTTTGGGGAAGGGGGCATATGTCAAACCTTTGAATTTTGGTTTCCCTTTGAAGCACAGTTGTCCTAGTGATTTCCCTTCAACCTCAAAAGGGTACGGAGCCAAGCAACACAAAACTCCCCTCCCAGCCGAGATGCGAGGGCGAAGCCATCCTCACTCTTCTCTCTCTGGCGCCGTGGAAAGGCCTCCTGAGCGCCACACTCGAACATGAGGTTTTGAGGTGTTCCTGATGTTTAAAGTTTGATGTTTTTGCGTACCACCACTGATCCAAGACAACAAATACAGGCTCAACATGGCTGTGGATAATCTTTCAAACCAACCACAAAAGGGTACCAATATTTTCTATAAAGGACATATTCAAGTAGACCCACAATCGAAACCCGCGTAAAAGAAGGGTGGTAAGGGAAAGTCCTAACCTAAGTATGTGCCGCAAGAAACACTTTGATTGATTTGCGAGGTCTTGGATACACTCCTCTAATACCAGGCCTTGATCATGCCTCAAAAGTGTTGCCTTTCACAAAAAGCTGGCCCCCTTTCTAGGTCCTGACTACTTTGAAAGGAACGGAATCCTCCGCGGTTCTGGAAGGCCCTTATTTTGTCAGTACAAGTGGTCTCCTATCAGCCGATGGCTTCTGTCAGCAGGATGCAAAGGCATGCTCCAACGCAGTACTATGAGTCCCAGAGCTGCAAGACGGAGAGCTCCTTTGTTTTGATCCAAACAGGGCCCGTCTTCAGTCACCCTAACATCACTACCAAGGGAAACTCATCCTGGCACCTAAAAGGTGATGTTTAAAACCCTGCAAAGGGAAATAGAGCCGGACTCTCAGCACCATTTCCCTCCCTTCTCTCCCCCATCTGTGAACTCGGCCTATTGGCGCAAGCACCAGATCTTTGCTAGTGTCCAGTGAGTTGATAGAGTGGTCCTGTGTGGGTGTGTGTGTGTGTGTTCCGTATCACTTGGAGCACTTTATGCTACAGAAGGTGCGTGCAACTCACTGACGACCGTGTTGAGCTGAAACAGCCTACACACCTGCTTGTGACAAAACAGGTGCACCGGTGTGAATTGCAGGCAATGCTGCGCACTATTCTGCTTTGGACCCTCGTCGTTGAGCTTGTTCATCTCACAGCTCGTATTTGGTCGCGGACCAAAGGCTCATAGCCAGCGATCTAGATTGAACTTGGGCAACTTCAATATCGGCTGAAGCTTGAACATTGGGCAAATCTACAGCATTTCTTTGTGTGACTTATCCCGACCACAACTTGAGCATTGATCTGTTGGCATGAGAGTGCAACCTATCTGGTGTGGGAGGTGGGGAAATGATGATTGCATCATTGGCTGATTACGTCCTCGCTTTGTGGGAAACTTGGCCATCCATGGCCTGCTCATTTCGGCGTTTCTCAAAATCGGTGTCGCCTAGAACGGATGGCTTCCTCTTGGCTTCCCTTCAACTATCAAAGGGATGCAGCATTTCAGAAACCCCAAAAATTGCTTCCTGAAAGCCATGAGATCCGGTGCACGGAAAAACCTGACCGAGGCGCGATGAAGCCATAGTCATGCCGGCGGTTTTCTCTCTGCCGAAAGGTGTGCATTTCGACCCCGGATTGAACCTGGCGGACTATTGCCACAAGAGTCTCTTCCAAAGAGGTCATGTTTTTTCTCTGAAATGGGACGACCAGGTGATCCAATTTGCCTCTAAACTGGACCGTGTTCCCAGCGACACCCCAAGCCTGACCCGAGCAAAACAAACACCGGTCTTCCGTATCCTCAACACACCTCAGCTTGGAGCATCATTCCGATCGACAACTTACGCAGACATGAATGGCAAGTACTCAAGACTGAGATACATGTGATTCCATGTTTGCTGTTTGCATGCGCAAGCGTTCGGGTAAGATGCTCACTATTGTTGCTGACTAGTGCGGTACGTCTGATGTTCGGCATGCACATTGTTGAGAGCAATCGCTCTTACCCACGCACCCCAGTGCCTTCGAAAACCTGCCCTTCAGCCCTTTCGTCCAGGATGAAGATCCCAAGTTGTCGGAGCAATTTTTCACTGGAAATGACAGCCACACCCCAGAGAGAGTGGCGAGAGGACCAGGCCTAGAGTAGAGTTCAAGTGACAGCTCCTAACCTCCCCCTAACCCCTTTAGCTTCATCAAAAACATGAGCCCTTAAGCAGGGTAGGTGTTTTGCTTGCGGGCGTGCAGAAACTCCTTTCTCAGCCAAAAGCAGGCTTGGGCATGGCCTTGGAGAATGCACCTCTCCATCAGCCCAACCAACCCTTGGTCTTCCCAACGCATCAGGTCAAGGGCCCATTGTTCTTGTGACTCAAAGACACTCACGTTGTGCCAGTAGCGGCCCCCCTGCAATGCTGCAATATTCGCTTGGCCCTCCCTGGTGACATGCCTGGCCCATATCCAGAAGCATCGACTCGATCATCCCCTCGGAGCTCTGAGCTCGCACAGTCCGCACCAGAGTGTTCCACGGTTTCTGCAGAGCGGAGGAATCGTTGAAGGTCGCTTGGCAATATGGGCACCCCAATATGTGGTTTTCCTTTAAGTTTCCGCTCAACCAACCTGAAAACACAGGGTCCGAAGCGCTGCCCATGCTGTGGCACTCAACTCAAAAGGTTCCAGGAGCCTTCACCAACTTGAGGACGGCACGCTTTGCCAGAGAAAAACAACGTCACACATGCCACATCCCGGGGCACCGCACGGAGGAGTCCTTCAATGCCAGCTCCGTGGCACGCAGCACGATCCGCCCCAGGCGCTCCATGGCATCTTTCACGCCGTCCTGGGCTCTCTCTCTCGGCTGTGTGAAAGCAAACAAAATAAAGAAATTACCCATTTTCTGTTGGCTTCCTGTTGGGAAAATCGAAAGTTAGCACCCCTGGCAATGGGTCTGTCTGGAATTGGGGGGGGGCCAAAACCTGAAAACCGATCTTGACGGTTTTGCCGCCGCCGTTGACCCTTTTGTTCCGGGTGCGGTCACCATCAAAGCTAGTAAAGTCCCCAAAACCTGCAAAAGAATCAAAACGGCTTCGTGCCGCGCCTATTTCTGGTTGAGACTGTCCCCAGAAAGAGGTGCGGCACAAAGCCGTCTTGATTCTTTACATGGTGTTGAGGATGACGCGTCGGGAGAAATGCCCCCTCCCCATTTGAAAGGTAACCCAAACGGCTGCCATTTGCACCCTCAATTGAGAAACACCGGATGTGTCTCCCCGCCTCACTTTGGCTCTCCAGCCGTTTGAGAGTCACCTTCTGCGAGAGCCGCGGCTGCTCCACGAAGTCTTCCTCCCTGGTGTGCCTCGGGCATTCCAATAGCATCAGGAAGTTGCACATACTGCTGCTGTGATGATCAGTGGCCAGTCAGGGGTTCGGGATATGGTCTAAGTCATTCCAGAGGGAAGGATTCGGACGAACCTCTGTCTTGATAATTGTAAGCGGGATGCTGTCTTGCTAGCTTGATCAAACATCCAAAAAGGTCCAGTCATCCAGCAACAAACCTGCACTGACATCCTGCACTAGTCAAGTACACAGCGTGTCAGCAATGTTTCAGCCCGTAAGCCACCTGAGGCGCATGTTGCGCCAAGTTGTGTCATGACCTCCTGGCCTAATGTGCATTGGCCTCGAATCCACACAATCTTTATCACCCTACAAGGAGTCAATGTTGTCTCAGCAATCAGCCACAGACGCGGAGACTGTTGGCAAACTCACAAACCTCAGATTGCTTGTGGCTGTGTTTGCTGTCGCCCTCCCTGAAATAATTATCTGCGAGCCCCACTGAAGGTGGCATTAGTCCATGTCGACATGTTCGCACTACCAGCGACAGAAAGCTTGCATTGGATATTCAACAGGGAAGTGAGGTACCATCTGAATTCTTGCGGATATCTGTCAACGGAGAGCCTCGGAAATCCATTGCGAAGGGGGCTGCGTTGCTTGCACAACTTATTCAAAGGGACACGCGCATTCTCCGTGTTGACAAAGCAGGGGGACGCTGGATGGAGAAGAAGATATTGCAGCAGTTGTAGAAGCAACAGTCGAGGTAGCAATGACATCGAGTGTGCTTTTACTAAAACAAAAGGGCTACACCAGCTAGGGTAGAAGTGGACAGTGTGCCTTCGTGTCTGATGGTCTATACATGCGAACAATCCACAGGAGACCATGTGAACAAATATGTTGGCATCTCCTATGCCTATGCCTGCCTAGCCCAAGAAGCAACTGTGTTTACCATATTCTGCGGTGCTGGCTTGAGTGTAATGGGAAACCAAAAGGGAACCCAGATTTTTGGGACCAATTCCTATTTTCAGAACCCTGTAAATCGTTTCTGCATGCCGCCCAGCTACGCTTCCTCCAGCTCCTCCAGAGGTTCTGTCACATTACGCTCCCAGGAGTCGTAGGCAGGGACTCTGCGGGAGATGAGCGGTGGCAAGCAAGAGGCTAAGTCGTCCTTGGATGGCGGCTCAGGGGCAAGCGGCAAAATAGGTTCAAATTGTGGATTTATTCGGACCCAGGACACTCAAACTACAAACAAGATCCAACAAAGGATGTGTTGCTCAGTGACTGCAAGACACGCTCGGGTTCCGCCACAGAAACGTAGTGGCACCCACCAAGAAACACACAAACCCTGAAACAGGTCAAATGATACATCGTACTGAATATAAATCGCCAGGCACGCTCCAAAGCTTTCAG
This sequence comes from Effrenium voratum, assembly GCA_963377175.1. Classification (NCBI taxonomy): domain Eukaryota; class Dinophyceae; order Suessiales; family Symbiodiniaceae; genus Effrenium; species Effrenium voratum. The sequence continues at coordinate 232,766 of CAUJNA010003591.1, read as the reverse complement.
CTGCTCTGTAGCAAGAGAGCGTCCCAAATGTATGATATTCATTTACATTTAGATACGTACGTGAACTTGTTATGACCAATCAAACAAATGAACAGAGAAAGGGCATACAAGGGCTCCAAGTCCCAAATAACATGCTGACGCCCTCCTGGCATGTTGCCGTGTAGCATGTGGCTCATGACTGCAGCCCCAGGAGGCCAAATAGAAACATAGAGCTGAGAAGCCCCAGGCCACGGCTTCTCAAAATGGCAACCCTTCTTTTGGGTACTTAAATGAAAACCAATGGGAAAACCAACCATTTGAGGGGGACTACAACTTTGAGAAACCCACCGTCTTTTCCATCCCAGTAGCTTTTCCTCCGCCCCGATCCAACAAATCTACACGTGGTTGAACGGCAAGTTTGCATACCCTCTACCCCAAAATCAAAAAAAAACAAAAACGCGAGGAAACAATGAGAGGGTTGTGGCAAAGTGATGCACATCGACAAAAGGGTAGTTTTCCTTTGATGCAAAATAACCTTCTTTGCAAGGGGATCCTCGAAATCAGCATCAGCTGGAAAGGCGAAATCTTTAGCTGGCCCGAATGTATCGTTTGGAGGATCTTGGGGAATGGTGAATTTTGAGAACATTGCTGCAAGCATTCCCTTTGGCCCCACAACGTTGGGTCGGTTGACAACCGCGTTGCGGGAAAGTTGCAGCATCCACTACATGTCTCCAAGCGGCAATTCGCTGGGAGACACCGTGGAACTGCCGCTGCACAAACTTCCGGAAGTCTTCCTGCTCCTTGATCATCCTGGATGGAAGTCCAATGTCGCTTTGTCTTGCAATGAACAAAACCTTCCAGGGGTCTGAAGTGCTGACAAAGTCCCATTGGTTTTGGCACTCCGATAGCAAGCGGTCGAAAAGGTTTTGACTGATATGGACACCTACCAGCTTGCTGGGGCAAGGTAGAAAACTGATAGGGTCCGGAGGGGTAGCATACCCACAACAAGATTCCGTCAGAAGGAAACATGGAGAAAGCCGGCCAAATTTCACGGCATGCGCACCGACGTCAGCAAAATATGCCAAGAAAGAGCCAAGTAGCTCATCCTGCTGATGCATGGTACGCATCATGTTGTACTTGATGAAACCTCAAATGCACATCTGAAAACCCAAGAATGAATTGAAAAATAACAAAGAACAATCTCCAGCGCTGAAATTAGCCATCCCCTAAAAGAGGACGAATGAGCTCGTTTTGTCCCAGGTGCTCCCATCTGGAAGCTGCAAAGCTGGAAATGTGGCTGTATTCAAGGAAATGTCAACCTCCTTCCAACCAACATGGAACCCACCAAGGAATCTTTTTAGTCGGTTCATGGCCGGTTCATGGCCGGTTCCATGTTGGTGGGTGAAGTCAGGAATGGAAGGAACAGCTTCGCTCATGAGATGCACGGTGGAATTAAGTGGCCTGGACACTCCAACAGCCCATGATATGCAGGGTGGTCAAGTGACCAGCCCTGCCACGAACCGGGCCATTCGAAGATTTGCCGCCAAAGGTGCGAGGAGCGGTCTTGGAGTCGTGCACCCAGCGGCTCAGCGGTCTGATGAACTCCGGGGCTTCGATGAAGCCAGAGCAATCAGTATCGATCATCTCGAAGAGCTGATGCAAATCTATCTGGGCCACGCGCAACATTCTACGTTGACCCTATTTGACAAGGGCAACTGTGACAAGCTTATTTTTCTAATCCAGTGACAAGTGTAATCAAAGGAAGTTTAGAAGGAACTTTCGTGGTACGGCAACTAATGAATTGAAAGCTAGCTCTCTGAGACAAATGACACGAGAAGAAGGAACAAACATGCGCTTCTGTTGAGATCTGCTCGCAGGCGCAGCCACTTCGAAAAAGGTAAGTAAAGATTTCGTGGCAGGCGCAGCACTTGCGCAAAGTCAGGTGCAGATCTTGTGGCAGGGCAGATCGTTAGATAGATAGATAGATAGATAGATAGATAGATGGATGGATAGATAGATAGATAGGGATGGAAAGATATGTAGAAGCTAGATAAAGAGAGACAAGTACGATGAAGACAATATTTAGGAAGATATGTAAATGAGCCAGATAGTTGGATACATAGGTGGATAGATAGCTAGATAGATAGATCAACAGATTCATTGACAAATAAATAGATACATAGATGAATAGAGAGGTACACACTTGGCTACACAGAACATGGATTGGTTGATTGATCTGATCTGATCTGATCTGATCCGATCCGATCGATCGATCGATTGAAATTTGTTGATAGGTCAAAAGATAAAATAGGTCGATAGAGGGAAACATCTAAGGATACATAGAGGGATAGATGGATAGATAGATAGATAGATAGATAGACAGATAGATCGAGAGCGACATACTGTAAGATAGAAATCATGAGTAGATGCGCGCTTAACGCGCGCCCGCCCCGCCCGCTCGCCCTCCCGCATGCAGATAAATCGGCACAAAGATATCCAGCGAGATTCAGTAAGAAAACTGACCGCAAGCATGTGAAACCAAGACGTTCGCAAGGTGATGCACAGATTTCGTGGCAGGCGCACCACTTTTTGCAGGGTGAGGTAACCAGGTAGAGACCGGCTTCGCCGGCTCTACTGGTAAAAGGGACCCAAACCCATGGTTTTGTATCTAAAAAAGGGCTTGAACTTCAACAGGGGGCATTACGTACGCCAACCACTTGTCGGGTGGCTTCTTATTAACATTCATGGCCATCTGAGCCACAAACACAACTATTTGCAGCTGACTACTTCACAAAAGGCGATACAAAGCGCTTGGCTGTAGCGTGGACTGCTCTGGGACAAACTCTCGCAAACAGCCTATTTTCAAGGGCTAAAAAAAACTATAGCTTAATTACTCCTATCATGAGTCAGTGTTGTTGCTAGCCCGCAGCCTCGTTCCTCGTATTAGGCCTTACAGGGAACCTCCGAGTCCTCAAGCCTTGGACTTTTGCGGCCTCGTCGATATCCATGACCCGCAGCCGGCTCTGGAACTCGTGGTCTTTCCGCGCGCCCTGACCGTCTTGCGAAACGCAGCCGAAAGGGCATCCCCCAGTCCCCGCTCTGTTGCAAATAAGGAACCCCATTATATGGAACTCCAAAGGATCCCCAAGGAGACTCCTCTGTAAATTTGGGGGGTTTTGGTTGGCCGCGTGAATCTGAGTAAACAAGGGGTGCTTTGCCGGTGGACGTGGCTGGCCTTGCACCAAGCAACCGAGGTTCAAACATGACAACACCCTTCGGGTTCGTAGCTTGCAAAACTTGCCCGCAGTATGCATATGTAGGCAAGAAAGTACCTTGTGGAGAACATGTTGAGCAATAGGAATGACAAAAAACTAAACGGTTGGCTTCGAGCATTTGACACATGTTTTAACTGCAATGCTATCGAAATATCCAAAATTCAGAGCGGATAACATGCTTCTTTCGAAGTTGCGGGCTCGTGTCATACGGTGATTTAGATTCACAGCAAGGGGGCCATGGAGTAGCTTCATCGTCACTAGCATTTGGTGCCCTGTGCATCCATAAGGCTGCTTGTTACAAGTCACTTGTCTGCTTGTTTGTTCGCAGCTATGTCGAGCTGTCTGTCTGGCTTTAGAAAATGTGTTTGGGTCAAGTCTCAAAGTTAGGGGACAAAATGTGGTGCTGAGCGGTTCATCTTGGCTTCCAACCACATCCCTGTCGCTCACAAAAATGCTCCCTGTTTGATTGGGAGAGGGTCCCGTTGGGCATCCGGATCACTCTTTTGGGAAACCTCCCAAGTTTAATCCATGAGATTGAATCCAAGGTCGGCACTACCCAAATGCCCGGGTCCCATCTTGGGGCACCTTCACTGTTTGGAGGGGGGAGCCATAGTGGTGCCATGGACCCTCAAGAGTTTATCTTGCAGATTCAACCCCCCAAACCCAATACCTCCAAAGAAGGTGGTTGCAAAATAGACCCCCAGTGTCTGCGGAATGTCCCCCAAGTTTAATCAGCTCCGCCGCCTGCACCAGCTGCTCGAGAGTCAGCTGACCAGAACCATCTGAATCGATGCGGTTAAACATCTTCTCCAAAAACCTGCGGCAACTTCCCAGGAACCTCCCGCATTACTTAAGAAAAACTACCGAAAGTTTTTATCCCAAAAACATGACTGATATCCTAAGTGACATGCAATTGACATCGTCCACAAATACCCTCGTTTCTGGCGGTTTCACAAGAAACCACAGGATCTTGAGATCCCTTCAACATGTTCACTTTACGGGACAGGCTAGTCTATTCCAACATTTTATAAGGGCTGGCTGACCAGCTATGCAATTTCCCCCCCTCCCCTGCGGCGCGACCGCCAGGTTCTCCTGCAAGGGCCATGTCGATCCTTTGTGTTTTTTCTTGTTAACTCTGGCCCGCTTGGCATTCACGGAGTGAAAACCACCAAAGGGGCCAGATGAGCTAACTGCGATGTGGAGAACATCCTCCCAGTTCTGAATCATCCAAAAGCGCAGAGCCGTCCTGCTTCGGAAACTTTACGCAAACGTGGTAACTCGACAAGCCTGGCTGCTTGATTTGGCTAGTAAGCTGGAAGCAAGTTACATCACCAGAAATCTTGAGCAAACAAGCAACAAAACCTGACAGGCAAGGGCATTTGGGCACGAATTGCGGCAAAAGGCCTGCTGTGGACCAATTCTCTTCGAGCCACACGTCGGCAAACCTATGGCGCTGCCATTAGCGACTGCATACGTATCCAGTTCAACATATATCTGCTTGGCAACAGGCTGTCCCAAAGACATACAGAGCCTCCTGTCGGCGTCGACGTCCGCTTCCATCTCCTCAGCTAAGTTGAGGATATCGCGGTCGCGAGCATCAGCGAAGGTATCCACGACAACCTGAGCTTTGGCCAGCGACGAGGAAGGATATGGTACCTGCCTCCAAAGAGGTTCCTCCCCCCCTTCGCAAAACTCTTGTAAGGGCCTTGCCATGGGAAACTGGGGTGCATCAAATAGCGAAGCTCGGGGTAAGGGGCATCATGGATACCTGCTTCGCATATGCACCAATGCAGACGAGCAGCGGCGACGATCAAGTTTAGCACACCGAACACCAGTGTCAGAAGTGATCCAACGAAGATCACTGCGGTTGCTGGGTGAGTCCTTAGTAATAGAGGCTGAGCCCCACAGCCAGGAATACCCCCCCTCTCTGCCCCCCCCCCCCAACGTCGTCAGGTTCTAGGGTGGGAAGCGGTCAGATTGCTCGAGAAAGGGCTTCTCTGCCTTTCCTGAGATCCGACCCTGCCCCTACAAACCAATCACATCCTTTTCAAAACGGTCCAACCCCGGTCCAACTCCAGTCAAAGCCCCCGAGAAACTGATCAAGTCACCCCTAGAAACCGGGCAACTTCCCATCTAGAAACCAATCAAATCCGCGGTCAGTTTCCCCCTGGAAACGAGCCAAACCCCCTCTAAAACCGGCCCAACTAAAAACCGGTCCAAAACCGGCAACTCCCTCCACTGGCCCTTGAAACCATGCCAAAAACGCGCGGACATGCACCTTGAAAACCAGCTCACGGCGCCGACTCACTCACTCTAACAAACACAACACTTCAAGGCAAACTTCCACACAGTGTATGCCTCAAAGCCAGCCAAAAGCGGACTGGTCGAGGTAGGCAACGCGGAGCGCTTACAATTCGGAAAAGGTGTGCTCATGTCTCTGTGTGTGTACTCATATGCGAAGAGAGTGTGGATGTGTGTGGGTCTGCTTGTCTGTGTCTATCTCGGTCTGTCTGCGTCTGTCTCGCTGTCTGCCTCTGTCTGCCTCTGTCTGTCTCTGTCTGTCTCTGTCTGTCTCTCTCTCTCTGTCTCTCTCTTTCTTGCCCTCTCGCTCTCTCTCTCTCTCTCTCTCTCTCTCTCTCTGTCTGTCTGTCTGTCTGTCTCTGTCTGTCTGCCTGCCTCCCTGTATGTCTGTCTGTCTGTCTGTCTGTCTGTCTGTCTGTCTGTCTGTCTGTCTGTCTGTCTGTCTGTCTGTCTCGCGGTCGCGCACCGAGGTTTGCATGCAACACTGCGGGCGGGCGGGTGTCTGTAGTGGGTTGGCCTGTACATTCGTCCATTCATTTGCGCTTGCATCTCTCTGTCTGGGTGTTCCCCTTGGTGCTGAGCCAGGAGGCTTTCAAGAGGAAGCCTTTGGGCTTGTATGTGGTTCGGGTCCATGCTGGGTTTGTATCGGCGTGTCTCTGAGACCACACCTCCTCTGCTGTAGTTGTCATCGCCGCCAGGTTCCCGAGGTCCTGCCTGGTGAGCGGCCATCCGGGCCGAGCTTGCAGCACATCTGCTGGGCGACCAACCGTTCGCCTTTGGCGGCAAGTCCAGAAAAGGTGCTCCTGATCTGCCCCCTGGCAACCGCGCAGATCGAGAGCCCACGAAGGATCCCCGGCCACACGCTGAAGGGCGCTGGGCTGAAGAAGCTTTGTGTTAGGACAGCTGCTGTAGCGCCTTGTGTGCTTTGTAGCACCTCTCTGACAAGGCACACCCTGTTGCTGTTGTAGGCAACGTGCCTCAGGGCACGTGAGTCTCTCCGGTTAGCATTCGCGAAGCCGTTCCACTGCGCAGCTGCTGGGCCACCAAGTGCGGCGGCCGAGGTTCCACTCCAGGCCAAGCTGCACGTGCGACCACTTGTGCCTCACATTGGTCCACCCACAGTTGTGAAGGAACTCTCTCGCCTGCTTGGCCAAGTGGCTGGCGGCGTGCTGTGCGGGTGTCCACTGCTCGCTTACTCCACCGAAGAGCACGTTGCGCAGGTGCTTGGAGCAACCTCTGAAAGCGCTGCTTGTGCCTCTCAGGGCTTTGTTGAAGCGCCCACACTCACCCATAGGCAGCCTTGCTGACAGCCATCATGCGGGCCGTGTCGAGCTTTGTGTTGTGGTCCGTGGGCAAAAACCGTATTCGCACACCTGCTTTGCCTGCTGGAGCCTTTGCTTTTCCTTGGCGTGAAGAGGTCTGTCCTCGCCGCCAGTCGTGAAGCATCCGAGGATGCGAACCACAGTGTTCTGAAGGTTCGGCCTGCCGTTCAGCTGAGCCATCAACTGCCGCTGTTCCTCCTGGCTCCCACATGTAAACTCGTGCCAGGTGTCCATCGTGGGAGTGAGAAGCTGAGCCAAGGTGCTGCTCCACGTTCTGTCGCCCATGTAGATCACATGGGTTCTTTGCTGTGAAGTGGCCGGGCGTCTGTTGGTGACGAAGCGGTGTCAGTATGTTGAGCGCAAGAGGGCTCATCGGATCCTGCTGCGGGACGGCCACGCTGGTGCCCAGCGGGCTGGTGTAGGTGCTGGTGTTCCACTGCAGCAGACGGCGCTGATCCGCGTGTAGCACTTGTGCAAAACCACGTGGCAGCCCCAGTTTCTCCATGCCTCTTGTGACGGCCGCCGGAGTGACGTAGTTGAAGGCCAAGGAGTAGCCCAAGGTAGCGACCCACCCATCCTGCGCCACCCTAGGCTTCCGTGCCAGCGCTGCCCGACCAATCCGGCATCGCCTGCTTCAGCTGCCAAGCCGATCCGTACCACCTCTAGCACAGGCGAACAGGCTGTAGACGTTGACCGCACGGAGATCCTGTGCCTTGTGTGGCTTTGTGAGGTTAACCTGTCAGCTCCACCTCAGGGCGCGTGGCGTTGCGCCTGCCGCTCCCAGACCTGCGTCATTTCCACGAAGGCTTTGGTTGCTTGGGCAGGGAGACTTCCAAGCCCCTCAGCCGTCCATCCGTCCGGGCCTGCGGCGCCCTGCAACCTCGCCTTTGTTTTGCTGAAGTCCTGCTCGGTGGGCCTGACTTGTGCTTGCTCGTGCTGTGGCAAGTGGTCCAGCACTGCTTGGATCCTGGTGCTTCCGCCCACACTCTGCTCCAGCGCCGGTGTATGCCCTGAAGGACTGTCTGGTCGGAAGTGAGCGTGGCTCCGTCGTGTGTCACCACGGGTGTGGGCTGGTGTTCTGCTTCGCGTATCCACCTGCATCGTGCTGCTAGGTCGTGTTGCACGCTATGCCGCCATTGCTGCAAGGTGGCGAGGACAACTACAGCAGAGGAGGTGTGGTCTCAGAGACACAAAGATACAAACACAGCTTGGACTCGCGCCACAAACAAGCCCAAAGGCTTCCTCTTGAAAGCCTCCTTGCTCAGCACCAAAGCGAAAAGGCAGGCGCCTTTTCGCTTGAGGCCTCAGGCCTGATATGCTGCTGTCAGGCGCAATCCGACAACAGCTGAAAAACCGACATCCTCATCATGACTATTTGGGCAAGACGAGGAGGAGGACGGAGACGACGACTCAGAACCACCGGGGGCCGGCAGCGGGTGAGTCTCTCTTCGGTGAACGTCAGGGATGCCCCTGGCCTCTGGGACCTCTTGAAGATACTCAAGGAGGACCAACAGCTCACGGACATCCTGTGCATACAGGAGCCTTGTGTCAAACACAAAGAATTTGACACTGTGCAACGGCAACTAGCCAAGATCGGTTACGCCAGCTACTACAGCCCTGGGTGCCCTGGCGCCAAAGCCACCGGCGGGGAGAACCATACCTCACAAGGTCATTGCAGCCAAAAGGCGCACCAGCGCATGGTCTTGGACGGGATCTACATCCCACCCAGACCGGCGCTCATGGCTGAAGCGCAACAGACACTCAGAAAGCTCCTTCACCAAGCACAAGCCGCGGCCGGCAATAGGCCCTGGCTAGCAATGGGGGACTACAACACCCCCCCCAGAAGACCTGCAAGGTCTCTTCTCTCAGCGCGGCGGCACCCTTTTAAACAAGCACACCAAGTGGCAAAGCAAACGCTACATAGACCGCAAATGGCTCAACACGAGCCTACAAATGCAGTGGGAGGAAGACACACACCGGTGCACGCTACAGCGAACACACCTATGGAAACCGCCGCCGGGTAGCAACCCTGCGGAGTGGAAAGCACACGTGAGCAACACTTGTACAAAGATGGGAACACCCGAGCTTGACAGCCAACTGGCGGTGGCAAAGCAAGGGACACCCACGCAACAGCAAGTGGACAACCTTTGGGAGACCTTCAACAGCACACTACTCACTACACCGCGTTCTTCAAAGGGCGGCGCAACTACAGCAGCAATTCCGGCAGTGGCAGCAGCCAGGCGGCAAAAGCCCAGACAAACCCTACTTCGCCAAAGGTGCAATTGGGTCCCAAGTCGGCCCCGCAAGTGGTGGATCGGATCCATGTTGAATGGAAGAAAAGAAACGCTGGGTGGCCAGGGCTTCACAGCTGGTGGGGCTGATGGAGATGGCATGGAAAGATCCCCAGCAACAAGCTGAGGAAGCAAACCTGCTTAAAAAGCTTAGGCGGCAGCAGCCCACGTGGCAGCAGAAAACAACCTTCGTCGCAGACGGAGGTTGAGGAGAAGCAGCGAGCTCACGCAGAAGCGGCAGCACAAACAAAGCAAGCGGGCAGGTTCTCGAGGTCCTGCCTCCTCTGAAAGCGCTGCTTGTGCCTCTGAGGGCTTTGTTGAAGCGCTCACACTCCGTGCTGGATGGTTTGTGGGTGACCCATCCGTAGGCAGCCTTGCTGACAGCCAGTCTGCGGGCCGTGTCGAGCTTTGTGTTGTGGTCCGTGGGCAAGAACCGTATGCGTTCGCGCACCTGCTTTGCCTGTTGAAGCCTTTGCTCTTCCTTGGAAAGAAGAGGTCGCTCATCACCGCCAGTCGTGCAGCATCCGAGGATGCAGGCAGACTGAACCACAGTGTTCTGTAGGTCCGGTCTGCCGTTCAGCTGAATCATCAGCAGTCGCTGTTGCTCCTGACTTCCACAGGTCATTTGTGTTTCGCCTGCGTTTTCTTTTGGCCCCGCCAGCCTGCGGGACGGCAATGCTGGTGCAAAGAGGGCTGGTGTTGGTGCTGGTGTTCCACTGCAACAGCATGTCTCTGACTCCGGTCAAATCCCCCTAGAAACCGACAACATTCCCTCCACTGGCCCTTGAAACCATGCCAGAAACGCGCGGACATGCACCCTGAAAACCAGCTCACGGCGCCGACTCACTCACTCTAACAAACACAACACTTCAAGGCAAACTTCCACACAGTGTAGACCTCAAAGAGAGCCAAAAGCGGACTGGTCGAGGTAGGCAACGCGGAGCGTTTACAATTCGGAAAAGGTGTGCTCATGTCTCTGTGTGTGTACTCATATGCGAAGAGAGTGTGGATGTGCGTGGGTCTGCTTGTCTGTGTCTATCTCGGTCTGTCTGCTGTCTCGCTGTCTGCCTCTGTCTGTCTCTGTCTGTCTCTGTCTGTCTCTCTCTCTCTCTCTCTATCTGTCTGTCTGTCTGTCTGTCTGTCTGTCTGTCCGTCTGTCTCTCTCGCTGCCTGCGTGCGCTCGCATTCGCACACCGAGGTTTGCGTGCAACACTGCGGGCGGGCGGGCCTGTACGGGGATGGCCTGTACATTTGTCCATTCATTTGCGCTTGCATCTGTCTGTCTGGGTGTGCAAGTGTGAGCTGGCATGCTTGATGCGCGAGCAAGCCTCCATGCAAGTGTGTAAGCATGACGGTGGAGGGACACATGCAATGTGAAGAACATCAGTTGACGTTTACTCCCATTCTGTTGTGCATCACTCGCCCCCCGTCAAACAAAACAATCCATCGTTGGTCATTGATTTTCGATGCCGCAGCCAAGGAGCTCAATCACTGGCACTGCAATGAGCCCCCAGCTGTCCCCGGCAATCACCGTCTTGAAAAGCAACAGATTTGCATGCATCACCGAGGAGGTTGCACGAATGCATTGCTCGCAGTCTGAAAAAACGGTGGTGCTCTTGTCCATATCCAGGATGAGTGGATATACCAATTCCACCAGCAGCATCGCCCAAATAGTCATGATGACGAAGCAAAACACGAAGGACCAAAGCAACGCCTCTCCAGCACTGCAAGCTTCGCGCAGCTCTAAGGACACTAACATTTTGAAGGCCAAAAGAATGTGGCACGGCATTGCTAAAAAATGGACCAAAACCTTGGTTATGCCCACCAAAACACTGCTGAAAGTATCTAAGTCAAAGAACTGTTTTCATGTTTTGCTCAAATCGTCCGAATGACATAATTATCACAGGGGGTCTCATTCAATGGCATGGACACCGCAACGGCAACGCTCCTGCTGGATTTGGAGGGGCTGATTACTCCGCGGTGGCCAGGAATATATACCCACCAAATTGGGAGGATGCTAGGCCGGACTTGTCTCGCTGACAATTCTTTCAACGCAGGGTAGGACTTTGGATCCAGCCGTCTCTCTCAGGATTCTTTCGCGCATGTCAGCGCCCGCATTCCATGAGAAAGATCTGCGAAACCTCCTGCCATAGCCCCTACAACCTTGGCTACGCAAAATAACAAGCCCTTTCCCCAGCCCGCAGACCAGAGTTGCAGCTGGTTGAAACTAGATGGCACACTTTTCCTATTTTGCATTAGTCACATCCCCCGTACAGTACCCACATGAAGGGAACTGTGCCACGTACCTTCAGCCTGGCATAAAGGCCAAACCTGGCCAGCAAACCGTTGCCCGTCCAGCCTTCAAACAGGTTGACATCATGATCACGAGCCTCAGCACGGGCCAAGCATGCTATACGCCTGTGCAGAAACCAACAAGAACCGCTTGTGTGCCAGGGGTAAGGCCTTGCTTGTTGCGTGAGGTATCAGGGGCTTACCCAATCTTGAAGATCACAGAGTGCAAGCAAGCAAGCAAGCAAGCAGCCAAGCAAGCAGCCAAGCAAGCAGCCAAGCAAGCAGGCAAGCAAGCAAGCAGGCAAGCAAGCAGCCAAGCAAGCAAGCAAACAGGGAGGCAGGCAGGAAGCAGGGAGGCAGGCAGGCAAGCAGGCAAGCAGGGAGGCAGGCAAGCAGGCAAGCAGGGAGGCAGGCAGGCAAGCAAGCGAAGCGAAGCGATGCAAAGCAAATCGATCCAGAACCCCTTCGCCTGACTCAAAACAGGCCAGTGCCAGAGCCACCAGCGGCTCTCCAGAGCCCCAGGGACAACCAAAGAGACACACAACCCGCGAAACGACCTGAAGGCCACAAAAGGAAACAAGAGCAGCTTCTGTCCGGGCCGCTTCTGCAGCTCCCGCAGGGCCCGTGTCCTCCGCAGCAGCCGCAGCAGCCGCATGATCCGGGCCAGCCGCAGGATCCGAAGGATGCCGATCCTCTCGAGCGACTTGAGCAAATCGAAACCAAGGGGAAACTAAACAAGGGAAACAAATCAAGAAAACTAATCAAGGGAACCGGCGATTTAGCTCGGAGCCACAATCAATCTTTGTTCTGACATGCCAACTTGGTGAGCACACCCCCAGCTTCTCATGGGCATGTCGTGTCCCAATTTGGCCCATGTCTTCCCATTCACAGAAGATGAGAATGAAAACTGTACGCCCATGCAGCTTAACACGGAGCCAGCAAAAATGCGGGTCTCCTCATCTCCCAAACTCACCACCGTTTGTGCGTTTCCCACCTTCGTGATGGAACAACCAAAACCTTTGCTCACAACGTGAGGCAAAACAAAACAACCCTGCGCCTCGGGCCAATGCAAAGATATTGACTTTCCCCCGCTGAAAATAGTATGTCTAGGTACTCGCTATGACAATGTAAGACCGTGATTTCATGGTGGCTTCCAGGGTGTCTTCTGTTTGCACAGGGCAGAATAAAAGTTCAACCTTTCTGGCTGTGTGATGCTTGGAGATGTAGAATGGAACATCTGTAAAACAAGCAATTTTGGCAAAAGCATTTGCAATCGTCGGACGGTTGTCTGGATTGTGGGCTTGGAGGGATGTCTCAAATTTGGGTGAGTCTCGGGCAGGAGTGCAAGGTGAATCAGCCGTTCTTGACCGAACCGTCGGTGCCTTCAAAGTAGTACTTGGGGAAACGATATGCTTGGGATGTATTAGTCGGGTACGGTATGGAAGCTTGATGCCAGGGAATCGTGCGGCAGGATGGCGTTGATTCCATGGCCAGAGACAGCCTGTTGACACCCGCATGCAGAGTTTGCAGCCTTGTTGGTATTAGGTCAGACTACTGAGTACCAAACATCAACCAAGAAGCACGTCTGAAGATGTCCAAAGAACCCGTAGTGCAAGAGAGGATAGTAAAGCCGAAGGATGGGTGGGGAGAAAAAAGAACGATTCCTCTCCTTTGCGCAAGACCAACTGCTGTCCAAGAAAGACCTCAGTGCGCATGATATAAGATCCACGCGGAATAGAATTGTGGGACCCTTTGTAAGCTCACACGTGGCTCTGCTGCAACTGGCTTCTGCTAGCTACCAAATCACATTTTCTCAAAGCCACCTTTAAGTGGCAGGTTCAAGGGAAAGATGCAGAGAAGTCTTGTACCCCTTGTAAATGGCTGCACTTGTGCTGGATAGTGGGAAAACATCATTTTCCAGTCATCACAGGCTCAGTCCAGGGGACCGCGCGCGCGTGCGCGCCCCGCGCGTGCGCGCCGCCGCGTGAGAAAGGCTTTCCGTCCTGGCTGCCAAGTCAGGAGTCACGCCGTCCAGGATCATCTCCGCATATCCGCAGAGAATGACACCTCGAGACGACATGAGCAGCGCACAAAACCCGCTGGCTTGTTGTCGGAGAGATGACAAAACGCTTTCTACAGGATTTGCCACAATCCAAAATAAAACCAGGTAGTCAAAGGAAGCTTAGAAGGAACTTCCGTGATGCAGCAACGAATTGAAAGCTTGCTCTCTGACAGATGACAAGAGAAGAGTCAGCACGCGCGAAAAAATGCTTGCAAGGGAAGAGAGATGTCAAAAAAGCGCAATCTGAACGAATGTCGATGCTTGGGGTGGTTGAAAGCTAGCCGCTTAGAGCGGGCTCGGAGCCGAGACCATTGGCACAAAGGCGCAAGCTTTTCGCAACATAATGTGCATGACAGGCGCAGGTAGGCGCAGCACTTTCGCAAGGTCAGGTAAACATTGCGTAGCAGGTACAGCACTTTCGCAAGGTCTGGCGCAGCACTTTTGCAAGGTCAGGTAAAAATTACGGTACAGATTTCGCGGCAGGTAGATAGACAGATACACAGACAGATAGGTAGGTTGGTAGATAGATTTTTAGATAGACAGGCAGATAGATAGCTAGATAGATTCGGTCAGATCAGATTGGACTAGATTAGGTGAATTAGATTAGAGCAGATTGGCTAGATTAGATAGATTAGATTGGATAGATTACATCAGATTAGGTAGATTTGATTAGATCAGATTAGATTAATCAGGTAGAATAGATAGACTAGATCAGACTAGATCAGACTAGATCAGATTAGATAGAGCAGGAAAATTAGGGATCCATTAGATAGGCAAATAAATAAATAAATAGATAGATAGATAGATAGAGAAAGGGTAGATGATACATGCAAAGTGAAGTAGGAAGAGAAAGAACAAGACCAAGACACAGGGAAAGAAGAAAGAAGAAAGAAGACAGAAGAAAGAAGGAAGGAAGGAAGGAAGGAAGGAAAGAAACAAATAAAGAAAAAAAACAAAGAAAGAAAGAAATAAATACAGAAATATGACAAACAGCAAGACGAGAGAAAAAGAAGGAAGAAAGTAAAAAGACAAATATCTATAGTTATTGCTTGAAACGTACGCCGCCGGCTCTGGTAGAATCAACAAGACTTGCACTGCAATAGCAATTTTTGCGCCATGGTCAAACAGTACAACCCCGTGGCACCACACCCCGCTGCAATAGGCATGGGCAACAACTATACCACCTCACAACTGCTTATGTGGGCCATGGTCAGTCAAAGGTCCCTTCATAGGAACATGTCGTCTAAGACCCCTGTGGAGAGGTTGATGACCAGGAGCCTTTTTGACAATGGCCAATTGCTTTTTCCCACACCAAGAAGCTCACGTTAAAACAACCAATTGAGGAGTCTCGACAAACTCATGAAACAGACAACATGTCCGTGATGAAGATCATGATTCAGCCCTGCAATGGCGTCACCTCTCATAATTAAGACAATCTGGGAGGAAATCCTGAATCTCTGGGAGGCAAATGTGGAAAGGTCAGCACCAGACAAAGGGGCAAACAAGGCAGCCCAAGCGTGGGGTAGCGTGGAGTTCCCAAGCTCATACCCAAAATCCCAAATCCCAACTCCGAATACCCCAACTCCGCCACGCAGCCCAAGTCGATCCCCACCATGAAGTCCTTCAAAATGACGCAGCCTGGCATTCAGAACTCACTTGCGTGATGCTCAGAGACTCATGCTGATGGCACAGGTGGGACAAGTCTGCCAGTCCCAAACTGGTTCGCGGCAGCTCCAAACAGAGCGAGCCGAGCTTACAAGTAGCAGAACCAGTGAATGGCTTCAAGTCAGCCAGGCAGAAGCCCTCGCACGAAGCGGTCTAAGCACCTGTGTCTTTCAAGTTCACCAATCACCCCATCCGGCTTTTGGCCATGGACTTTTGGAGGTCTTAAGAACAAACAAGGAACCTCAAGGGTTCTTTCTGGTAGACCGTTTTCCTCCAACAGGGACCCTTTTTGCACTATTTTTGGGAGGGCTTGCCACCCCTGTGAGCCCCAAGGCCCCATGCACGGCGCCTCGTGCGAAGAGCAAGATGGCCATCTCGATGGTGTACCTTGGATCCGACAAAGGCCTCCAGGGCATCAACTCTACGTAGAGAACAGATATTGAGATAAATACATAGACGAGTAAACGAATAGATAGGTAGGCAGCCTGGCTGGCTGACTGAGACTGGCTGAACAAACAAACAAATAAAACAACAAACAAGATGGCCGAATGAGCACCTCTGGGATGCCAGGGGGGGGGGTACATAGCAAATATTATCGAGATTATAATCGTTCATACCATGTTGGTACCAAAACTCAACGGGTGTTGGGTCTGTGCTGTTCATTTAGTATGCGTCAAAATAGGATTCGGGTTTCTTTGAGCTTTCAACCCGGAAAAACATGTATTCTTGAGGGTACCCTTGTGGGGGTTGGTTTAGCAGAGGGAAACCAAAAGCAAGCTAATCATTCTGGGAATCCCCCTACTTTGACACATACCGATTCTGATTTGGCCATCCACAATCCGAATTTCAGCACCCCTCGATCCAAGCGGCAACAACAGGCACATGCCCGCGCCGATTGCAACATAAGCGGGGGTCGGCGACAGCTCCGCCCGCGAGTCGATGTCTACGCAGTTGCAGTAGGCGTCGAACAAGATCACCACCGCCATGAAGTGGGTCACATACCTTGGCTGGTTGGTTGGCCGGCTGGCCGGCCGGCTGGCTGGTTGGTTGGTTGGGTCACATGCGCTGGAGCAGGTTGGCTGGAGATGAAGAGGGTTCGGGAATGGGTGCGTGTTTTGAGGGTGCTCGTTCAATTCGGAGCTTGGCTAAAAGGGGCAAAAAAAAGGAACGTCACCATTTTGCGGTCCTTTTTGGACACACTCACATACACAATGGACAAGGGCAAAATGTCCACGATTTCACGGTCTTTGGTTCTTGAACCAAAGAATCCAAAGCTATGTTCACAACTCCCAACTTGCAGCACGGTACTTGTGTGTCGCAGCACGGTTGGCAAGCATTTGCAGCTTCTGGAGGCGGTCGTTATCCTCAGGCGGGGTAGCCAAAGGCCTCCAAAGCCACTCACAAAGGCTTCTTAGAAGGGTTTGTGGGGGGTTAAGGGGGCGGCAATCCTGCGTGTGCAATGCCAACAGGAGGAGGCTTTGCATGTCACGCAGTCAAGTGCCTGCAATGAAAAGGGAAGAAGCATTGCAGAAACTTGGTCTGTCCTTCCAACAAGCGGACGACTGAAATAAACGCGTAACAACAGGTCGGTGGACTGGAAGGCTGGGGTTGACCCAACAAGGCGTCTGCGTGTGTGTTCTTTGCAGGCACAATGAGGCCAGGTTGGTCCAAAGGAAAATCAACGGGAAAAACAAACAACGTTTCTTGGGCGCCCCTATTTTCTCACAAGCTCAACGTCCACGATGAAAAAGCGAGCGCACCTCCGGGTGCTCGCTCATTGTGTCCGCTTTGATGAAGTCTCCATGCAAGGCGATGCCTGACGCGCCAAGCTCACACCTCCGATACCAGAGGCTCATCGCCCAAAAGGTGAGGGGTGACCAAAAGGAACCCACCACTTGCAGCCCCTATGTTTGAAACACCTGCTTGGAACAGTGCCGCTTGTTTTAGCAGAGCGAGTGGAGGCCATATAACTAAAACCTTGTCTAAAATTTGCCGACTGAAAGCGCACTTTCCCAAACTCGTCAAGTCTTGCGGAGATCGCTGGGGGAACAGGGGCATGCCTGCGTTTCACCAAACATGGCGCGCGCGTTTTCTCACGGAATCGACGCCTCAAATGTCTTTGACAATCTCCGTCAGGCAGTGTGCTGGTATTGCTGGGACCCTCCGAATTTTCTGGCAAGCTTTCCATATCAATGAACGAAGTTGCTTTGGGAAGCACCCCAAACACGATGCAAGCACCGAGAACCCTGCATCGGCCCCGCCTGGGGTGCTCTTTTTCTTGGAACTGAGGCGTGAGGAGCTCGCGTTAGAGTCGTACTGTTCCATCGGGTCTTCGGGCGATGCCCCGTGCGCGCTCTGCGGGCTCTGCGGGCACGAAGCGGACGTAGCGGAGCTGTTCCAGCCTCAGACCAAGGCAAGAACCAAGGCCAACCACGGGGGATAAAACCATGGGGTGCATGCACCTTCGCCCGTCTTGGCTTGCCATGTGCTGACAACTCGCCCATCCAAAACAAAGGGGCTAAACTGCTTTGTTTGTGTCATCCTATGAGATTGCCCAAAATGGCTCCTCATCAGGGAACAAAGTTGCAAACCTCACCCGGGGACCCACATTCAGTCTATATTCTGACCCATGTGCTTGCCCTCCAAGTTCCCTGCACTCCCAAACAATCGAACCAACAGTGCAAAGCCTGGGGTATTGCGCCTCCTGGACCCGACTTTTCCGCGGATGAGGCTTCTTTGTTTCCCCCGCAACCCCAAACTTCGAACTCGGAGCTGCAGAGCTCGATTTTTTCTGTTCGTGCCGCGGCGAGGCCGAGCGAAGACGAATTGAAATTCGTCGTTCGGGGCGCCGACGGAGATGGCGTCATGGCGTCCAAAACGGAACTCCCTGGTCCCATGAAATCCCCATTCTCCAAGTCACCCAATTGCCCCACACTCTGAATGGTTGGGTATAAGGGAAACAACCCTTGTTTTCTGACATTGGTGAGCCTGAACCAGCTGAAACTCATGAACCTTCAGCTTTAACGACCAATTGGACGAGTCTGAAACGGTGATTCCCACCCCAAAACAGATCGACTCCGCCCGCGGCCAGATTGAATCCTATCTTTCCCTACAACAAATGAAACAAACATCTCCCAAATAAGGCGTAACCTGAGAAACATAACTGGGCTTGGTCTGGGAATTCAG
This sequence comes from Effrenium voratum, assembly GCA_963377175.1. NCBI lineage: Eukaryota > Dinophyceae > Suessiales > Symbiodiniaceae > Effrenium > Effrenium voratum. The sequence goes on along the minus strand of CAUJNA010003591.1, from coordinate 214,393 downwards.
GCTTTCTGCTTCAATCCCACACCATCACCGCCTCTGCCACCCTCAGCGCCGACGCCGCAGCATCTTTCGCGCCGGAAACGCCGCAAAAGTCCCCGCACGCAGCGATTCGCAGCTCTGGGTCCAGGCAGGGGCCCTCCACGGGGACCTCCGAGAACGAAGCGAGGAACTCGCCAATGAAAACCCTTTCTTACCAATTCAGGGTTGGTAACAAGGTATGAGTTCTTAAGTGTAGCCAAATCTGCCAAGAGAGCACAAAATGAAGAAGCTGGTCAACCCAGCGAACGCGCACCTGTTTTCGTGCGAAAGATACACGCCTATACGTTCAGAACATATACGCGCAATGCACACAGGTGTACGCGCGGCGAAAACCCATACCCCTGTGTACTCACAATGAACACGCGTGTATAAACGCGGGAACAAAGGCAGTCGTGCGTTCATACACTCTGCACTCACACACGCATGCGCGCTGAGAACACATATGTGTATGCGGGAAAAAGGTTTACATTGGACCAAAACACAGAAGGATGCAAATGTATATGCTCAGAGAGACCTGCGCCCCCCCGCTCGGAGCACACACGCATCTATATACACTCGGAACAAGACCGTGAACACACTCGGAACACACGGTTTGCACGAACACGCACGCGTGTGCACTGCGAACGCACGTGTCTCCAGCAGCAGCGAGCACGTGTAAACGCAGGCAAGGCGCCCGCGTAGACACTCTGAACACACATGCGCTTGCGCTGGGCAAACACAAGCAGGCTGCAACAACCACAAACACGTCACCCACACTCAAGCACGCGTGCAAATGCAAATGCAACTGCAAGTGCCGTCTGAGTGTCGCACTTGCAAGGATGCAAACAAACAAAGTGGCTCAGCGGGCTTTCTGGCTTTCTTCCTGCCAAAGCCCTTATGAGTTGCGATGGAAAAGCAGGGTACCCAAGTTGGCTGCAGTTGAAACACAGACATGTTTGAGTGCGACATGTGACGCACTTCCCCATATCTCAGAAGCAATGTGCAGTCCGGTCACTACCGGCATCCTTTTAGGGCGCACAGCGCCGTCCCCGAAAAAAAGAGGAAAACAAAAGGAGAAAAAACAATCGCGAAGCATGCTTCAAGTTAGTGCCAGTTTATGAATGCCGCACCAAACCCATGCCAGACAGCAAAACAGCGGCACCGCGCAACAGCGCCCCAACAACACCCAACAACACCCAGCAAGTCCCTGCAAGTCCCTGCAAGTCCCTGCAAGTCCCTGCAAGTCCCTGCGTCCTGCGACAACAGCACCTTGGAATTACCATTGGCAATTGCCGACAGCGCTGCACAACCTTCGTCCTGCGCTATGTTCCCAAATGGCGCCCTCCACCTGCACTACCCTGCCCGCGTCAGTTCTCCTCTCGCAGCCGCGCGCAAATTTGAAAGGTACAAGCGCCGAAGCCCCGAAAACCCTCAGCCCCAGAGCCGGGAAGCGATCAAATGGCCGAGGCGGGCAGTGCCAAGCGCTTACCATAGAGGAATCTCTTCCTTGAGAACCACCTCCCCAAAAACCAAAGTGCCTCCCATCTGCCAAAAAACCGGAAAGGATGAGACCTGGGCTAAGATGCTACCCCAAAGGATCGGTGGAATCGCTCTCCAGCCTTCCAATCCAGCCTGGTGCGCTGCCCAAACGGCCCCAACTGAAATCAGCGGAATGCATTCAATGCACCAGTTGGTAGGTGTATTTCAGGAGTTCATCCACCCCTGGTGCAGGATCCTTGGCGGTTAACAATGGAGGGTTGGCCAATCCTAATTCGCCCACAGGTTTGTCCATCGGTATTCAACCCTGCCTCCGCATAGGCGGCACCCCAGCGCTGACACTGCTTGGTGCGTACCACGATATCCTTGGTTCTACGCTTGCTTTCTTGAGTTGGTACCCTTTTCAGCCTGGTTCAAAGGGACTCCCGAAGGGAAACCACCCATTTTCGGGGTCCAAGTCCCTATTTTGACAAATGCCCATTTGAGATATTTGAGGGGGTGTCCAGACTCAGCCGGAAGGGGTTCCCCTAGCAAACCAGGCTCGCATTGTTTATATCGATGGAATCGCACGCGAGCTACGGCCTTGTAGGGGTGAATTTCTCATTCCCTCTTTCCCTCTTTCCCTCATTCCCTCATTCCCTCATTCCCTCATTCCCTGAGGAAATTCATCACAGTGCCCCAAGGTGAGCGCGTCATAGTTTGCCCAGGTTACAGGGTGAAGTTAGTTGGCACAACTCCGTTGGGTAAGGCCAGGCTTCCATCAACTCTGCGTCGAGATTTAGGAGCCGCAGAAGGGCTTGCAGCATCTGATCCGCAGGGTCACCGGTGAGGTAGCCCAGCTCCTAGCCGGTTTCCACTGAAGACTCAAAAAAGAGATGGACCCCTTTTCGATGTTTTGCAAGGGGAACCAACAGGAAACAAGCCATGTCAGGGTCCCCAACTTTGAGAACACCCAACGTTTCCTCCAAAGGCCTATGAAAGAAGCCGTCAAACTTGCTAGTTCGAGAATGACCACCACTGATCTTCATCCAACAGGTTTCCTTCGGATCCTAAACTCCGGTGATTCCCTGAGGAGAAAACAGGAGTGTGAAGTTGTATGTCCTCGGGCGCTCACCACAGCCCGCGCCCTCCATTTTACGGGCGAAGGACGGATCACATGAAAGCCCTCGCAGATGGTATGCAACACCAGCAATGGCACTTGCCAAAACGCGAAGGGGTGGGACGCAAGGAGAGGACCAGGTTCATATCTGTGTTCAAAATCATGGCGGTCCTTCATCCTAGTCCGTAATCCAGCGGGTGTTCTACTCGACAACCCTGTCGAAGACTGGGGCACGGAGCTGTCAAGCCAGTCAAAAGTCAGCTTTCACCACGTTAATGCCCTTTGGAATCCATGAGTTCTTCTTTTGGATCCCACCATTCTGGAACCCTGCCGTCGCTTTCGGCGCACCCCCCTAGTGTCTCCTGTGGCCGGTAGCTCAAACTGCCCGCAGCACCGGAGTGCGCCATAGAAGTCTCCTCAAGAACCACACCACGTCCCCAGCCGTCTTCACCAGCCATGCGTGGAGGAATCGGAGCAATCGAATCTGGGGGCGAACGTGGGGTCTAATGCTGATGGGTTTACCTCCTAAAAAAATGAAGGGAATTGAATTGTTAACATTGTCTTTCGTTAAATCGTGCGTCTATATAATGATGTCGTAGAACATCTTCTTGCGTATAGAAAGAAACAACGTTTTACCTAGTTTCCTAGGAAAACTTCATGACTTCGTGCAGGCGAAGAAGGCACATTTTCGATATGCACACTCTGGGCAGTTGAGGCCATGATGCGAGTTGGACAATACGATCGCGTGTCTCGACAAAGTTTGCTTTTTGTTTGAGCAAGCACTTGGATATGCATCGCGACATGGGCTTGATTTGGAAGAAACCCAAACAGTGCAACGAATCAAAAAGATGGCCGCACCTGCCTGTTGTTGGCACTGTCGCTTACTAACATACACTTGCCCAGCTTTGATTGTGGCCCCAAAAGGGGTATATCCGCGCACCTACGCATGTGCCTCCCTACCGAACATGGGTGGATGACCTTCCGCTAGACTTTTGCTCGAGGCACAGGCCCCTTTCAAAGCGTCATTGGATTCTTCATTGGCCTGAGTAGAATGAGCTGAAGGGAACCAGCAAGTTGATTCTTGGTGGCGGAATCAGGAGCACCAGCCTGCCCGTATGAGCGCACGGAACACTGCCCACATCCTTGAGGCAGCCGTCAGCAAACTCCCGCGTGCTCACGCAGACCCAGCAGTCCTCTTCCTAGAGGAAGCCCAAACAAAACCCCAAAACGAGATTCCTCTAAACCTAGTGGCTTCTGGGGTCAATCTGCAGGAATCTTCAGGAATGTACCCTCTGACCAAACCTGCTTTGGTGCACAACCTATTTCAAACGCGCCTTTCCCTTTTGGAAAGGGAACCTATAGCTCTCACTTCCCTGGGAGAGCTGTTGGCACCGAAGCCCATCTCTCATACCCACCAATGGAACCAAAATGCATTTGGCGCCCCCTTTGTGAGCAAATACCCTGTTTGGGTTCTGTTCAAGGGAAACCAAAAGAACCCCCCCGTTTTGGAGGTCCCATTTTGTGACAAACCCATTAGACCAGCGAGAAACGCCACAAGCGAACTTCTGGCACGCGCCAGGAGTAACTGGATTTCCCCTCAAAAGGTGCAGTTTACTGGTGGTGTCCATTGACCAACTGAGCGTCCGAGGCCGCTCCACCTTTGGAGGCCATTCGGCACACCCACTGCAGAATCGGGTCGTCCCTCACCTCAAAGGGGGGGCCCGTTCGCTTCTGTCAATCCCCAACCTGTTGTTGGGCCCACCAAAAAGAAGATAAAATGGAGGTGCCCAAAAACAGGTTTGGGGTTGCGAAAAGGCCCCCTACTGGCCATCATGGAAGAAGTGCGATGTCGGCAATGTCCAACGCACACACACACAGACACTGCAAGAGCCTAAGCGCCTAAGCTTGGAACCTAAAGCTCCCACGGAGACGCTTCTTTGGCACGTTGCAAGTCTCACCTGTGCCCAAACCAAAGCGGGAAACGACAGCAAAACAATATTCATAGAAACCAAGCACACACAAAGCACAAAGACAAACAAGCAAACAAGCAAGCAAACAAACAAAACAAGCAAGCACGCAAACAAACAAACAAATGAGCAAACAAGCGAACAAGCAAAGAGCAGCAAACAAGCAGGCAAGTAAGCAAACAACAAGCAAATCGGCACCAAGACAAACACATTCAATAGTCCAAGTGCAGGCAGCTCCATCTCAGTCTGAAACAGGGTGATTCCGGGCCCTTCACGGGCCATATCGCTGGTACCCCAAAGGATTGCTGGAATCGCTTGTGAATCAATTTGCCCAGACCATAGCCATACCTCTCTGAGAGCACCCTTCTAAATTCCTTCCCAGAACTGAGGAAGGACGTTGAAACCCTTGAAACTGGAGTTCTTGAGCCTCTGTACCTTTTGAGGGCTACGAACATCTCCTTCAAATGGTTCCAGCCAACCCAGGCGCCACGGCCGCGTCGAAGTCGAAGGTTTGCGACAGCTCTTGCGGCCAATCGAAGGACACCATCAGCGAGAAGAGGGGCGCCATTTTCGCTTTCCGCATGGCATCGCAGGCCCGGGGCCTCCACACCAACAAGAGAACAGAGGTCAGAAAAAGAATTGGAACCCTGTATGGTTGATGGAATCCATGTTTGGTGGGAAAAATATGGGACACCTACCCAACGAAAAGGCAGTTGGGTATGCGTCACAATGCAAAAACGACACCCCCAAATGGTGGCTTTCCATTTCGTTTCCCTTTAGACCGACCTGAACAAATGGTGCCCTCCAACAAACACGCAGCCATTGAGAGGGACTCCACCGGAGAACCTGCCTCGCGTTCGAGGCCCAGCAAAGCCACGCGGTGCCACTCGGGGAAGGAGAGCATCACGTCGCAGAGGATGAGGCATCGGAAGCGGCCCAGGAAGTCCTCTTTGGCCTCCCCCAAAATTCCATTCGGCTTTCCACCCCCAAGGTGGATGTTGTCCACAGGTGTATTTGAGTGCGTTGGTTGCGTCACTGATTAAAGCGACCCAGGCCCGAAACCAAAAGGAGTTTGCTTATTCAAACACCTTAGGGTTGGCCCGACCTGCCACACGCCAAAACAAATGCACCCCCCCTTTTGGATGGCAGTTCTTTGGCACTGTTCCCTTGAAAAAGCCCATTAAAAACGGTAAAAATTGGAAACACCAAAATACCCCCCTCCACCAACAACCCGAACCAACCGTATTTGCTCGCCCTGCTCTTTGGGAAAGTACCGACCAACCCCTTACTTAAAGCCTCTGACAGGGAGGGGAATATGGCACCTTCAGGCATTCCCCCACCAAAGGGAAACCAAAATTATATCATGGCCCACAAAGATAAATATATATATATATATATATGCAGTTAGGCGAAGGCAAAACGGCACGAGTTTGCCCCATTAGGCTTAGGTGCCGTCTACTCACACCCTGGTGTGACTGACAAAGCGTGCGCTGCACCCAATCCACGCCATGGCGGATTACTTTCTGTATACCAAAGAGGACGATCCCTATGACTAAATCCTTATGACTACTTTGTCATTGAAGAAGTTGGAATCCCTTTTTGGAGGCCTTTATCCACAGAAACGCAAGCAAACCAACCTGAAGGGTCCCGAATGCTTACGAGAAACACCCTTACTTCTCACAGAGCATGGCCCCAAACTTTTCCAGGTGTTTCTCACAAAGGGAATCGATCCCCTACAATTGCAACAATTTTTGCTGGGTTTCCCGATAAATACAAACTAAAACACCGGTTCCTCCAAACCCAGTGTCCCACCACGCCCGCGCCTCCTGGGCATCCTTCTCGGCCGCCTCGTGGTGGCACTGGTCCCCCAAGTTCCCGTGCAAGATCCAGGCACCGTCCTCACCGTTTCCGGCCAGATGGCAACTTCCTGGGAATACGGGGGCAAGACACCCACAAAGGGTTTCGGTTCTGGAAAAGGTCATCTGATGCCTTTACAGGAGATATTGTGCCTTGACTGGAGCCGTTGAGAATTGTGGGCCGTGTAAAAAGGCCCGAAGGTTGAATATGTCTGAATGCAAGCTTTAGGCCGCCAAAGTTCTAACTCAGAAAAGTGAAAACGCGACCCAATTGTTCACCCAGTTAGAAGCATGTTGAAACACGGCCGCGCCCCGACTCGTCCTCTCGCGCCACTTGCCGCACTCGGCACTGCCGCACCACTTTGAAAGCGCCTTCCGCCACGATGCCCTCGCAGAGGCGCCGCATGCCGCCCGGGCTCACGTACCTCAGCGGTCGAGCGGTCGTATGTTTACCTCTTGCCCTGGACTTGGAAAGGGTGTTAAGTCCCCTGGTTTTTCCGGGACATTTTGGTAACGTCCCCAACTTTTATGGGAAATGTGGTAAGTCCCTGTTTTTTTTTTGCGGGAAAGTTGTGTCAGTCCTCTAGTGGTGTGGAAACTTAGTGAGTGCCCCCATGTCCCTCCATGCACCATCGTGGAGACGTTCACCAAACCTCACCTGAAACTGTGGATTCGTCAGCACTTTGACCTCCGCAAACGCTTTGCTGGTCTTAGACTCACGGAAGCCACAACATGTACCCAAGCGGATCTTGCCTGCACGGGCGTATCTTGACAACACATTGGACTGCACATGTTTCATGCGAGCCGCCTGCCGCTGGCTTCAGTATCAAGTGCAAAGGACAACACATAAGACTGCATATAGTGATACTGACGAAGCGTTGTGGCAGCATGAAAAGTGGGTATCCTTGATCAACTCAAAAGGAACTTCCTCCTCCAGCTTCGTCAAACATGATGGCAAACTGGGTGGCACCATCCCATGAAAACTAGACACGACCGCGGTCCAGTTGTGAGCTGGCCATTGTAAAAAACAGACTAGGCGTCAAACCGGCACCCCAAAACCAGGCCAGCATCAAGACCAACTCAAAACTTCGGCCGGAGGCTTGCTGGCCATCGCCAGCAACTCCAAACACTCAACCCACGCCAGGAAAACAACACAAAAAATGTAAAACCTTCGGCAAAACACAACACAACCACTGCCCATTGTTCCCCAATCCTTTTCGAAGGACCAAGCGGGAGCAGTGCCTGGATGTTGTAATTAGTCTGTTCCAGTACCATTTTGTCGCAGCTCAGCGGAAATGCCTGCTCTCACCGCATCCCTGCTCATTCGATCGCTTTCCCCAAAAAGCAGACATAACAAGACCGTGCTGCATTCTTTTGTATGCCATGGTCCTTACTTATGTGAAGCTTGACAATGCTCGTCTAACATGATGAAGATCCCTATCAAGAATCCTTTGTAACCCAAGTAAAGCGCAAAGTGAAAGAGTCTCTTGAAGGGTTACGCAGGTTTTGGTCCATGTTTCCAATTATCAGGGTTCCGCTTTGGCACCGGTTTTTTGAGCCACGGCCATATGGCACGTATCCATGTTCATTTTGTACGGGTACCCTTGATGTGTTTCAAACCCCCAACTTTTGCTGGTTCATTTCGCCAACCTTTGCTTCCAAGACGCAGCTCCGAGTGCCTTGCCACGTCAAAGAAGGAGGGCTTGGTTTTGTCCAGCGGACGGGGTGTTGCTATCCCTCCGGAGCCTGACAGCTCGCAAAGCCTCAAAGGGGCCAGGCCGTGTGGGGGCCCGTTTTGGGCGGTGCTTGGGGGCTTAAAGTTGATTGGACTGCCCGGCCTGAGACGCAAGATGTCCGTGGGAAGTTGGAGCTCCCAGGCCCAAGTCTGAATCCCGGCAACTGGAAGGACAATATTAGATCTTGGATTCGTGCCAGGGACATCTAAGTCTGATTCCGGGACATTGCTCTCAAAGGTCTTCAACTCTTTGGATATTTGATCCTCTCCCATGAGCTTCTTAGTTCCGGGATGACCTAACTTCCAGGATGTGGAAATCTATCTCCTGTCTTTCGGGTGGAAAGTGCAAGCCTCAAAATGGAAAGGTTCTCATGTAAGGCAACTGTCAATCTGCAGTTGCCCATGTTGCAGCTGCTCCCATTGATGCGTTCTACATCTTCGCATAATTGTTTTCTGTAGGAGTCCTTTGTACTACGTACGATGGGTGCCGCAGCTATGAGATAAACTGTTCCCTTGCGCTGGACACACTCGGACGTCCAGTCCACTGTATCCAGGTTTCCAGGAGCTCCCTAGAATATGGTCAAAATTCCTACTCCCCGGAAGTATGTGTCCAAGCTGAATCCTTCTCATGGGGTTTTAGCTGAACCAAATCGAGGCTCACGGCTGGATGCACCCAGGTTTTCTTCTGAAGATGCAGAAGTGGTTTGTCATTTGCATGGGTGCCTGCACATGCAACTACCTAATTCTAGCCCATCCGAAAAGGTGCAGCCGGCTGGCTTCTGCAAAGGCGAGCTCAAATCAAAGAAAACGGCTGCACACAAACAATCTAGCAACCGTCAACGCGCGTTCAGGTGCCAAGTGTTGAATCGCAGACGTTCTGAAATCCAACTTGGAACAATCTAAAACAATACCTTGTTTCTTGAACCCGAAACTGGGTAAGCTGTATCCCAACTAATCACACGTCAAAGCTTCACCCACAGTGGCCATGGGGTCTCGAATCGAAAGCAAGCTCTTCTTGGGTTGATAGTCTTGCTTTTTGTGGGGGGACCAGGGAAAAACAGAGGACAACAGTCACAAAGGCCCTTGGTTTGCCCAGTGACCCCCTCAATTGGGCGGGTTTTTGTTTAAGGGAGGATGCGCCGAAAATATTCCCAAGGAGTATCCCCAACAGCACCAGCCGAAGTTCTGGGAAAGGAGAACACGCACCTCGGATCTTTGCTATCTCAGCTTCCGCCTCCAAGACTAAGATGTACAAAGCTGAGGCAGGAAAGATTGGTTACCGATCTTTCAAATGTGGTGGGATCTTGCCTACCTCCGGCCCACATTTGGTGAACCTCAGATCGCAATCTCTCATTCCACCACTCAGGTTCCATGTCACAATGTGGGGGGATAAGATGAGACGAACCCACCTGGATTGATCGCTTTCCGGAAGCATTGCGAAAGGGTTCTTCCAGTAAAATCGTTGGCCTTATCGCGCAAGATACACAAGAGAGTACGCACAGCAAGATGCACGAGAGCATCTGCGTAGCAAAATGAACAACAGTACATGGAGACACGAGAGCACATGTTGAGCGCACATGCAGAGCAAAACGCAACAGAGAAACACGCGCAGCAAAATTGAACGAGACAGCACGCGCAACAAATTGCACGAGATAACACGCGAAGCAAATGGCACAAGCCAACTTGCTCACGAAAGCTCGCGTGAGACATCTTGCAGGATAAATTTGGACTCGAATTGATCCTTGCTCTTTAAGGCGGCACGCGCGGTGGGAGCAAACCGCTCTGCGACAATGACACTGTGCGTGATTTGGCGTGCTCGAGGCTGAAAAAACTCGAGCTGTTTGCCACTTTTCAACATGCCCGGGATCGGCGTGGTCGATGCGCAAAAACTGTGGACTTCTGCTACTGTTTGCACTTCGCACGCAACGGCGTGGTCAAGGTTCAAAAACTCAAGGGTGTTGCTACTTTTTGCGGTTCCCGCGCGACCCTCTGTGCGGATCGGCGTGGTCAAGGTTCAACAATCTGAGGTGCTTGTTACTTTTTGCGGTGTGAGCGTGACCCTCTGTGCGGGTCGGCGTGGTTGATGTGCCAAAAACTCATGACTTTTGCTACTTTTGGATTTGCCCGATCGGCTTGGTCATCTTGCGCAAAGAAACTTGCATCGAGAACTTGCGCAGGGAAATTTGACCAGATACGCTTGAGCTGATGAATAGCACAGAGAAACTTACATATAGAACTTGGGCGGAGAAGTTTGCACGGAGATGCTGCCCGGGGAACTTGCAGAGTGAACATGCACAGAGCCTCCTGGCGCACAGAACTCGCACGCAGAACAGCTACGACTCGAAGGCATTCTTCTGGCTTGAAAGACAAGCGTCAGAGCAGAAAGAACATGTGCAGCAGCACCTCGCAAAAACGTGCCACGTGAATCTTCATGGGTCCCGGACCCTTGGACGTCAAACTTCGGTAGGGATTGGAGCCCAACTCTTAAAGCAAATAGGTTCGTCTATTCGTCTATTTGAAACCCGGAAGAACCCTCCCCCCCGCCTTCCCCCCCACTCGTCCAGCCTGGGCGCCCAGCGGCTCACCAGGCCCCGGCGCTCCCAGGCCGCCAGCAGGTCCCGCCACTCGCCGCCCTGGCCGTCCGACCCCAGGAACTGCGCCTCGATCCGCGCGTCGACATGCAAACACGGCGGCACCAAATGCAAATGGCAAGATGTCTTTGGCAAAAGGCGAATGCGAGATGACAAAGGCCAGAGGAGCGGGCTCTGAACGCCAACCTGGTTGAGTGGTAAAAATGAGCTGCCAATTCCAATTGGCATGGGATTTTGGGCTGTGAGTATGTCCAAGTGTCGTCCCTTTTACCAAAGCGGATGACTGCAAATGTTGGCCGGTTCTCATATGGGAAAAAATGGTGAGTCCCCTGTTTCCTTTTTTTGGATTGCTAGTGAGCCCCCCGGGTGTCCCTACCAAATGGACCATAGACTACCCGATATTTGACCAAACCTCAAACGGGCCCGCGGTCGGTTTGCCCAGACGAAGGGAATGAGGTAGGAAATACCGTCAACGTATGTATGTATGTATGTATGTATGTATGTATGTGTTTATAATAATGGGTACATGTTTATGTTAATATCTAATATCAAAGATATGTCCTGCTGTTATAAATTAGCTATACCATGTTCTGCATGGTCATTTGAAATTTCAGGATAATATCGTCAAGCAGAAGATACAGTTTGAAATGCATATACAAGAACTCAGAATCGCTTTAGAGAAAGAAAGGACGTGTAATTTTTTTCATCACAAGAATGATACCCTACTTCATGAAGAGGTTTTTTGGACCTAAAATACAACTTGTAAAATTTTGAAGATGTTCTATTGACGATTATTTTGGCAGATTTGTTTGTTAAAAAAAATGACCAGCCGATTCTAATAGGAAAAAGGTGACCAAATGATCATTAAGCAAAGACAAATCATCCCCACCTCCTGCCATTGATGGTCCAACTCCTACTGTTGGGTTTTTCCTGGCGGTTGCTGCGGAAGGCAAAGTAAAGGAAGATGGACCAGTTCCTTTCTGCTGCAACAAGGCAAACCGACGGAAACCAAAGTGTCATAGTGGTCGTCCAATTCATGCCTTCCCCGAAGGATGCCCTTTGTGGCGTTGTTTGAAGGACGGAGCAATATCTTTCGGAGTGCCCTATGATGAGACACGTCCAAATGCACCAAAAAGAAGACATACAGTATGGAGATGCTTGAGTCAAACGTGGTCCCAATCAACTGGCGGTTCAAGCCGCCCCAAGCTATCCAAAGGGTGACCTGTTCCTTTTCTGTTGGCCCCTATGTTGCCTGTTTGGCCCAGCCAAAAGCCGTATATGGGGGTCAACTCAACTTAAAGTCTACAATTCCCTCAAGTATCATGGTGAGCTCATTTTAGGCGCTCGCTGCCAGGGTCCTTGGAGAACCCTCCGCGTTTTCTTTGGGTTGTTGATATTCAGGAAAGCCCCTCCAAAACAAGCAAGAGGGCGCAACTGAATGAACTCCCCCCTCTCCGTTCGGCATTTGTTTACAATGCTTCCGAAAACCTAGAACAAAACTTGGATTCCCCAAGTAAAGGTCGCTTGCAGATTCATCCAGAGCTTCCTCCAGGGGTCTAAACCGAGGCACGCCATGGTCGAAGCGCTGCGCTCCCGTCTCTCGGTGCCCGCAGCGGCCCCCCAGGCCCCGAGAGCCCACGTCGAAGAGCACTACCTGGTGGGTCGCAGGTCGGGATTGACCCCGATGAATAGGGGATGGTTGGGGAAATGCAAATATGGGCCCGTATGGGCCCGTATGGGTATATGTCTTTACTTTTAGGGGTTCCCTTTTCGTTGGTTTACAGGGAAACTAAAGGAAACCAACCGCTTCATATTCAGAGACGTGAGGACCCGGAAAGAAGCTCTCCTATGAGGGGGGTGAGGACTGTTATTCCCCCGAGTTTCTGGGCCTAAGACATCCTCAAGGTTACCCGAGCTAGATGTGGTGTAAAGGAAACCACGGATCCCAAACGAGATTGTGAGAACCCCTCGAAATGTTCTCTTTAAGAGACTGAGGAGAATGCTGACCCGCTTCGAGCCCCTCCAAAACCAGGTGAAAGCTCTGTCACAATCAGCGGCTCACTATCTATGGCAGATTTCAGCAACACACATGTTGCACGCAAAGCACGAACACGCACACCTTTGGATCTGTGGCCTAGAACCAGGTCCAAAGATTGCATGAACAGATCTTGACACGGCGAGGTCTTCTGCTCTTAAGCATCGCATCAATCGCTGGGTTCTTTCAATCGGATCGAAAGGCGTGCGCAAGACAGACTCAGAAAGTTTGCAATCCATGAGATTGGGGGAGGCCCATGTGCATCTTGGCCGCAATCCTGCTAGCATCAATCCCCTTCACCTTGCAACCTCTCTTTGCTTTCCATTCAAAGGGAACTAGAGGCTGGTTGTTTAAACAGAATGCCACTCAGAGTGGGCCTTTGACGACGGCTTTACAGGTGAGCCAACATGCAACCGATCTGCTCCAGTACATGAATCATAATCAAAACCCGACAATTGCCTTCAGGGGTCAACCCACAACCCATTGCGCATAACTAGTTGAAACAACCCACCTTTTCAAACCTCCTTTTGCTTTTCTTGTCAAAATTCAATCCTTATCCCCCAGACTTGTCCCCCCACCCCCAAACCGATCCTGCAGCCCCAAACAACCCTTTTTTTCAACTCTTCTGCAAGTCACCTCGGCTATTGCGGAAGTGACCCGTCCTTGTGCTCTACCGAAAATAGTGAGCGACACCGCTGCGCGCTACAGAAATCGAAGCGGCAGTGCTCATCGCCAGCCTGGGCTCTGTGGCCACTGCTGGCTCCAGTGCACGAAGCTCGGGGCACGACCGCCGTGCGACTCCAGCTGGTAGGCTCCCACGGAGCCACTCATCGATGGCATGCAAACGGGCAGGGGGCCACTACTAAGACACATCCCAGCCAGCCTTGGATGACCGTGCTGGCTGGGCGGGCGAAGCGAGAATGAAAAGGGATCTGGTGGGGCCCGCAAAAGAGTCTTGATCATGGCTGCAAACCACTGCGCACGCTGTGTGTATGTGGTTTGTACCAAGCCACTGTTCGGGGATTCAAGAGGGTTGCTCCACCGTTGACCTTTTGCTTTGACCGGTCCCGGGTGCCCGGTGGCAAGATTAAAGTCCGCATACAGCTGGACCCAGCTCACCAGTTTGGGTGGGTGCCCCGGGCTGCTTGCCTGACGAAGCCATGCATGGACCTGTTGCATAATTGCTCGTCCAAAGAGTGAGACCGCGTGCGGGTGCAGCTGAGCTGGGACCTGACTAGGCCTAAACACTGCCATTTCCTGAGCAGAGGCGGGTATCGCAGTGAGTTCGTTCAGTTCGTTCTCAATGGCGGGCTGGGTGGTGCGCGCGTGAATGGAAATTTCACAAACTCGCACTATGTGACCATGGAGTGCCTCCCGGACTTCACGCAGATGCCGCAGTTCAGCACGCAAGTTGGCATGTGTTGACAGCTGCTGAGGGTGTCTCTGCTTGTTCACCCTGCTAGCCAAGGAATCTACCGCTGCACGCTGCGTTTCCTCGGATGGCCCATGCTTCCCAATCAGAGTCTGCCTCCTGCAGATGGGAGGTGACTTTGACTATGACTGGGTCGACGCCAAGTTCACAAAGTTGCGCTACCTGCTGGTGTAGCGCGTCCCAGAGATCGGCATCTTTAGCCTGGCTCGAGCAGCTATAGGCAGGGCTTGAAGGGCTGCAGTTGCCTCGGCTCGCCCTGTAGTCTGCACTAGACCTGCCAAGTGGCCTGCGGCCAGAGGTATTGCATGATGGGAGGGAGGCACGAGGCCCATGCTGCCATGGCGATGTCTGGCTCCCGCGGGGAGGCACAGCTGCCATCAACAAACAGGTGAATCATCAGTGGGCGCAGGGTGTTGCGCCTGCTCAAAGAGAACTGGGATTTGGGCCAGTTCGGCTTGCCACGCTTGCTGGCTGGGTGCCTGTGGGATCCACCCATGCAGGCGTGTGCTGGGCGTACACTGGGCAAGAAATTGGTTTATGTCCCTCGCAATGCACTCTCTTGATGTGCGAGTGCGTTCGCATTGCCACAGTCGATGCATCAGGCTATCGGCATTCGGGCAGAAAGGGCATCGCCCGTCCAAGTCTGGGTGCGCATGCTTAAGCATGTCCATGGTATACCCAGTACCATTTAATGCGGCACGAAGGAGTCCTCGCTGTTGAGGCTCCCAGGACTGAATGGCTTGAGTGGTAAGCACTGGATCTGCCTCCGTTAAGCCCTCGAACGTCGGCCGGTGGGATACACGTGCACCTGCTGCGCGTTGCCATGCCCGGCTGAGTTGCTTGCGTACTTGTTGGATGGGGGCATCCATTAGGTCGAGGGGCGGCTGCAAGGGCAGCACAACTTGAAGACCCTCAAGGACAATGCCACCTACACTACGCACACGCTCAGCAAGTGCCCCACTCGGGCCTTGCGGGTACTTGGCGCCCGAGGACGCTATGGCTACCAGGCGGTCACGCGTGGGTTTTTTTCAACCAGACTGAGTTGGAGTTGACTGCTGCTTCCAACTTTGTCGAGGCGGAGTCCTCTCATTGCCCCGGCGCGTAGGCTATCGTAGTGATGGCCCGACGCTTGCCCCTGAGATGCCGCGCAGGGCTTGCGGCCAAACTGCTACTCGGAGGGCACGTAGCTTGGCGGCAGTATTAGCCCGACTACGTTTAAGTTTGGCCCACAGTGGTGCTACACTTTTAATCCTGGCTGTGATGGTGCTATTGCCTCGGTGGCGGCTGTACTGGAGGTGTCCACCCAGGTCCCGAGCAGCAAGCTCTACCGGATATCCTGCCTGCCTGAAATGGCTCCTTTCTGGGACCACAAATACGTCTTGGCTTTGTCCAAGGTGAGTTGCAGTTCGTCGGCAAACGTTTGGACTGCTGCGGCAGCTTGAAGTGTGGCTTCGCCTGCTCGAGTGACAACCTCTAGGTTGTCAACGTAGCTGAGAGGTCTAGCGACTGGACAGGACTGCCGTATCCATGCCGCACACACGAAATCGGCAATCAGCATGGCTGCACAGCTGAGGGCACAGCCCTCAGCAAAGCCTATTGTGAATGACAGGCTTGGGCCAATGGAGCCCCTGGCATGAAAGTGTCTGCGCATTGTGGTCAAAGCCCCACAAGCCAACTGTGGACAATTGGTGCAAACCGATTTCCAGCAATGGCATCCTCGGGAGCTCATTGAAGCATTTGACTACGTCGCCAACAACTCCTCAGGCTGGTTGTTGCTGCTCATAAGCTTGCTCAACTACATCTTGGACGAGCCTCCACTGGTCCGTGGCTGAACGTCCTGGCAAGCATCCGTAGGCGGATGGGTCTGCGTTCTGGGCAAGGAATCGAATGACCTGGCGTGCTCTGATAGAGGTGTAGGTCCGATAGACCAGTGAAAAGAGGGTCACTGGCCTGTAGTGGTTGACACTGGAGGCCTGTGGCGTTTTTGCCAGGGAGTGGACGTGTCCTGCAAGCGGCTTCGTCGGCCATACTCCGGTCTGCTCTGCTCGATGCAAGATCAGAAGCAAAGAGTTGAGGATGGGCTCCGGCATTTGCAGCAGGTCCTCTCTACTTACCAAGTCGGGTCCGGTGGCGGAGAAAGCCTTCTTCGCTCTGACCGCTGCTCTGTAGTGATGGGCAAATAGGACATTTGCCGGGCGGGCAAGTGCTGTTGGGCGAAGGCAATGATGCGATTCCACACCTGGGGTGGTGTGTGTCTGTGCTTGTCCCACCTAGCGATCCACTCCTTGCCAAAGGCCGCAAAAAGGTCCTCCAAGGTTCCAACGGCGTGCGTTTGCGCCACATGTGTGCCTTCCGTGCCACGCTGATAACCAGAGTTTGTCTGGTTCTGCATGCAGGACCTCAAAGCTCTCCCCGGCTATAACGACCGGCTGACTGGGCTCAAATTGGGCAGGTGGCTGAAGCTCAATGGCATCCAAGGCGACAACTTGGGTCTGAGTGTGTTGCAGGAGAGCTTCAACCGGCTCCGGGCGGGCCGCCTTGAGATCTCGGAAGATGAGGTTGGGATTGCTCTCATGTCGCTGCTTGCTACGTTTACTGTGGTAGGCACGCAAACTTTGCTCCAAGGCGCGTACTACGTGTTGGAACACACAGAAGATTGTCTCTGCCGTACATGCATCTGGTGGAAGCACAGGAATGCGTGGGCACACTTGAGTCCAATCCTCATTGCTCGTTTCCCACCAAGTTCCAAAGCCTTGCTGGAAACCTGGCGCATGGAGGATGGAGCGCCAGAGCTGCCTCTGGTGTTCCTGGTGCCCTTGCCTACGGTGAGGTGCCTTGGCGGCTTGGGTGTAGCTTTGCAGCCGCCGCAGTTGCTTAAGCCACATTTTATGTCGGTGACTATGCCCACAGAAATTTGGCTGCGCCTCTCCTGGTCGAGAGGGTCTGAGCGGCGCGAAGTTTTCCCTACGGAGGCTAGTGCGTCACCTCTGCCTCGTTGGGCTGCCTTGAGCGGGGGCAGTGCCAACTGGGCGCATCGGTTGGCAGCATGCTCCTCCAAAGCCTGAAGCACCTGGCGGTACTGTTGCGATGCCACTTCCTCATCGTCTGCCATTGTGACGTGGGGAAGTTCACAATGTATGACGTCCGTTGGGTTTTGTTGGTCCTGAGCTGGCGACAGTTTATCCCACGGAAGTGGGGCTGCATGTCTCCAAGCATGTTGTTGCGGTGCCATGGATGGCAAATCCATGGTTCCGTACAGTATGGCGTGGTCAGGGAACCATGTATCGTCCACTGACGCAGCCGTCAAGAACTGTGCCAATTCCGGCGACAGAATGACATAATCCTTTCGTGTGGTGCCTTTGCACGTTGGCCGTGGATCGACCTGCCACCTGGCTTGAGCGATGGTTTGGATGTCTTGCCATCCTATGCTGCTGAGGTGACGAAGAGTCGGCAGTGCGTTGGGCTCATGGTTGAGGTCACCTGCGATGAACCTCAGACCTGGCATGTCCTGGACAACATGCTGCACACATTGCTGGAGCACGAGTTCGGTGTTTTGCTCGGTATTGCCACTTGCATAGCCATAGCAAACTGCACCGTAGATCCACACATTGCCCAACAGGGCTGCGATGCTTTGGACTCTGGCGGTTTGCCAAACCGGAAAGGACAAGAGAAATCCCACTCCCGTCCATCGGAATGTAAGTGAAACCTGATTTTGTCTGCTTCAAGGCTGACTTGAACCGAGTGGTCCCGTCAGTCGTGAGGCGTGATTCGGAAACTCCCCAAATTGTTGCGGGGATGTCCTTCAAAATGCTCTCGCGGCCCATTAATCCGGTTGGATTAAGTGCACCTAACGCCCATTGAGGCCCTGGATGCTGGGCTTCCCCAAGCCTGAAACACATGGCCAAAATGAGAAGCTGGCACATGTGCACGACCCCTGGCAACGGGCGCAGCCTGAAAATTGGCTGCCCCGTGCGACCTAGTCACTCATTCCTGGCACGCGACCTGGAGCGCCCCTTGAACAGGCTCTCAAGTCGATGCATCTGACTGGTCAACTGCTGTTCCACCGACTGCTGGAGAGCGGTGGACTGCTGCGTCACTTGTTGCTGCAATGCTCCAAGCTGTGCTGTAACCTGAGCTTGCTGTTGTTCAATGCTGTGTTGATGCTGAGAGGCCAGTTGTTCGGCCTTGGACTGCCGCTGTTGCAGCTCCTGGAGTTGTTTCTCCATGATGCCAAGGCGCTGCTCGTGCGCTTGCTGATGATTGCTGGCCTGCGACTGTTGTTGTTGCACTTGTTGAGCAACTGCTTTGGTGACTGTTTGTTCAAGCTGCTGGAGCACTGCTGGAGGGTGGAGTGGGTGGCGGTGCTGGTAGTGCTTCTTGCTCGTGCCCATGGATCGTTTGCAACTAGCGGGTCATCATGCACGATGGCCTGGCCCTTAGTGGGGACGAAACTTTGCTTGGTAGCCTTGGAGGCAAGCACCTGTTGGGCCATGGTTGGAACTGGCTTGGCTGGAGCATCTGGAATGATGATAACATCACCGTGCTGCATTTGCAACGTGAAATTGCTTGGCTCGGTGGAGGCCTGCAACTTCCACATGATGCCACTGCCATCTGGCGTAGTGCCATTTGGTTGCAACGGTTGGACCTCCCATGAATGTGCAAGCAGGGACTTGCGAATGGCGGTTCGCTGGGATCCAAATGGAAAAGGGCCAGCGATGAACCGTTGCTTGGTCGAGCCCATCAGCAGCGGTGTATTGGGTCGGGTCTTGGCCTGCAGGGCCTGTGCATTGGCGGCCGCAGTGCGGAGTCCGACACGATCCCCTACCCGCACTATGCCTATAGCGTCAACGAACGTGGCCTTGATGGCAATTGCTTGTTGCACGGTGTGCTTCGGCAGCCACACTACCTGGAATGCTTCATCAGGTCTCCGGCCATCGGCTGTCCTTGGTTCAACGAAAATCCCGTTAGAGCCGGAGAGGGCCAGCAAATGTTGTGCCGTGGGGGTTGTTACCCGAAACATGACCGCGAAGATCTCTGCAGTGTCTTGGCTTGCCTTGTGAGGTACGTCGCCAGCATGATTTGGCGATCCCACACGTCATACAGTGGCTGGGATTGGGGGTCATGCCATTTGATGCATTGGTCTTGCATTGCACTCACACGTTTGCAGCGGTGCAAGCTGGTCAAGGAGGAAGCGCACTGGCTTTGCACTGATGATCATCCACTGATCTGGGTGCAGATCTCGGTAGATTGTCACCCTCACGGCTGACATCGGCCGCGGATACTTCAATTGGCGTGGTTGCCTGGGCACGTGTGGCTGGCTTTGCACCTAACTGAAAAAGCGCCGCATTAAAGAGCAGAGGCTCTTTGGTGCTCTTACACCACGCTGGGAGCCGGATCACTTGACCTTTGTGCTGGCCTGCCTCACTGTCACTGTCGAAGCAATCAATGACTAGCAGGCCTGGGGCGTCAGCAGAAATCTGCTTCTGCTGGCTGCTAAGCTATGGCAAGGCCTCCTGACGGGTGGCAATAATGACTCCTCGTGCGAAAGGGCCTATGGTCGGCAATGCGACTTGATTGAGTGCTTTCTGCTCGCCATCAACGAAGGCTCCCTCTGCAAGCATGATGTCGCTTGGCTGCACTGCGAACGGGGCTGCAGGTGGGGTGGATGTTCTTCCCTCCTTTCCTTTCTTGGTGCGATTGCCGACCTTGGTCAGGCTTGTGGCTTTGACACTGATGGCATGCTTTAGCTCGTCGGCTAGCACCAGTTGGAAGGGTGGTCGCAGCTGGTTAGCGATTGCTTTAATGTCCTTCCAGGGGTTGGATCCTTTGCAGGCAGCTGTGATGCTGCCGGGAGAGGCACTCAGGAGGGGTTGCAACTCCATGCTCAATCAACAATTGCTTGAGGGCTTCAAGGATCTCTGGATGAGCTTGGGCGACTCCTGCTCTCGGGCCCTCATGCGGCGCAAGCTGACTTGTGCATTGCAGGGCTTTGGCTGTGGCGACGTCCTGTGGGAAGTCTGAACTCTGGACGCCTAGCTCAACAAGCAATCGGTGCGCACTATCGAAACCGCATGTGAAGAAAGGCAGAACGTGGATCCCACTCCGCACCGCATCGCTCGTGTTAGCACTAGACTCACTGCTCAATGGATCTCCCTCCCTTTGGTATGGAATCCCGCTGGTGGCAACTGTCTTGGGAATGTACGGCTGAATAGTACTCGTACTGGATGCTGGAATTGAAGCCATGTTGAAGTCTGACGACACGAACAGGTTCTTCAATCTGAATTGTCCACGTTGAGCTTTGATTGCCTTGACCAATGACAATACTGACAATGCGAAGTCCTGAGATTTGTCTACATGTGGCCTAAGCCGCCGAGTTCCTGATTGCAGACCAGGTTTGATCACATAAACCAACTCCTCTATGATCTCATCATCAAGCTGTTCAAACTTCAGCAGATCACCCAGAAGAATGCCTGTTTTCACAATCAGCGGCTCCGAAGGTGCATATTCACGCAATGTAGAAAAGGAATCGCTAGCCATATACACTGATCGAGTGCGGACGGATGACAGGAATGAATAAAACATAGTTCCCATGTTCACTTTTTCGCCTTCTAGCAGAAAAGGTTCTTTCTCAATTGCAGCCATTTCTGACAAACGCCTCATGAAGTTGACTAATGTAGTCCAATGAACAAACAGGAGTCCCGTAATTGAGTCATCTGTCCAAAACAGCGTCCCGAGCTGTACACAGTTCAAAATCACTTCATGGTTGGCCACCGAATCAATTGCTTGCATGAATCAGAGAAGAGCTTTTTTCGCCACAACTCGTTGGCCATGTAAAAATTGTACGTAAGATGGAAAAGTCCCGTAGAGCGGACTTCGAACGTCGGCCAGTGATTGTGCGAAGTGTTTGAGACGCTCTGCGTGGCCTACTGGACATGTATCTATCATGACTTTAGCCAGCACAACGGCTGAAAGACAAAGACACGCTGATTTCTCGAAGCGAAACTTCTTGAGGAGTGGTAGTCGAGAAAACAGTGCCAGGACGTCTGAGTGACACATGTGCTCAAAACTCAACTTTACGTAGCTTGTGATCAAATGCGCGATGTGGCCAAAATGTCCATACAAACTGACGCAAGCGTAGATCAAGTCCCACACATACTGGATACTACCTGTCCACGTACCCGTGAGCACATCTGTAGTTGAACACAATTGCTTGCAATCCTCACAAAATGCTCCTTCAGGCAATCCCTCTACAGACGACTGAACTGGAGATGGAACATCTGGAGTTGGAGCGCGTTCATTCAAGATGCTGTCGCCCCATGGAACTGTGTCTATAACAGCTTCGTCCTCTTCAAACTTGATCTCATTAGGGAATGATAGCATCTGATACATTGCTGTGAGAATGCACGGACTGAAGACCAATCTCTTTGATTTCAACCATGCTACTAGAGGCGGTTCTACGCTGAGCATGGTATTTGGATCCACGTCTGGGTATAGCTCGTTGGCTACTCCTTGAGAGCTCTGCTGATACAGATCGTTTTCTCTCACAGCTTGTTCAAATCCCATTGGAGGTCCTCCATCTTCCGAAACAGCATACCAGAGTACTTCTTTGTTGCGCAATGTAATTGTGCCAACATTGTGTTGCGTCGTTCTGTCTTTTCGCACAATATATCCATTGTGCAACTTGTAATGCGCATCACAATACTGATTTGCACAGACCAAGCCGCCTCTGCTTTCAATTCTCCACTTGTCATCATCGGACATGATAGATCCGAACAGTCTGGTCATGATAGAGCCATCATGTACTCCCAAAATAGAACACTCAGTATCGAACGTGTCTGAATACTACGAGTAGCTCTGAGGAGTGATCACATTGACCAATGAAATGGGTCTCAACGTCTGGTGAGCGCTATAGATGCCAACCTGGACGTGTCCTAAGAACACAGTGTCGTTCAAGAGTACTGACATGTTTCCACCGATTTGGCTCGTGACTTTGATCTTGATGTCATTGTCATCAGTGGTTGTCATCGTAGTCAATCTCTCAAGACTTGCCCACAGTGTCCTCATCCTTAGGCACAACCATCCTCCTTCACGTCGGCACGACTCTTCTTCTGATCTTCTGTTGAGACTGTCGACCCAAACATGCTTCTCATTGACCGGAGCTCCAAACAACGCCTTTAGAGATGTCATATCATCTGCTGAGAGTTCAATTCTCATGGCGTATATTTTCGCTTCATCATCATCCTTTGCTGTAAAGGTCTCACTGTCTGAGCATGTGATGTTGATCACTACACCTTTCGCTACCCTCTGGAATCGCTCTAGAGCTCCTACTGATAGATAGGTCGGCTTTTCAAGGGTGCGGTCTTTCGACAGTTGCCGTCTTCGATCCGAAGCACTGAGGACTGTACGAAGCATGAACAGAAGTTCTGAACCAGTTTGGTATTCCTCACAGAAGGTCGTGTCTTGAGCCAAAATGGCTACGGAGCCCCAAACAACCCCCACCCAACAGGGCTGCCTATATTTCCCCTTTAAATATCACTTTAAAAGAAAACTCACTTCAGATTCGCTCAAAAACCACCAGAACCCCCTGGCCCTGGATTGACCTGGATGCATGCGGTTTTCGGGTTGGCATCCTTTCTGGGATGCTCAAGGAAAATGTTGGGAGCCACGGCAACCGAGCCCCGACGCACTGCGCGCCTGCCGCCCGGCCTTTGCCAAGGTCTCAGCCGCCACCACCCCCGCGAGGCCCCCGCCCACCACAGCGATGGCCTCAAGGGCGCCGGAGCCGCACCAGCAATCGACACACGCATTCTCGCTGGCCAGTCATTCCCGACCAATGCCAAATGCTTCTCATCCATCCAGAATACAACTTGGAAACCTTGTTTCATGTTTTCTTCCCGAAGTTCATCCTTGATATTCTTTGAAATGCTACAGGGGTAGATCCACAAAAGCCGCATCCAAATCGTATTCTAGGTTGAGCCAATGTTTTCACAGACTGATACTGCCCTGCAAATTGCCTGAATCTGCTCTTCACATCGACAGGCGGAAAAAGCACCAAACATAAAAAGGAAGCCTGACCCGCCTTGTATCTTGGCACCAGCAGAGCTGGCGAAGCCGGTGGGCGGAAGTTACAAAGTCATAAAACTATACTTGTCTTTTCTTTATTTTCTTCATTTTTTTCTTATTGCTGTTTGCCGGCGCTTCTTCTTCCTTTCCCGACGTGCACTTGATTGACATTTTTGCTCCCCCGCCACACGCGAGTTTCTTCGCGCGTGCTTCTTCTTCTCTCATCCTTTGTCTCAGCCGTCCACGGAGGTTCCTTCTAAACTTCCTTTGATAAGCTCACTTAAATCTGGCTACCGAACTGTCGAAGCACGCAACGCGGGTGGGCGGGCGGGCGGGCGTGCGCACAGAGCGCGGCGGGCTTGCGGTCGTTCTCTGGTGGGCGCGCATCTAATCATGATTTATCTCTCTGGCTGTGTTTCTATCGTTTTTTGACACTGCGAATCTCTCTCTCTCTCTCTCTCTCTCTCCATTCATCCATCTTTGTATCACACTACATCTGTTTCTCTATCTATCGATATGCCTACCTATCTAATTCTCTATCTCTATCTATCTATCCGTCTGTCTATCTATCTATCCATCTATCTATCTATCTATTGAACTATCTACTTAACCCTCTGGCTATCCATCTATCAATCTTGTCTCTCCCAGTATCCATCTAGCTCTCTATCTACCCATCTATCTAATTATCTACGTATCTGTTTTCCACTTTCCCGATTTCTATGTGTCCGTCTGCCCTTTTATCCACCCTATATCCAGCCAATCTAGATTCCTCTATCTATTCAATCTATATTCCTATCCATCTATTTATCAATCTAGCTACTAGATTTCTATCAGTCTATCTGTCTATCTGTTTGTCCACTCTATCTATGTACACAATCTATCTACCTGTCTATCTACGCGTGTGTGTGTCTAGCTTGTTTCTCTCTCTCTCTCTCTCGTTGCTATCTATCTCTCTCTACCAATCTACCATCTTATCTATCCAATCTACCTAGCTAGCTAGCTATCCACCCATGCACCCATGCAGCCATGCACCCACGCACCCATCCACCCATCCACCCATCCACCCATCCACCCACCCACCCACCCATCCACCCATCCATCCATGCATCCATGCATCCATCCATGCATCCATGCATCCATGCATCCATGCATCCATGCATCCATGCATCCATGCATCCATGCATCCATGCATCCATGCATCCATGCATCTATGCATCCATTCTCCCTGCCTTACCTATCTTTTTTGTTTGATTGCCTATCTATCTTACCTATCTATCTGCCTATCTGTCTGTCTGTCTATGTCTGTCTATCTGTCCATCTATCTACCTATCTATCTATCTATCTAGCTACTTGTCATGTGTCTCAGAGAGCTAGCTTTGAATTTGTTGTCGCACCACGGAGGTTCCTTCCAATCTTTAATCAACTTCCGTTGATACCAACGATTGGCTCCAACTGGAGCACTGAAAATCAGGAACTCCTCCACATGGTAGGTTTGCTTGTCGCTTCTCTTTCGATTCAAATTTTCCCGAAGGGGTGCCCCACTTTAGGAACCACCCAAATCCGGCTCAGCATGCTGGGCACCGCGGCAAGCGCGGGCGCCAGTCCCTGCGCCTTCACAGCTCACGCCAAACACCCTGCCTTGCCGTCGCCCGACAATGACTCAGCCATGGCGCGAAAAGCGCACCTAGAAAAACCAGACAAAAGTCCTGGGAGTCTGACAAGCAAGAAGCCATGAAGCACTCGGACAAAGTCCTGAGATTTCCAGATTTCTAGTGGGATTTGACCGTCAGCCGAATGTTCCAGGTCAATAAAACTCCTGGCTGAAGCGCAGAGTTCCAACTAAGCCCCCCTTGAGCCTCAGATGGCAAACACAGAATGGAGAGAGGATGCCCGTGTCACGTGCATTGCCAGGCGCAAATGATGATAAGCAGCACTGGAGGTTTCAGACTTTGTGTTTCCAGCTGCCCTCACTGGAAACCAAACTTTGCCTGAGCGCCCGCGCGTGGCAGGTCGCTCGGCAGGTTGTTCGGCCGGTCGTTCGGCCGCTCGCTCGACCGGCTCGACCGGTCGCTCGACCGGTCCACCATCGGGACAGGTACGCGCGCCATGGGTACGCTGGGGGAGGTTGCACTCGCCATGGCTTTGAGCCATGATCTAGCGGCAAGTGATTGTTGGGTCTGTGATTTAATTGGCATTTAGATGAAGTGTTATGTCCACCAAGCACGGTTCAGGCCCTATTGAAACTCATAGCCACAAAAGACCAACAAAGCCACAGCACATTAGTGGGACTCAGGGATGCAATTACGATGCTCTCCTAGCCACCGAGTCAAGCCGTACCAATCGCCCTCTGCATGGGGAGTTCTCTGCTTTTGGGGCGGAGATCTCATGCGGCCTCAGGAAGTGAGACAGAAGTGCGCATGTCATTGCGCATCGCCTCTCGGTCGGAGAGGGGAGCATGTTCGTCGGCCAGGTGTTTTGTCTTCATTGGCACTTCGACTTCACCTTGAAACTGGCTTGAACAGATTGGTTTTGGCACCAGGATCATCGCTTGTTCTCTTGATCAAAAGCCACTCAACGGCATGGGCTATCTCAGCTTCGCCTCCGCAATGAGGACCGCATTCAGTGCAGCACCCCTCAGCAGCTGATCGCCTCAAGAGCCAGCGACCGAAGCCACTGGTTTGGATGTGACGAATCCTCCTATTTTGTGATGGCATCTGACCGCTAAGTGCCCAAGTTTAGGTACCAAATGCGTCCTAGCGAGAACAAACAAACTGCAGCTCAAAACCAACCATATTGCCGCAAGGATTGTAATTGTGCGCGAATACATGGGAGCTCATCCGGTTTTGATATTGGGCGCCACTTGGGGGTGAAATAGTTTAGAGCTTTCAGGGCCGCATGCGCACTACATCACATGGACCAAACCTTAAGATCTGGACCTCTGGAATCATATTAAGCAATGTGCCGTGTGAATCTGCGGCTTCTCTCGGCTCGCATGCAGGGACACTTTGCTCAAACTCTCAGCCCTTCCCAAAGCGAGGCACAGGTGGTCTGACTTCTATCAGAATCTCGAGGCGACTTTTGCTTTTCGCTTTTCCTCCCATTGTCACGCGCTTCCTCTCAGACCTGTTCCCTGAGCCCCATGGATGGTTTTGACCTGAATTCATTGACTGGCACCCAAGAAATCAAATATGTCTGGGGCAGTGTTTCGCTCGGTGCAGAATGAGGGCTTCTCGATTTTGGAGCCTCCTTGACAGCCGCCTGCAAGCCACCGTAGATGGACAAAATCCGCTTCGCACCAGTTGGGATGGCAAAAAAGGCCCAGAAACAGTGGGGTAAATCACCCGACCAACTGGTGGGCGGTCAACTCGAGGTGCTCCGAGAGCCATTCCCTCACTCCAAACGCCGCAAATCCACGGTGCATCTGGCTTGCACGGTGGGGCAGATTTCTGTGTTCGGTTTTTGCTCCTTTCTTCCGTACCAATCTCCCAAACGAAAATGCCGGCGCTGGCCCCGCCTGACACGAAGAGGTCCAGACCCTTGGGAGCAAAGACCAGGGAGCTCCGGATCCGGCCCACCTGGCCCAAAATTCAATCGATGGCCAAACCAATACGAGGTGCCCCTCAAAAAGGACGATTCTGTGTCCATTGAAGTGACATCCTCGAAATGACCCGAGGCAAATGGCTTGAAGAGGGTTCCCACGTTTGAGGACTCCTCAAAATGTAAGCATTGCAACAAGAGGACCGCAAACATGGCATCAGAAATGTGGCTGGCACGCAGCCTCTGATTGTTCGCAAGCCCAAACTGATTTGGCTTGCTGTTGCGAAGTACGTGTGTTGTGTGTTTCGCCCATTCAGACAGGCGGGGGTGAAGTGTTTCGCGGTTCATGCGTGTCGCGTTGCTCTTTTTGTTTTTGAGGTGTTGCCTTTTCCTAAGCCAGGGCAGATCATACTTGCTGCCCAGGTTTGTTGGCACCAAATGTTGGGCCTGTAGACAACATGATATCGTGTTGGCGCGTGTGTGGGTGTGTGTGTGTGTGTGCAATGTGAATGAGGCGCGCTTCTGTATTCCACCAAACTTAATGGTTTCTGTGCCGGCAGCAAGGGCCTCCAGAAGGAATCTAGCAGCTGAAGATTGCCCAGTCAGAACACCCCAGCCTCCACGTCGTACTTCTTGGTGGACGTCAAGGGCATAGGATACCTGCTAGTGTAGTATCCTCTTGTGTTGCGGTTCAACATACGCCATGGTCATGGCTACTACAATTGTCCAAAGCCTGACCGTCTCGCGACAAAGGGTATTTTGACCAGGACACACCTCAAAAAATAGGAACGAGAAAGCCGTTCGCTCGAAGGAGCTCCACCAAAAGATTCGCAGTGATCGGCAAATGACTCGTCGTGGAATGGTATATGACTCTTTGCCACAACCTCATACGGCTGGCTCCTGCCAAGGAGTCGAGGACAAAAGAACCGAGGGACATTTTGCAAGCTCCTTGGCCCCTTCCCACCCCATTCATGACGGTCATGACGGCATCTGCGTCCCAGTTGCAGCTTCTGCGCCGGGTCGTCCACCACCTGCATCGAGCGAAGGGAAATTGGCCTCAAGGTCAGTTGAACCACAATCGAAACCTGGTATTAATGTGGTCTACCCAAAATCGAGTAAAGAATCACACGTTTATTACATTATGTTTGGGGCTGCCCCGCAGTCAGTTCCTTTCGGGTGTCTGGAAGCAAACAAGGAAAGCTGGATCCCCAAATTCCTGGCAATGTGAGGAAGCCGGAATTTTCCTGAAGGTTGTTCCCACGGGTCGCAGGAAAAGATTTTAATTCATGTTCCAAGGAAACCATTTCAGGGTTGGAGAGCTCTCTGGATTGCTCATGTGGTCTGGGGTAGAACTTGAAGACCCCGACAATCAGACCACCTCAAAATTATCCACAAAAACAAGATAGTGGAAGGATTGCTGAGCTGGTGACCAGGTTGGGGTTGTGGTTGAAATAGGAGTTGATTGGATGGTGTAAAAAATGTCAAGCAACTCAAGAAGAACACGTCGCCAAAGGCGGGTACCTCCTACAGCCAGCATTTCCGGCACCAAGCCCAAAGTGGTCTATCCCAAAACACACCCCACTCACTGCAGTCTGCACGAGAGGCCAAAAAACGAGAACACTAAAGTTCACGGTTTTCGGCTGCAGGCTGCGCTTCAGGAAAGAAACGAGCACCGTCGCAGCAACGGTCATTGAGGAATCACCCGGCGGCACGGATGCGGAAAGATCGCCATACTTTAACCCCGTTCTCTCTATCAATGATGGCGTCGGGATGTAGGTCGGGACATTCTGATACCAGATTTCGGCGTTCTGGGGTGGTAATAGATCGTGACGCTACCCATACATGGGGACGTGCGTGGTCCAGAGGCGCAGTGTGATGTCAGGCATGGAGCTAAGTGAAGCTTGGCGATATTGCCGCACTGCTTCACCAGTCATCGGGCGTGCGCCCGTATCTGCCCAGCCCTTGCTGATCAATTGGAGGGTTGCGATCTCTGGGTGGATCAGAACGCCCGCGCCTGTCCGGCGGATTCCTGTCCGTCGGTCGTCAAGGCCCTCTTCGTCCGTCATGGATCGCGGACATCATCTCGTCTCTGGCTGGTCCCGCCGATCAGATCGTCGAGGAGCTGGAGGTTCCTGTCGCCGCCCTGTTGCAGTCCGCGAGCGATCTCTCGGGGCCGGGTGGGTCCACCTCGTCCTCCTCCACAGGGGGTTGGGGCCGAGCCTCGAGCTCTTCATCGTCATCCCGGGGAAAGGGAACAGATAGCAACAATGTGGGGGGGGGGGGGGGCGTTTTGTTGAACCGCTCACCTTCCTTTGCGGCGACTGCTTAAAGAACATCGTCTTCTTGACTTTCGGTATCACGCAGGAGTCAGAGGCCTAAATTGTAGCACTTGGATATCCAAAGAACTGAGACGCCGCAAAGCCGTCGGCAGCGACACAGGTTCCGATCCGCGCCCGACCCGCGATAGAAGACAATGAAGCTGCCTGCCGAAGCATCATGGCGGGAGATAGCCCAAACGTGCGAAATATCTGGCGCAAACACAGGATCGATATTTCGTGGCTAAATGAACACTATATCAGATTCGTTGCCTGTCCTTGCGACTATCAGGGCCCCGACATCTTCACAACGGTGCGTCGACAAGAACAGGAACCTGCACACTCTTGGCATGTTTAAAAAAGCATCGCGCGTTGTCAAGCACGTGTCGCACGATGGTTCGCTGCACGGAAGCATTACCTCCCCCTCGGGGAAACAGCGACACTTTCATTTTTCTCAATTGTGCTCTCCGATTTGCTGGCTCGGTCCAAAAGGACTGGGGCAAGATTCGGAGACTTCGCCGGAAAAATGAGAATATCGCAAAAATCATGATTGACCTTACAAGCCCCGCTCACGCTTCAAACTTCGGCATTTTCATCAACTTCGGTTTTGAGTCGCGGCGCATTGGCACGAAGGAGTTTGAGGAGAACCTTCCCCAATTTGGCATGCGTAAGATATACGTATGTTCATGCGCCCTGGCATTCCCGGACACCAACATGTCAGCTCCTTAGCCTTGAACTACAAGGCCAATGCAATTTGCGATTGCCCTGCGTCCTTGAACTCATGACTGCCGCGAAGGACCTGATGCGCGTGCCTATCGGCTCACATGATTTGCAATGATGCAGCTTTACACGATGGCAAAGTTGACCCTTTGTTAATTCCAATAATGACTTGGCGGATTTTCGCGGCAGCTGCCTTCATCGCTGCCTGGAGCGGCTAGCCGCTGCCCATGTCAACATACATCCACAACCCTGACAGAGCCTACACTGACGTCGAGACGGATGAGATCTGAATCCCTCGGGGCTCTCTTCGGTCCCAGCTACCGCTATTGGACAATTTGCACGGGAGGGCTCCTTCTTACCCGGCTCAACGCATTGAGCTTTCCGACGCGGAAGATGAGAAGGAGGCGAAAGATCTTGCCACCGCTCTCAAAGCCTCCCGTGAAGCCATGTTCGGCGGCAAGCCTGGTCATCCCGCGTCGTTTCAAATCACACTGGCAACAGGATGCGTCGGGGACGTCGAGATGAAGGACGCTCAACCCAAATTGAGAAGGACCAGGACCGGGTGTCCCTCAATCCAGGTACCTGCGAGGACCAACAAGGCAAACAGGTAAATAATGACTGGGGTCATGTCTGGTGAGGCACCAACCCATCCATAGAGGTGGAGATCAAGGGTTGGTTGGATGTACAACACAAGCCTGTGAGGCTTCTTGTCGCACAATCGATTCCACTTTGTGACTCGGCTGGCGAAAGCCTGAATGAGGTCGTAACGACCCATTCTCGCTCCGTACAAGATCTTCATGAGAACCTGCGCAGCATTATCGTCGAGAACTCCGGATTGGCTGGCGGTCAGCTCAATGTCCTTTTTTGTCCGACGAGTTTGTCGGGGATTTAGGCTTGACGGGGTTTTCGTCAAACTCTGGCTTGCTCTCGTCGAGATGTAGAGTCTCGAAATTCTGAAGCGGTTTTGGGAGCTTCGACAATCAGAGCTCAAGGTACCGGTCAACCCAAGCTTCCTTGTAGAACACGAACCTCATCTCAACCTCCCCTTCACTGGCTTCTCAGCTGAGAGTCGATTTGGTCCAAGCTTGAGCTCAGGAAGCGTTTTGGTGGGTTGAGCAGCATCAGTCCAAGGTAGACACTGAGCTAAACGTCATCAACGCGCACAATGGGCCGAATGTCGGAACACAGATGCCCACGTGTAAACTTGAACGAAACCGATTGCTTTAAGTTGCTTTTCACAATGCATCAGGGTAACCGTAGAGTGCGAGCGCACGAGGAATCCCACGATTGCGCCATTCTTGTGGCTAACCTCAGTGGACTGACCAGGCAACATGCCACGCGCGTCAGCTAGTTTGCCTGCGATCATAGTAGCTGGACACGATGTGATCTCGGAAATCATTAGACTCAGCATTGACATAGCATCCCTTTGAACTTCCAATTTGGATCGTTCTTGCCAAGCTTGGAGTTCTCAACAGAAATGCCTAATTTTCTTCCAACACACACTTTCTGCCCTCTTGCCTTGGCTTCGGCAGCTACTTCGCGCAAGCAGCCCGTTCCAGCATTTCTGCCTTCGAAGCTGTCCCATTCTTTCCGGTTTTGTTCGCAGCAGCGGCGCAATCGGACCCTGTACTTCCAAGTCCATCAGCACGGGATGTCGGCATCAATACGTTCAAGACTCAGCTGAGCAATTCTATCGCCTCGAAGTCACAGTTGGAAGGGTTGTGAAGAATGACTTTGATCTCCCCGGAGTAGTCCGGGTCAATGACCCCGCCTCCTAAACTTTTGGAGCAAAGCCCAGACCTTGGAGCAATGCGACCCTGTTTGCCGGAGGGCAAAGTTTCGGAGAATCCAGTATCTCTTGGCGCGGAACCGTGTAACCTTGGTGGATGATGAGATATCCAATCCCGCACTACCTGGAGTTTTTTGGATGGAAAGATTGTTCTGATTTATCGGATGGAAGTATAGAGCAGATGGCAGCATACTGAAACTGGACATCAATCTGCCAGTGATGCACATTTTGTTGAGGTAGAGGGCAGTGAGAGGGGGCCCTCAATTCTCGCATGAGTGAAGTCCTTCCCATGAGTTCCCCGCCATCAAATGTGCCTTAGCGGTGGAAGGATTCCCCTTTTGCCCTCAACCAACCACTGTTGAACACCCACTAGAAGAATGTCAAGGCCCCAATTTGGATGATGACCGTCCGTCGCTCAACAATGGTGCAGGCAACCGCACGATCGGAGCCGCACGAGCCTGAGGTGGAGGCACTCTGATCTTTCATACTTCGAAAGGTTGGTCCTCCCATTATGCCGTGTCTCTTGTTTGGCAACCAACACAACCGGCATCCTTTCCACGACGGCGTTCAAACTGTTTCTTGCGTGACCTTCTTTGATTCGGCTAGTTTGGGGCCACTTGACACGCGTTGAAAAATCGTAGTTGGATTCCTAGGCCCTCACACCTCTTCAACAATATCTCAAGCTCTAAGCTGCTTCGAATGCTTCATTGTGGATTTCAATGTTCCCTTTTAGTATCCCTTGAAACCAAATAACCCTGCAAACTCGACACAGCCGTGTGGATGGCTTTTTACCAGGATGACTGCCGTCGAATGTGACTTCGCGGTGGAAGGGTTCCCCTGAGCCTCAACCAACCACTGTTGAACACCCGCAAGAAGAGTGGGGTGGAGGCACTCTGACCTTTCGTGTTTGGCAAGGCTGGTCCTCCCGTTATGTTGTTTCTCTTCTTTGGCAGCCAACGCAACCGGCATCCTTTCCACAACGGCAACAAACTGTGTCTTGCGTGGCCTTCTTGGGTTTAGCTATTTTTCGTCGTTCCCTTTTAATGTCCCTTGAGACCAAACACCCCTGAAAACGTGTGGATGACTTTTTACCAGGACTCCAGGACGCTGTGTTCCCCTTCATAGGGTTGAAAGTCTGGAAAACCCACCACTGTTGAACACCCACCAGAAGAATGTCAAGGCCCCTGTTTGGATGATGACCGTCCGTTGCTCAACAATGGTGCAGGCAACCACACGATCGGAGCCGCGCGAGCTTGAGGTGGAGGCACTCTGATCTTTCATACTTCGAAAGGTTGGTCCCCCCATTATGCCGTGTCTCTTGTTTGGCAACCAACACAACCGGCATCCTTTCCACGACGGCGTTCAAACTGTTTCTTGCGTGACCTTCTTTGATTCGGCTAGTTTGGGGCCACTTGACACGCGTTGAAAAATCGTAGTTGGATTCCTAGGCCCTCACACCTCTTCAACAGTATCTCAAGCTCTAAGCTGCTTCGAATGCTTCATTGTGGATTTCAATGTTCCCTTTTAGTATCCCTTGAAACCAAACAACCCTGCAAACTCGACACAGCCGTGTGGATGGCTTTTTACCAGGATGACTGCCGTCGAATGTGACTTCGCGGTGGAAGGGTTCCCCTGAGCCTCAACCAACCACTGTTGAACACCCGCGAGAAGAGTGGGGTGGAGGCACTCTGACCTTTCGTGTTTGGCAAGGCTGGTCCTCCCGTTATGTTGTTTCTCTTCTTTGGCAGCCAACGCAACCGGCATCCTTTCCACAACGGCAACAAACTGTGTCTTGCGTGGCCTTCTTGGGTTTAGCTATTTTTCGTCGTTCCCTTTTAATGTCCCTTGAGACCAAACACCCCTGAAAACGTGTGGATGACTTTCTACCAGGACTCCAGGATGCTGCGTTCCCCTTCATACAGGTGAAAATCTGGAAAACCCTCATTCTTGTTCTTTTCGTGGCTACTTACACAAGAACACCCACTAGAAGAATGTCAAGGCCCCTATTTGGATGATGACCATCTGTCGCTCAACAATGGTGACCAGGCAACCATGAAAGGTTGGTCCTCCCACTATGCCGTTTCTCTTGTTTGGCAACCAACACCTCCTTTCCACGACGGCGTTCAAACTGTTTCTTGCGTGACCTTCTTTGATTCGGCTATTTTGGGGCCACTTGACACCCGTTGAAAAATCGTAGTTGGATTCCTAGGCTAGTTTGAGGGCGCAGGCGCCCTGCTTCGAATACTTCATTGTGGATTTCAATGTTCTCTTTTAGTCTCCCTCGGAACCAAACACCCCTGAAAACTCGACACACCTGTGTGGATGGCTTTTTACCAGGATGATGTATTTCCCCTCTTGTTGTCAACAGCACCTTTTTTTGCCAATTTATGCTAGTTCCAGTTCCACTTCGTAGAGGTGAAAATCTGGAAAACCCTGATTCATGTTGATTCTCTTTTCGCAGCTGCCGTCGAATATGACTTGGCGGTGGAAGGCCCCCCAATCCTTCGCATGGTGGCTTTAACCCCCATTGTTTCACCGGTGGTTTGAATTCAGGGGGATGTTTTTTCAGGCCGCTCACCGCGCCCTTCGTTGCCTCGGCCCAAATTCCTTTTTTGGAACCTCCAAGCGGCAATCTGGGAACCACCAGAAAATTGCAACTTTTGAAGGGGAAATCCAGTCCCTGGTCGGCCACCAGTAAACGGAATGGTTGGGAGCTGCAGGAGTGTACTTCGCGTACTACTTTCGCGCTTAAACTGGCAATTTTCGAGTCGGAGCTGCAGAAGTGTGCTTCGCATACTACTTTTGTACTTTCGCATTTAGAACTTGCGATTTTCAAGACAGGCGAGTACTTCGTGTTTTGTACTACCGTGAAAAAGCCGCACAGTTCACGCACGACCCCCGCACGTCAACGACGTAGACAATTCGCACGGCGCCACAGCGAGATGCGCAGCACCAAATGGTGTCCCGCCAGTGGCTGTGCCTGACATTAGGGTAGAAGCTAGCGCTGCGCATGCGCAGTCCCTACACATAGCGACACAAAAAGCTACGCGGCTTGCATGGCACGCTGCTGAAGAGATTTTGCGCTGACCTGCTGTCTTCGGTCTTGCGCATCTTCGGAGAGAAGCTCATTCATTTGTTGGTGCCAAAAATCCTTCGGCACCACTTCACACACAATGGGCAAGCCCGGCCCTTCTGGCCAACCTGGCGCAGTTGCAGTCCAAGCTCGTCTCCTGGGTCTGGCCAACAGCCCGCTCTCCCAGGCTGCTGCTCTCTTTGAGGAAGCATTGGATTCGGTGATGATGCTGTGGATCAAGTAGACGCTATTTGCCGCACGGCTGATAACCTGTGGTTTGGGGAAGAACTTGAGAATCAAACCACCTCAAACTTATCCATGAAGTAGTGGAACCCGGAAACAAAGCTCAGGATTGCTGAGCTGGTGACCAGGTTGAAATAAGAGTTGATTGGATGGTGTCAAGGAGAAAGCAAATAGGGTGAAAATGTTAAGCAATGGCCAAGCTCAAGAAGAACACGTTGTCCTGCAGCCAGCATTTACGGCGCCAACGACTCGATGACAAAGAACACCGTCGCTGTACGGCGCCCGTCCCCTTTTACCGCTATTCTCTTGTCAGGAGGTAAATGTTTGAGCCAAAACGCAATAGGCTCATGGCGGTGGAGTTAAAGTGGTCTATCCCAAAACACAGCTCATTTAAAAGAAAAGAAGTCCAAAATGTGTTGTTTCCTTTTGGCTTCCGTGTATCGCCCCCAAAGGCTTCAGACCTTGGGGCCGTTTAGGACCCAATATGGGTGTTCTTTGATGGGGCGGTTAGTTTAAAGGGAGAACACCAAGAGAAAGCCACCATTTTAGGAGTCGCTCTAGTTTGACACATATCCATATTATGGCCGACCCGTGGACAACATTGCTTGTTCAAAGAGGACGTGCGCAAATTGGGGTTTGTCTCCTTGCCTTGTTGTGCTTGCAATAAACCAACAGTGGACTACTGATAATAGTGCCAGCTATTCATACAATTGGGTGTCTGCCGGAAAGGCCCAAGTTGTCTGACAAGGCACGAGCGTGCGCCATACGAACTCCGGGCATGCTCTCCTCTTGGCTTACTGTTTCCACCTTTAGTCGACCCTCACACCCAGCATCATTTTGGTCCCCCGCTCCGCAGTTCGGGAAATGGCCCTTTCTTCGCTGCTAATTTTGGCCGGGCCTATGACTCTACATCAAAGGGGGATCCCTTTGTCTAAAGCCCCCGATGTTTCACGGCCACCCCCCCCCATCCCCGCCTGAACTCCGGGAGCGCCCCGCAGCACCTTCATCGCCGATTCCGGCGCGATGTCCTGGCATTTGGTGCCAATCGCTGGAGCCGCTCTCACCGCTTTGGGGCATCTTGAAACTTCAAACCTCGACTGGGGGTGGAGGGATTTGGTAAATCTACACTACTGGTTTAGGCAAGGAAAATTGTATCACGCGATGAGCCAAGTTTGAGAATACATGTGGAGAAAGTTGAACTGCCTGTCCCTGGTATGGCGAAGTGACTGATGACTTCTTGTGGGCATGCCCGAGGCCTCCCTCTAGAAAATCGCATAGCCTTCGACCAGAAGCTGCTGCAAGAACCGTGCTGCGGCTTGGGTGGGCCGCCGGTTTTGTCTGTCACCGAAGGCAGCAGTTACTGGCAGCAAGGTGAGAAGAGGCAGACAAGTTCATCCGCCATACACGCCGAAGCAGAGTTCTGTTCTTTCTGGGGATTCTTTCCTGTATGTGTTCGCAGCTTAATTTGGACCTTGTCGGCGTTAGCTCATTCAAGTTCATCCCTTTCCAGCCCTGCATCTAGTGACTCTAGTGACCAGGTCAACGACCACGGCACTTATCAGAAAGCCCAGGCATTGTGGGCTTCCTTGACTTCATCGAACATGTTAACTCGGCCCTGAGCAGTGTGGCGTGAGCTCAAATCATTGACACGTGCCCTGTTTTCGACATGCAAGGCAATCAAGGCATGCCTTTGGAACCCCGAACGTCTTTGTAGGACATGAAGCTTCAACACAACACACCTCGCACCAAACTGCAACTGGTGTCGGCGTGTCAATCTGTATTTTGGATCTCCCATCGGACAATTCAAAGAATGAGATAGAACTGCGGAGGCATAAAAGCAGGTCTGAGATGCGGAGGCATACGAAGAGAAGCAAAGGGCCCAAAGGCGAAAACCGGATGCACAAACAGGCAGATCAACACACATAACTAGGACATCCAAGTGTGATTCGTCCATTACCCGTCTGCGAGTTGTTCCGATTCAACAAGTCGCCTCTCGCCACACCACTGAAACGCCTACTCCGCTGACTCAGCCAGCTCAGCCAGCCAGCGGCCGCCCGGCCACCTGCAAAGGGTGAAAATCACACGAATCCTCCCCGAGTTGGGACGATGCTTCCGATGCCAAGAAATAGCGAGCCTTTCGGCTGGGCGAATACTCCGCACCTGGCCCAAGCGCACGAGCACACGCCAATCGAGGGAAAGGCCTTGAGGAAGCCGGCTGTTCAAAGCAAGAATGCCTTGACAAAGGCGGGTTAAAATTTGGGGTCATCATGGTCATCAAATGTTGGCTTTTGGTTTACAGCGCATGAAGCTGCAGGGTTGCCGGGCGAAAGGATGAAACATATTATGTGCTACATGTCCACATTTCCAGTCCAAACCCTAGCTGTAAGGTGCAATTCCACGGCCTGACCAAACCGTTGAACCCACCCAGTCGCACCTGTCTGTGGCTGGGGAATACTCGTGAGGAGCGTTGGCAACGCCGCACTGGGCCGGGGGCGGTTGCAAGATCTCCCCGGTGCGGTTTGGGAGATGGCGGAAGCAAGTGGACCAAGGAAGCTAAGACGTTACTCTCACAGGCAAAGGAATCAGATCCTCAAAGCCAAGTTTGCGGCCGTGAAAACAAATCTTGCAAGGCTCCACGTCCCAGCCCTAAGCGGAACTTATTGAGCCCAGCTTCTTCCCCTTAAAACCTGTCGGCCCAACCCAAATGCAACAAAGCCAAGCAAAAATGGGCGAACATGGGAGGCGGGTCAACAAACTTGAAGACGGTAACAACGCAAAGCGCTTGGCTGTTTGGGGTTAGTCAATGCTTGGCCATCTGGGGTGGAAGACTTGGTCTACGCTTTTTGCATCAACCTTCTCGTGCTGTAGATAAGCGATATGAATGTTCATACAGCAAACCACACCCACGACGCACACGGAGTTTTGGCCATATGACCATAGTGTATTTTCAGGCATCGTTCCGGGATCGCAAACCAAACCCAGAACCTGCGGAATCTGACTTGCGCGGGGTGAAGCCGCGAAAATACGTCTGGCCCTCTTCGGGGCAAAACAAAACGCAGCCTTTTGAAAAGCGAGCATCGGGTTGCTCTATCCACCAAATCTGACCAGTCCATCCCGAAGATAAAGTGTCAGGGTTGCTGACGTTTTGTTCCGGGGGGGGGAGGGGGGGCCAGGGCCCAGGCCATCTCTCCTCCTCAACCATCTGGCGGCCCGACCGGGCCTATGCCACAAAATCAGAGAGAGAGAGAGAGAGAGAGAGACAGCGAAATGAACCCTCGGCCCATGTGTCGTGCGATGTTGCAAACGGAGCTGCTAGCTTTGACTGATGGGTCCATACTGATGTTTCACCAAGGAAAGGCTCAGTTTCTACTTGTGATGTTGCCGAGTTGCATCTTCCTCCGTCGCAGTGCTGCTAATCACTCGCCAGACGGCTACTGCCCAAAACCGTAGCCGTGTCTACTTCCAAACTCGGTGTGATTGAACGCACCATGCCCTGCCTCGATTAGGACCCCCTCGATTATCAGGAACCGCGCGTTCCTGGCGAGCGGGAGCCAATGGCTCAATTCAAGACATGGGGGAAGTGTCGTGTCCTTTGACACCCCCAAATTCGCTCGGTGGAGAGAAAGGCCATCGGCTCGGTCGCTTGCAGCCAAGGCGAGGTAGCAAAGTGCAGCACCAAAGCCCAGTGCGGAAGGCTGTAAAAAGTGCGCACGGCCAACACACATGCAAACACAGAGTCACCAAAATCTCCCCGGCCCGAAAATCGAACTTGGCCGACGCGAGCCAGCGAATCCCGGCCTGTCACTCGGCTCCATCTCTTTCAACCACCGGTCCCTTAGCAGGGAGTGCAGGGTCGTGGTTTTCTGGGGCTTGCGGCGGGGCCTAGAAAGGTCAGAGTCATAAACATGATTTGCCCTCACTTACTGCCACGTACTACGTTGTCCCCGGTTCGCACATTGTGCCTGGTGGCGTGAACCCTCAAGCTACAGTTGAGTCCAAATAGCATCTATATATCCCACTATCAAGTAGCAAAGACACGTGAATAGGTCAAGCAAGCCACCGGCCAATCACCATCACAACTCGATTTATCTTGCACCTGGTGTTTGTGGGCTTTGTGATTCCGTGCCAAGGCCAGAGATGAATAAATGAACCCGTCTTGGATGAACATACCGTGTGAAAACCTCCTTCAGGCCCCAAACCAACACGGTGGCACCGAATAGAATAGACTGTCCTCCCGGCAACGAGTTAAGCGACCGAGTCGCATGTAGGCTTTGTACATGGAGAGATGCACAGGCGTCAAATCGCCATGCATCCTTGGCTCAGCAAAGCATCAAACACTCAGCTGCCTTGCTTGTAGAAAGCGAGGCAGGACGGGTGTCTACTTGGTCGCAGCAAATACAGCCATTTGCAGAAGCTATGGTGGCTTTACAAAGCAGCCCAGTCAGCTTCCGTGCACCAGAAGCATCAGACCTCTGCTCTCGGACGAGGTGCTGGCAGAATTTCATCTCAACCCGCCTCCATACTTGCTGCTTGTACTCCTGCGAGGCAAGTCAATATTTCCGCACTTGAGCCGCGGGACACAGAGCAAGGGTGAGCGCGGCAAGTTTCAGGCAAGCCCTGGCCGCAAATAACTTGCTCGCAGCATTCGTGTGAAACGGAAGTCAAGCTTTCTGGAACGAACTCTAAGTTGCGGAAGGAGTGAACCATGGGTCGCTTTGCTCAAATCCAAAGATCACTTCATCGCGCTTCTGTTCATGCTTGGATACAACATGGATCCCGTTTCATGTCACACCCAGCAGCCCCCTACCCCTCGCCCACCTTCAAGACACGACCCCTCAAAAACAACCCTTGCACATGGCGTTGAGCTCCCTCCACGCCAAGCGGTGCCTCATGGACAGTGTCCATGTGCCCAGCAAGGGCTGCGAGGTCCACTTTATACATCTCTTCCGCCGAAATCACTCCATCTCCGTTCAAGTCGTATAGCTCGAAGAGCCTTCCAACGTGACCCTGGAGGCCACAAAGGCAACATGGAGACAACAAGCGGGCAAGTTTGTTCCATCCGGCGGAAAGGATAACTGCCCCATGTTTTGCAATGACCACGGGACCCGCTTTTGGCTGAAACTTTTGGCGGAAGGCGTCTCTGACTGAAATGGATCACAATGGTCAACTTCAAGCCCGCAACGCACTCCACTTGGAATGCTGTTTTCTCTTTGCGAAGGCATTCTCAAAGTGTTCCCGTTTTTGGGTAGACCCAAATCCCAAGAGGCAGCTGCTTTTCGAAGGCACCTGATGATCATGTCTCTGATCACTGCGTCCAGCCCATCCCGGACCTGATGCGACAGAAGGTCACGGAAAGCCCTTTCCATGCCAGAAAACGCAAGGCTAACATTAGACCAATTGCAGTTGCTGGGCTGGAAAGTCGTTGACTTTGACTTTGAGCTCTGCTTTCTTCCGCCCAAGCGGACTAGCTTTGAACCTCCAAGCTTGCGTTCAGGAAATAATCACTCAAACCATTCCGTCAGATTCCTGACCAAAGCATCTCTCCTGTGCGGCGAAACTGGAAACAACTCAAACGCCGCATAGACAAGACAAGTAGAAGCAAAAAAAAGAAATGAGCCAACTACATCAAAATGAAGCGAAGATCATATCTTTGTGCAACAAGGGGGAGTGAATGAAATGTACACGCTGCTCCAGGGTCTGGCAACGCATCCCCAGAAGCCAAAGATGTCCATACGCGCAGCCTACATCTTTCTGCCGTGTCCAAGACGCCCGGGGCGGCCATGCATAAAGCAAGCTGGTGATGGTCATACACTGACAATCGCAATCGTAAATGCTCTTTTGCCCCCCACAACAGACATAATAGGAACCAATAGAATACCAATGGTCCCTTCAAAATTGCCCTGTCTTTCCTGATGGCTTGAAAGGGTCTGGCAGAGAAGTTACTTGCTGCCACCCGCAAACGGACGCTGGAACAGTAGGCCCTGACATGTCCTCCCAAAAAACGGAGAGGTGACCTCAGCAACCATCAATTGGAGAAATGGTCAAATATTGAGAAATGGTCAAACATTGTCGTTGATGCCGCGGCATGTCCGTGACCACAACGACAATCGCGATACCTCGCCCTCCCAAAAAAAGATCAAAAAGATTGAAACGCTGACTAGAAACAAACACAAACAAACAAACAAACAAACAAACAAACAAACAAAACAAACAAAACAAACAAACAAACAAACAAACAAACAAACAAACAAACAAACAAACAACACGCACACGCGATAAGCCTCCTGCCTCCCCTTGGCACAAATCGCAGAACGGCATATTGCCCATGGTGGGATGCGGATCGCGCCACTCACGTCTCACGTCGCAACGCAAAGCGCGCTCTGAGAGCCAAAGGCTGGGCGAAGATCTGCGGAAGATCAGCATGCAGCTTGCATTCGGAACCACAAGAATTCACCCTGAACAAGCCATGCCTGGCGATCCTCGAGAAAGGTGCCCAGTCTCTTCGGCTCGGATATTCGTAGGGATGGGCAGATTGGTGCCATCTCCCCGAAAGGTGAGTATTGGGGTACTTGTGTTTTTGCGATTTGTGTTTCTGTTTGGCAGCCACTACTTTCACTACTTTGAGAGAAACTCAAGTGCAAGTCATCGCGAAGCCCATCCGCAAAACTGCTCCAAGCTTGTAATGAAGGAATGATCATGTTTGTAAATGCCCAAATAAACAAAACGCCTCTTTTGGCGTTCCACCCGCCCCTATTCCGAGACATCATGGAGATCCAGAAGTCCATGGTCTTGTTCAACTCAAGTTCGCTTTCCCCAACCTGAACCCGGGTCGACCATCGAATAGCCGAAAATGACTCCCTGTCAAAGGGTGCGCCGAAAGATTGCTTCACCTAGAGACCAAGATCTCTTCCTGAAATCGCCCCCCGTTCTGCGTGACACAACATGGGTGTTTCAAGGAGAATTCCAAAGTCAAAGGGTCCTCATAGCAAACATCCACATTCCATCGCACTCCGAAAACTTGGGTTTCCCGCCTCTTCCGTCTCAATAGTGATGGCTTCTGAGTGAGCGCCTCGCTTAGCTGTGATCGGAAGACCCCAAGGGGGGGAGGGGCCAAAAGACAGACCTGTGGATTTTCAAGACAAAGAGGGGACCCTTTCTTCCTGGGAATGAGGGAATCGCCCCATAAACCATCCCTTATGACGTCCTCCGGGTGCTTTGCAACTTCTCTATGAAGACAACCTTTCTTGTGGGGAGGTCCATGTAATCGGCAGGGTGCTCAGATCTCGTGCATGCCATGTACAAAGGCGGGGAAACCCCTATTCGCTAACTTCAATGCAAGACCTGTTCAACTTGGGCAAACCAATTCGGGAAAAAAACCATTTGCATCTAAAAAACATGCGAAAACAATTTCAACGGCTCCCTATGATTCCTACTAAACATAACCCCGCCAAAAGGAAACTGACTTTACCTTGCCCACAACATGATGTTTAAAGAAACAATAGTATGTGTCAAATAGGGGAACCCAAAAATGGACTGTGGCCTTCCTTCTGGCTTGCCCTGAAAAGGGCATTACCAAGCCTAAAAGAACTCAAACCCCTGTAGAACACTCTGCGGGTCGAACCAAGCCTAGGAGCCCAAGGCATTCCCAACCATTCCGAGTGGCGCTTGGTGGGGATGCGCACAGCGGTGCAGCTGCACGCCAGCGACTTGTCGCCGAAGATCTTCTGCGTCTCCCACACCACCTTCATCTCCTCCTGAAGATCCACGGCTTGTGATTCTTAAAGGTACCCCGTTTCCGGGAGGAAACAAGGGAAACCAAAGGGAAAATCACAAATTTTGGGTGTCCCCAGCCCAACTTGGTCTGTATGTAGGTTTTAAGAATCCTCTCTTTGTGGTGGCTTGGATTGTGGCTTTGGCATCCCACAAGAATCTCGAATTTCCAAGCCACAAATCCAAACCACCAAAATAAGAGTTGTCTGACCTGAGTCCGAAGGTCCGGGTTCTTCAAAATATACGCCCAAAGAGCTGCATTTGGAGTGGAACAATCCAAATGTTGAGGGGTGGAGAACAGGGTACCCCAAAAAATCCAAAAGACCCTGCAAATACCAATGGTGGGTTGTCAAAAATATGGCTCCCTGTTCACTCCCAGTGCCGGCGTGTGCCTTTCAAAGCGGATATCCAACCATGCCCACCCCACCCCAACCCCTCCTAAGGGACCCCAATCAAGTTGACTCAATGAAATTTTGCCCAGCGACGCCTCGTTTGCAAAGGTGGGAAATGGGAGTCTCAAAATGGAGAGCCCCTGTTGCAGGCGTTAGAGGAAACAAAAGCAAACCAACCAGTTGTGGGGATCCCTATTTTAAGGCACACAGAATGACCCTGGAGTGCGTTTCCCTTTTTCCTATGGCGTTTTCAGCACCTGAAACCACGACTGAGCATTGGGTAAAAACTTGCCATTTTGCAGGACATAAATTTCCCTCAAGTCTTTGGAGCACTGCAGGGCACCCTGAGGATCCATGTGCAACTTACTTTCCTGTTTAGGGTCATTTTTCCGGGCCAAACGAGCCACTACAGTTTACCTGGATCCTCCGGGCCCTTAAAAGGGTGTTTTCAGCGCTCCAGGGGTCAAAAATGGAACCGTGTTTCAGGATCACCTGAAAAGGTTCGCCCCTGAGTTCCTGGACCCTACATATTTTTGGGCAGACCATTCCAGTAATAAAGAGTTCAGACTTTTTTGCCAATCCAGGAAGGGAGTTGGCAGTGTTTGGGATTTGGACTTGAACCCCTTCTTGCCAAGAGTAAGATGGAAACCACCCCACCCTGGAACACCACTAAACCACCAATTACAGGGAAGCTCACTGTGGTTTGGCTCCTTTTCTTTGGATTGCCTTGGCATCCACCAGAAACTAGACGAAACGACCGGTTTTTTTCGAACAGCAGGCAGCGGCAGCAAAGGTCCCCGTCCTTGGTGTAGCCATTGCTCTGGAAGGAATCGATGTGAGGGATCACATTGAAGGGCAGCGGGTGAGCAAACACCTCAGGTCCAAGCTCTTTGGCCCAATGGGTGTCCCTAAAATACACGGGTCACTGGATTGCCCCTCCAAAAGTCCATTGCCACTTTAGCTTCCAAACATGGAAATGCGGACACCCAAATTGCGTTTCAGAGGCCTTGACCTGCCAGGCTGTTGGGATACTGATGGCTTTGCAAGGTGAGGTGGTCAGGCCTGTTAAACCAGATGTGGAACCTGAACGAGGCCGGATGGACCAGGCTCCTCGATTTTCAGGTCCCAGGTGTGATTTTGGGAGGCAAGCCCAAACTGATCATGGCCGGGGTCCCCGCCATGAGGTTTAGCTTCTGACCCTGCAGTCGTCTTCCTTTTGTTCCTGGTGCTGCTTCTCTGTAAGGTTCGGTACCAAACACAGCGTCACCACCAAACCGGGGAAGATTCGGGGAAACGACGAAACGACGAGACGACGCCGGTTGCCTCGTTCTTGTGCTCCTCGCCCTGCAGCGCCTGCCGAGTGCCCTCCTCCAGCTCTTGCATGCCCGCCGCCCCCGCGCCGCTGGCGGCCTGCCAGAGAGAGGTTCCCAAGTAGAACAGGGCTCAATGTGTTCAATGTGTTCAATGCTTGACTCCCAGAAGAGGGAATCAACCTGGGGAGGACAAGGGCATGAAATTCAATAGCGTTCACCCTTTGGTGGCCATCATTTAGGTGGGATTCGTGTCAACGACTTTGATGGTTCCTAATTAAGTTCCTAATTCTAAGGGCCTGACAATTAGAATGGAGTTTGCTGGCACTTTCAAGCCACATGAAGTCATCATGAAGTACTGAAAACTCGAAGTGGTTGGACTTT
This sequence comes from Effrenium voratum, assembly GCA_963377175.1. Taxonomy (NCBI): domain Eukaryota; class Dinophyceae; order Suessiales; family Symbiodiniaceae; genus Effrenium; species Effrenium voratum. The sequence continues at coordinate 169,570 of CAUJNA010003591.1, read as the reverse complement.
GAGCGGGTCTCAACACTACTATCGCGGGAGGAAAAAACCTTTACAAAGTCAATTAGAGCGGTCCTTTAAGCCACATGAAGTCATCATGAAGTACTGAAAACTCGAAGTGGTTGGACTTTGAGCGGGTCTCAACACTACTATCGCGGGAGGAAAAAACCTTTACAAAGTCAATTAGAGCGGTCCTTTAAGCCACATGAAGTCATCATGAAGTACTGAAAACTCGAAGTGGTTGGACTTTGAGCGGGTCTCAACACTACTATCGCGGGAGGAAAAAACCTTTACAAAGTCAATTAGAGCGGTCCTTTAAGCCACATGAAGTCATCATGAAGTACTGAAAACTCGAAGTGGTTGGACTTTGAGCGGGTCTCAACACTACTATCGCGGGAGGAAAAAACCTTTACAAAGTCAATTAGAGCGGTCCTTTTGAGGAGAGGGTGTTAGTTTGGACAAAGAAAGAGGGACAAAACTTTCCTAGGTTGGGAGGTTAGCTCTTTTTGAGGCTGCCCACTTTTACCACGCCAGCGTCCCTGACCTCTGCGAGGGCTGAAAAGCGCCGTGCCTATGTGCCTTGCACAACTGCGGGTAATATTTTTCACTTGCGCCTCAAACTGCATTGATGCACCTGCTGGAACAAGGAATCCCCAAGCCAAGTGCGGCACCTTCACGACATGTCCTTGGTAGGGTGGTCAAACTACGAAACTCGAATGCAAGCTGCCTGGTAGGTGGACACGATGACTTTCCGCAGCTTGAAATGCTGGTGGAGCCTAGGAAACTCGTCAGCACGAATTACAAGTTGCCGGCCAGAATCACTTGCAAAATCGGAATGGTGGGATCAGGTCTGGTGAAATCATGTCTGCTGGAATTCACCAACCAGAATTCAGACATCCCTGGGAATGAGCTCGTTGTTCCCAGTTGCTGTTTCATGGCAGCCTGAGCATGGTAAAAGCGAGCCGCTTGAGGCACTATGGACCGGCTCAGGATAGATTCGCGTGGAACTCAATCAGAAATCCTTTTTGCGATTCCTCTACAACTGGAGGTGTTGCTTTGGATTCCCATCCTCTACAAATGCGCGTTCTTGGATTGTTCGTATCAGGTATTTCAGGAGAGTTGTGTTTACGTCTCACCTTAGCCTGTATCAACAAAAAAAACGCAAACAGGAAACGGCACTGTCCGGCGCCAATAGACAGACAGCTATTGAACAATGAGCGCTGTAGTCATGTGGTTTGGTCTCAAACTGAAACCTGCCCTCCTTCAGACGGAGACCAAACTCAAACCGACCTGTCGCCACTCCATTCCCTTTCCCTGGACACCTCTCCCAGACCCGCCCAATATAAACCCGCTGAAATGGAGATGACCAACTGCGGGCTTCAAGCTCTGCCGTTGGCTTCCCCGAGTTTCGACCCTTCCCGAAAGTGGTGCACTCCCAAAAGCAAAAAGCAAGCGGATTCCGAGGTCTCTTTGGACAATGGCCCAAACCAGTGGCCGTGCTTCCCTGAATCAAAAAAATGCAAAGGCTTTGGTTCCCTTTACCACTCCAAAAGGGGTACCGGTACCATTCCAAGACAGACACATCCATTTCTCCCTGAAGGTGTCTTCTCACTTCGTGGAGGGGCGACAAACAAAAACTGTCTGAGATAGTCTTCCCACAAAGTATGAAGTCCAGGAACTCGGGCAGTGAGTCTTTGTTTCGAAGAGGCACGGCCAGAGCGCCATGGCCGCGATGGCGGTGGTGCAGTTAGGGTTCGCCACCAGCAGCTTCCCCTCCATGGCGGACCTAACCGGCTCACCAGAAATCGGCAAAATGGGTGGCTCCATGTGGCTCCTGTTGTTGGTACCCCGTGGTTGTGGTTTACGGGAAAACCTGAAGGAAGACCGCCGCTATGTTGGGGTCCCCTAAAAAAAGACACACCCCAATGGGGGACTGTTTTTTCCTCAAAGTCGCCTGGAGGTCCAAAAACAGGCTAGCCCTGCCATGATGGGTCCAAGGCCCATGGTTGCGGCCGAAAATGTGCAAGGACTCGTTTCCGAGAGGCAGTTGGAAGCATGGTCTTGCGAGAGTTATCTGGTCTGTTGGCCAGCGACAACACACGCGAAAACGGGCGGAACCGCGACAGACAGACACCAACACCGTCAATGGGCAGCAAGCTGGCCTAGAATGAGGAAGCCATTGCGAGAGCCACGAGGGCTATGGACAACCCCAAACAGGGAGGAAGGGTCCTTGCAATTCCAATGGCCAGTGGAGCCAAAGTGGAGCCGGAGGCAGCGCGATGGCGAAGCAAAGGTGGAGCGAAGGCGGAGTGGAGGCAGAGCGGAGCCAAGTGGAGGCCGCGAAGGCAGAGCGAAGGTGGAGCAAAGGCAGATAGGGCCGCGAATGGCACTGGAATGATCCAAGCGGAGCAGACGAGCCATGCTTTGTCTGGCACAAAATATGTGTTGTTCCGGATTCTCAAGCAACATGAAAAATACGCTTTTGGTTGCATGGGATCCGTCTGTTGGCAGGCTGACCCTATGACCCCTTTGTCAGAACGATTCGCAGGAGCACGGCGAAAGGACCCGTGCATGAGTTTCACCATTCAAACGACGTGCAAATCCAACAATGGCTCCGTAGGGGAACCAAAACTTTCAGGAGTCTCCTTTCAACATTTTGTGTAAGAGTTATCAAAGAAGTTGCTTATTGGTTGAACTCATATTCAAAGCGGGTTCTCCTTGCAAATGCCGTGCAAGAGTTGCTGTCAAATATATTTGTTGAACCCTATTGAATGCGGAGCCTCCTGCCAAAGTTTTGTGCAAGGTTTACCGTCAAGTAAGTTATTCACTTATTTGTTGAACTCATATTGAATGCGGGTCTCCTTGCAACATTTCGTCCAAGGGTTACCGTCAAATAAGTTCTACTTGTTCATTCAACTCCCATTCAATGCGGGGTCTCCTTGCAAAACTTGGTTAGTCAACTCTGGTTTATTTTGCTTGGGAGTGTCAAGAGAAAAAGGAAACAAAGAAGTGCACCGCCACTCACCTTGCTCTCGCAAACCTCTTGACGCCTTCCCTCAGGGCAATCAGCATTCCTTTCAACTGGGGGTCTTCGCAAATCGCGATCCCACTTGTTGCCTGGTTTGAAAGGGAAGCAGAAGCTCCACCAGCAAAAAAGTAGTCCCCTTTTCTGCAACATGTTCAAGCACTGTTCTTTCAAGAGCCTCCTTTCGGTTCTTCGTTTGAAGGGGACAGCTGCTGGCTGAAGCAACTTTGGGGAAGCACCTAACTCAAGGCCTGTTTAGCCCTCTCAGGCACCCAGCTTGTTGATCTCAGGCACCACAAGCCTCAGACCAGCTTTGCCTTTCACCCTGAAGCAATCATACGGGCGTTTCTCACAATGGGGACTGTTAAAATGGAAAAAGGAAACCGACCACCTGAAGGGTTCCCCAATTCCGAGGAACACCCATACCATACTCTCTTTCCAACAATCATGTGCGTCAGCCGTTGAATGAGCTCTAACAAATGAGTTCCTTTCGGATCACACAGTATTGTCCTTTGGTGCGAACTGGACCCGTTTTTAGAACCCGTTTCGGGTCCCCATCATGCAACCTGGCAGGCACCTTTGGAAAGACTACTTTCCATGTGGGCAAGCCCCTTCTCCACTTCCATGATTGTTGGGAAGAGGGTCGAGTCTGGGATCTTATACACTGTGCGGCCTCCCCCAATCTAAGAGTGCATGGGGAAAAATATACAAGCCACAATTTACAGAGATCTTCCAAAGAAGGGTGTCTGTCACCCACAGAACGGGCTTGGACCCTCTTGCTGAAAGCAGATGGCCCCTCCCACCCCTGCATTGATGCAGCAAATCCCAAAACCTTTCCACTCAGAGCCACACGGAACATCATCGTGATATCTGAAGGCACTGGAGTTGTCAATCACCACTGTCTTGCCGTTGGCGGTAATTTGTGGTGAGTACCTGAGCAAATCCACAAGAAACGCAAGAGCCATGCTGCCTTACACGTGCTTAGCACAGATGGCAAGCTTTCAATTGGGGACCCTTAGGTGGACAGCAGTTGCATGGAAAGCTAGGTCCATCAATCGTTTCGCAGGGTGTTCGCAAATAGGTTGACTGAAAGAAACCAGTTGGGGGGACCCCATCTTTGGGTCTTGAAGACGTGATCTCAGAAACGGGTCTCCCTTACTTTGGGGGGCACCATGTCGTGTCGAGCCGAGCCAACCGAGCCTGGGCGGCGACATCACAATTTGCTCTCTTTCAGAGTAGCCACCATCATTGGACCATTAGTGGAGGTGGCTCGAAGGCTATTCCGCAGCTTTCAGACATAGCCTCATGACTCTCTGCCAATGGCCCCGAGGCGGGCCATGGTCGGACTGCTCATACACAGCAATGCTTGCTGTCTTAGAGACCCTCGTAAGGCCGTCCGAACTTCTGAACCCGATGAAAGGGACCCGCAAACGGCTTGTCTAAAGCCATTGCAGCATGGACCAATCCTACTAAGTGGCCACTACATGGCTACGGCAGGCTTCTTGCAGCCAGGGCTCTCCGTGCTGAAACCTCCTAAGTCAAAATGCAGGCTCGAGAAAAGATCCAGCAACAAATAAAAGTGCCTGGACAAAAGGGGGAAGGCACCCGTACCATCTCAAAGACAAGCTCAACACCCAGAAACAGGGTGTCTCCCAAATCCTGGTGGATCCTTTCTTGGCACCCATGATTCTTTTGAGAAACCACTACGATTTCATTGATGAATCAATCCTTGTTCTAGAGGTGGAACTCTTCACATTTTGGGGAGAACACCCCCCTTAAGATCAATCTGGGGTCGACGTTAATTTTCATAAGTTATTCAACAGGTGTACTTGACAAGAAAGGCTCCTTTGCATTTCATGGGTGACGTCGGATACCGTCGATTCACGACATCCTGGCGAAGAGGCACTTCCCAGTGGCATGTCAGAATGGCAGCAAAAGAGATTCGGAAACCACGGCAACCAAGCCTTTGAGCGGAAAAGGCGGGCAAAAAGCCAAGCAACCAGTGCAACAAAGGCAGCTGGTGAATCTTGGGCATACAATGGCTGCACTAAGGGCAGTCGTTTGGAACCATCTGTCAAAAAGCACAACATGCCAACACAAGAACAAGACCCTGCAAAAGAAGAGAAACAACTCATGGACAACCTCCAAACGGGTTTAAGGTTTAGGGCAAAAAAGACACAGCCTCCCATTGTTTTTCTTGCTTCTTTTGGGAGTCAGCGGACCGGCACCCTTTGCCAGCTTCCCCTGAGACGTTCGCCGGATACGGCCATCAGCACAAAGTCGCAGGACTGGGCCCGCTCCACGCTGAAGGCTTCCACCTGCACTTTCAAGATCTCGAGGAACTGGGGCCAAAAATGCGTCCCCTCCCCACGCGGTCACCCTCAAGAAAAGGTGAGTGCACATAAATCCCCAGAAAAATCATGTGCACCGCTCCCCAATGTGGTTCAAATGCGCCCGTTCAGTGATACCAAGCTTGGAATTTCCGTGGCGAGAGCGCTTCACTCAGGGCTCCTTGGTCTCCTGTTCCGCAAGGCGCGCACACACACACACACACACTGCAGCTGTGGAAATCGATCCAACCCTTCAAAATAGGGGGACCCCAAACACGGCGGTTTCCTTTTGACCCCAAACACGGCGGTTTCCTTTTGGTCTCCCTTGAGACCAACATGAGACCAACCTGAAAGGGTACCTTCAAAGAAGCACAAATCCACTGATCAGCAGTCCATGTGGCAAGTACCTGAGACCAAGACCAACCTGAGACCAACCTGACACCAACCTGAAAGGGTACCTTCAAAAAAGTACAAATCCACTGATCAGGCAAGTGCCCTTCAGCCAACAGGACGAGAAACCACCACCTCTTGATCACCGCATGCCACTGCATGGTGGGAAATGCCCCTTTCTGTGACACCAAAGTGGGGCGTCCCCTATGACTTTGTCACTTTAAGGGGGGTACAACAGAGAGTGGCAACCCAAAGCCACGATCCTTCGCAGCCTAGTTGACCCACTGAGGACTTGTGCCAGTCTAAGTATTTAAAGCCTGCAATCAGGTTCCATGGACGTAGGATGGAATCGCCTGCTTCTCCCCGTAGGCCGTCTTCAGGCTCTTGCCCGCAGAGCGCTCTGAGGCCAACAGCACCAGCCTCAAGCAGTTTGTCGCAGAAGAGTTTGGTTCCTAGGCAGGGTTGGGCAAATTTTGGTGGAACAACCACCTTCAAAGGGGAACCAAAAGGAGGAGGTCGGGAAAGAGGGTTGCCCCTCCAATCATACCAAACAGGAAGGTCTGGGAACACTACTTTGTTTTGGCTGAGTTCAGGTAGACTGACAAGCATAGTTGAAACTCAAGCTGACAATGGGCTGGGCATGAAGAGGCCCTAACCACCCACCTAAACGTAAGCATGGCTATATTCTGAACATGAATGGTAGTTGTCCTGATCAGTCGCATGAAAATGGGCTTACACTCAAACTGAACTTCAAACATCTGGGTAAACACGAACATGACACCCGACAATCCATTTGTGACCCTCACGTTGAGCAATCTGTTGAGCATGAAACTTACCCTTACCATAACAAGAAGGATGGGCCGAACACAATTTAAACAGCGGGCTGAACATGAACATGACCCTAATCAAGCACATTGCGACATGAACATCAATTGAAACTTAGGTTGAAAAGATGGGTGAACATGATCACGACCCAACCACATGAAAATTGGAACTCTCATCCAGCACCAGGTGCTCAGCAAGTCATGGGGCCTCTCACCAAGCAGCTGCTTGAAGCAGCGGGATGGACATGAAGGGACTTAGGGGTAGGAAAATTGGGAAAATGGCTTTGTGTCAAAACAAAACGGAGGCATTTCGAAAATGAGGGCTTCAATGGAGATGAATATGAAGTCAGCCGTTTGGAGATGGTTTGAGTTTCGATGTATCAATTGGCTCCCACAGTCCCTCGGAAGGGGTTCAAAGATGAGGGAGGCGGTCAACCAGTCTCATGACCTGTTCGCACTGCCAAGAAGCTCGGAGAGAGGGAACTTCCGCGCATGCAACACCTGTCGCCATGCACCAACACTGTTGTGTGAAATTGACGACCCTTGTGATACCAAAGTGAACCCGGCCTGTGCGACTTTTTTCTCTTGGTATCACAGGAGCTTGCCCCACAGTAGTTGTATCTGAGGGTCTGGGTCACACTTTGAGCCCCCTGTGAATAGGGGGTTCCTTAGACGCATTGGACATCGTTTTGGGGCTTCGTGGTGGAAGGGAGCCTCTCCCAGCCCAAGCAGCCGAATGAAACTGCGCGTTGGTGCCCATGATATTGAACAATGTGGGGTTTAGGGTCACTTTCTGCATCACCCAGGATGAAACCCTGTCAATCTTGCAAGGGCTCACGGAGAATGCTCTTGGGAAGACTCCAGCATCAAGTACCAACTGGTGCGTTTTGTGGGTTCTGTCCGCAGGTCTCCCAGCAACACAAACCTTCAAACTTCTACGCAAGGTGCCGCATGTGTCCAGTTTGATCGAGAGTGAAGCTAAGGCAAACTGGGCGAAGAGAGGAAGCAACACAACAATGAACATGTCATGCATGCCGTGCTTGGTCAAAAAGCCTACTTCCTTTGTTTGTGTTCCAAGGGATGGTCATGAACCCTCTGGTAGGGAGTCTAGACAGCCATTGTAAAGGTTTCTAAGGGAGTTATGACCATGGCCAACGGATTCGACTGTGAGTCTTGACAACAGGTCTTTGAAACAGGTTGAACGCAAGGATTTCATCAGGAATCTCAGCTGGGACCGGTCGAGCCGTAATCGGCGGGGAAAATCATCCCCTCTCTCAGCTGATGAAAGATTCCAGAACGCACTTGACAACGAGCGCGACCCGAGACCCGAGACCCGAGACCCGAGACCCGAGACCCCGACACCCGAAACCCGAGACCCGAGACGCGAGACCCAACACCCGAGACCCGCGACCCGAGACCCGAGACCCGAGACCCGAGAGCCCGAGACCCGAGACCCGAGACCCGAGATCCGAGATCCGAGACCTGAGACCCGAAACCCTGAGACTCGAGACTCCGAGACCCGAGAACCGAGACCCCGAGACTCGAGACCGGAGACTCCAAGACCCGAGACTCCGAGACCCGAGATCCAAGATCCGAGGCCCGAGACTCCGAGACTCCGAGACCCGAGACTCCAAGACCCGAGACTCCGAGATAGGACCCGAGACCCAAGACCCAAGACCCGAGAACCGAGAGCGTTCAACACTACCAAATGTAGCATGCCCCGCACCCGCTTAGCACTGTATCCATGCCAGGCACACGGTAAGAACAACCGTTCAAGTGCACCCGCTTAGCACTGTATCCATGCCAGGCACATGGTAAGAACACCCGTTCAAGCGCATATAGCACTGTATCCATGCCAGGCACACGGTAAGAACACTCGTTCAAGTGCACCCGCTTAGGTTCAAGTGCACCCGCTTAGCACTGTATCCATGCCAGACACATGGTAAGAACACCCGTTCAAGTGCACCCGCTTAGCACTGCATGCGTGCAGCACAGTATCCATGCCAGGCACATGGTAAGAACACCCGTTCAAGTGCACCCGCTTAGCGCTGTATCCATGCCAGGCACATGGTAAGAACACCCGTTCAAGTGCACCCGCTTAGCACTGTATCCATGCCAGGCACATGGTAAGAACACCCGTTCAAGTGCACCCGCTTAGCACTGTATCCATGCCAGGCACATGGTAAGAACACCCGCTTGCATTGTGTCCATGCCAGGCACATGGTAAGAACACCCGTTCAAGCGCGCCCGCTTAGCGCTGTATCCATGCCAGGCATATGGTAAGAACACCCGTTCAAGTGCACCGGCTTAGCACTGTATCGATGCCAGGCACGTTAAGAACACCCGCTCAAGTGCACCATTCAGCATTGTGTCCATGCCAGGCCCATGGTAAGAACACCCGCTCAAGTGCACCCGCTCAGCACTGTGTCCATGATAAGGCTCAAGTGCACCCGCTCACCACTCTATCCATGCCAGGCACACACATTACCCGCTCAAGCGCGCCCGCTCAGCACTGTTTCCATGCCAGGCACATGGTAAGAACACCCGCTCAAGTGCGCCCGCTCAGCACTGTATCCATGCCAGGCACATGGTAAGAACACCCGTTCAAGCGCACCCGCTTAGCACTGTATCCATGCCAGGCACACGGTAAGAACACCCGTTCAAGTGCACCCGCTTAGCACTGTATCCATGCCAGGCACATGGTAAGAACACCCGTTCAAGTGCACCCGCTTAGCACTGTATCCCCAGGCACATGGTAAGAACACCCGTTCAAGTGCACTGTATCCCTGCCAGGCACATGGTAAGAACACCCGTTCAAGTGCACCCGCTGAGCACTGACTACATGCCAGGCACATGGTAAGAACACCCGTTCAAGTGCACCCGCTTAGGTTCAAGTGCACCCGCTTAGCACTGTATCCATGCCAGGCACATGGTAAAACACCCGTTCAAGTGCACCCGCTTGCACTGTATCCATGCCAGGCACATGGTAAGAACACCCGTTCAAGTGCACCCGCTCAGCACTGTTTCCATGCCAAGGCACATGGTAAGAACACCCGTTCAAGTGCACCCGCTCAGCACTGTATCCATGCCAGGCACATGGTAAGAACACCCGCTCAAGTGCACTCGCTCAGAACTGCATGCCAGGCACATGGTAAGAACACCCGTTCAAGCGCACCCGCTCAGCACTGTATCCATGCCAGGCACACGGTAAGAACACCCGTTCAAGTGCACCCGCTTAGCACTGTGCCCATGCCAGGCACATGGTAAGAACACCCGTTCAAGCGCACCCGCTTAGCACTGTATCCATGCCAGGCACACGGTGAGAACACCCGTTCAAGTGCACCCGCTTAGCACTGTATCCATGCCAGGCACATGGTAAGAACACCCGTTCAAGTGCACCCGCTTAGCACTGTATCCCTGCCAGGCACATGGTAAGAACACCCGTTCAAGTGCACATGCTGAGCACTGACTACATGCCAGGCACATGGTAAGAACACCCGTTCAAGTGCACCCGCTTAGGTTCAAGTGCACCCGCTTAGCACTGTATCCATGCCAGGCACATGGTAAGAACACCCGTCCAAGTGCACCCGCTTAGCACTGCATGCGCGCAAGGCACATGGTAAGAACACCCATTCAAGTGCACCCGCTTAGCACTGTATCCATGCCAGGCACATGGTAAAAACACCCGTTCAAGTGCACCCGCTTGGCGCTGTATCCATGCCAGGCACATGGTAAGAACACCCGTTCAAGTGCACCCGCTTAGCACTGTATCCATGCCAGGCACATGGTAAGAACACCCGTTCAAGTGCACCCGCTTAGCACTGTATCCATGCCAGGCACATGGTAAGAACACCCGTTCAAGTGCACCCGCTTACCACTGTATCCATGCTGGTAAGAACACCCGTTCAAGCGCACCCGCTTAGCACTGTATCCGTGCCAGGCACATGGTAAGAACACCCGTTCAAGTGCACCCGCTTAGCAGTGTATCCATGCCAGGCACATTGGTAAGAAGCAACCCGCTCAAGTGCACCCGCTCAGAACTGCATGCCAGGCACATGGTAAGAACACCCGCTCAAGTGCACCCGCCTCAGCATTGTGTCCATGCCAGGCACATGGTAAGAACACCCGTTCAAGCGCGCCCGCTTAGCGCTGTATCCATGCCAGGCATATGGTAAGAACACCCGTTCAAGTGCACCCGCTTAGCACTGTATCGATGCCAGGCACGTTAAGAACACCCGCTCAAGTGCACCCGCTCAGCATTGTGTCCATGCCAGGCACATGGTAAGAACACCCGCTCAAGTGCACCCGCTCAGCACTGTGTCCATGATAAGGCTCAAGTGCACCCGCTCACCACTCTATCCATGCCAGGCACGCATATTACCCGCTCAAGCGCGCCCGCTCAGCACTGTTTCCATCCCAGGCACATGGTAAGAACACCCGCTCAAGTGCGCCCGCTCAGCGGGTGATGTGTGTGCCTGGCATGGATAGAGTGGTGAGCGGGTGCACTTGAGCCTTATCATGGACACAGTGCTGAGCGGGTGCACTTGAGCGGGTGTTCTTACCATGTGCCTGGAATGGACACAATGCTGAATGGTGCACTTGAGCGGGTGTTCTTAACGTGCCTGGCATCGATACAGTGCTAAGCGGGTGCACTTGAACGGGTGTTCTTACCATATGGCTGGCATGGATACAGCGCTAAGCGGGCGCGCTTGAGCGGGTGTTCTTACCATGTGCCTGGCATGGACACAATGCTGAGCGGGTGCACTTGAGCGGGTGTTCTTACCATGTGCCTGGCATCGATACAGTGCTAAGCGGGCGCACTTCAACGGGTGTTCTTACCATGTGCCTGGCATGGATACAGTGCTAAGCGGGTGCACTTGAGCGGGTGTTCTTACCATATGGATGCTCAGCGGGCGCACTTGAACGGGTGTTCTTACCCTGTGCCTGGCATGGATACAGTGCTCACGCGAACCCGCTCAGCACTGCGGACATGCCTGCGAAATGGTGAGCACACCTGCTCACCTGCGCCCGCTCAGCAGCGCACCCATGCCTGCCACTGTACTTGGAGAAGTGTGCCTGCTCTGCGGGGGCAGTGTGCCAGGGGAGTGCCCGGACGGGGGAGTGTGCCGGGGAAGTGTGCTGGAGAGCATGGTAAGCACGCCCGCTCACGTGCACCCGCTCAGCACTGCGCACATGCTTGCGAAATGGTAAGCGCGCCCGCTCACGTCCGCCCGCTCAGCACTGCACACATGCCTGCCAAGTGGTCAGCACACCCGCTCCTGCCAAATCGCAAACACGCCCGCTCAGCTGCACCCGCTCGCTCTGCTGCCAAATGACAAGCACGCCCGCTCACGTGCACCCGCTCAGCACTGCACACATGCTTGCCAAATGGTGAGCACACCCGCTCACCTGCACCCGCTCAGCACTGCGCCCACGCCTGCCAAATGGTAAGCACGCCCGCTCACGTGAGCCCGCTCAGCACTGCGCCACATGCCTGCCAAACGCTCCCTCATGCGCACCCGCTCAGCACTGTACACATACCCGAGACCCAAGACCCAAGATCCGAAACCCGAGACTCGAGACCCGATACCGAGACCCGAGCCCGCTCAGCACTGCGCACATGCCTGCTTACGCGCGCCCTAGATTCGAGACCGAGACCCGAGACCCGAGACCCGACACCCGAGACCCGAGACCCGAGACCCGAGACCCGAGATCCGAGACCCGAGACCCGAGACCCCAAGACCCGAGACCCGACACCCGAGACCCCAGACCCGAGATCCGAGACCCGAGACCCGAGACCCGAGACCCGAGACCCGAGACCCGAGACCCGAGACCCAAGATCCGAGACCCGAGACCCGAGACCCCGAGACCCGAGACCCGAGACCCGACACCCGAGACCCGAGACCCGAGACCGGAGACCCGAGACCCGAGACCCGAGACCCGAGACCCCAAGAAACGATACCCGACACCCCCCAGACCCGAGACCCGAGATCCGAGACCCGAGACCCGAGATCCGAGACCCGAGACCCGAGACCCGAGACCCCAAGACCCGAGACCCGACACCCGAGACCCGAGATCCGAGACCCGAGACCCGAGACCCCGAGACCCGAGACCCGAGACCCGAGACCCGAGATCCGAGACCCGAGACCCGAGACCCCGAGACCCGAGACCCGAGACCCGAGACCCGAGACCCGAGACCCGAGACCCGAGATCCGAGACCCGAGACCCGAGACCCGAGACCCCAAGACCCGAGACCCGACACCCGAGACCCGAGACCCGAGATCCGAGACCTGAGACCCGAGACCCCGAGACCCGAGACCCGAGACCCGAGACCCGAGACCCGAGATCCGAGACCCGAGACCCGAGGCCCGAGACCCGAGACCCGAGACCCGAGACCCGAGACCCGAGAAGTGTCGGGGAGCCGCGGGCCCATTGTCAAGTTCGATCTCAAAGATTCGGGGCTCAAGATCAAGGATGTCGGAGGCATCTCCGGGCTGCCATTGCCTTCTGACACAGTCCCTTTGACAGGGTTGGGCCACATCTTTGCACATGAATAAACTGGGTTTGTACATCCTTGGGATTCCCTCAAATTTTGCCACCGCCTTTTAGTTCGACCACTCGAGCCTCGATCATCTCCTCCCCCACTGCACCAGTGGCGCCAACCACTCCGACCTCGGAAGCGGTCCGATGACCCGAGCTGACCCGAGCTGACCCGCGCTGCGGGGTCCCAACCCAGCGAATCTCGCTTTCAACTGTCATGTCGTCGCTTCCTTGGACTGTGCCCGAGAGTCAGAGGGTCCAAGATTGAGTCCATTTGTAACCTCGGAAACTTTATTACCGGTCTGAGTGTTTCCCAGCCACCGAGAGGGGTACCCTCAAAGACCCTGTACAGTCGCCCTACAAGGTATGCTCAAACCATTCCCAAGAAAAAGTCTTGGGAGCCCTCTTTGGCGCAGGAGTCCTTGCTGCACATCAAAAACGGCTTTGCTCAAAATAAAAACGCGCAGGAGCTGGAGGGCCGCAGGCTTCAGCTGTTCCAGTTCCAGGGTTTCAGCGTCCAAATTGAATTGTTGGGCCGAAACTGGCCGCTCCGGTGGTCATCTTCTGGCGATTCTGCAATGCTTCCACGTGGATTGAACCCACCATCCATTGCAGAGAATTGCAGCCATGCAACCGTGTGGAAGCTGCACGCATGCCCGTATGCACATGGCGTGTACGCCTGCACACGTGTACGCGTGTGCTTGCGCCTGTGCCTGCTCAGCTGGAACAAAAGCATCCCATCAACTTTGCTGTCCCTCTGTTGAGAATGAACGCTGTGCTTTTCCGAGTGCCAAGAAAGCCCGACCTACGTCACCAAACACGGCGAGACTGAACGCCACTTTTGCCCCGTGCGCGTGGCTTGAGGTCCCGGCCACCACCATGGCTCCGGCCGGAAGGGAAAAACAAATATCCAAAATTATTGCCCCACTGGGCGCCAAACGAGGACTCGATCGGCCCCAAGGTACGAAATCGTTTTTGGGAGGGAAACCATAGGACAACAAACAGTCTTTGTAGCCAAGGGTTTCGGTAGACCGTTTGTTAGCTCGGAGCAACCCTGCTCTAAGAGCCGTAAAGGATCCTCGCGTCATGCTGGCTTGCCCTCGCGATGGCATGCATGTCGGGGGTTCCAAAAAAAACCAATGGATGGTCTCGCTTCGGCTCGGTTTAAAAGCAATGGAATCCCAATAGGTCTCCCCAACAAGGAGAGTCCTTTACTGCTGGGGAGTAAGGGCTGCCCATCTTGGGAAACACCCAATTGTCCGACTTCCAACTGTCAGTACGTGGGCAACCCACACACAAAGCTTTCCGAACGGCAAAGGTACCGAGGTTGGCTTCGGGTGGAAACGCCCCTTTCTGATGTCCTGTGCACTCAGCGAGTTTAAGAACTCCACATGCACAAGCACCTTTGCATACAACGAAAGTACAAAAGCTGCAAACCAAAACTGCGCGCTCCTTTGATCCCGGCAGAACTTGCCTCCGAGGAATTTGATCCCAAAGTTGATTGAGACTGTGAGCATAGATCCCGTCCAACAGGGCTCCTCACACTGCCTGGCGCTCCGAATGGCTCCAAGTCTGTCACTGTAAGTCTGGCGTCTCGCGCGTGGATATTCGCCTGTGAGCAGCCCTGTCAAGATTGGGATGGCTTGGGGGTTGGGAAAGTGGCGGCACAGCGGCCAATGCGGCGCGGTGCATCCTTCGTGCAGACCCCCACGCTTCCATTGCAAACTGTTGCCTCGACACGTCTCTCACCCTTTCGACAGAATTCAGGACCCCTTTGGCCCAAAGCCAAAGTCAAACCTGTTTAGCGATTTGCCGATGGAGTTTGGAATTGGTCAAAGAATGGACCCCGGAAGGCTGAGTCGCCCGAGAGCCTGTGAGGACTTAAAGATACCGGGCCTTCTTCACGATAATCCCTGAACTTTCACAGCATGCTCTCAATGAGATCCGAATCGCTCTCTCTATCTCTCTCTCGGCGAATTCCGTGTTAAAGCCCTCTTGGAAACGTTGATTGCCCTGAATAAACTACAAAAAATAAGGATCGTGCATCTGTGCCTTGCCAAAAAAGAGAGCAACTGCGACGGGCTCTGGTTGCTTGCCCGACACCTAGCCCCATCGAGAGACGTGGCGAATGGTCTGCTTGCCAAGCTCGCCAAAAGCTTGACGAAGCAACATGCGCTGAAGAGAGAGGTTAAAAACCATTCACAGCAGGGGGGCGGAACCCGGACACAGCCAACAGGCATTTCACAGCAAACGGCACATATGCACACATAAAAGATGTTTGCATCAATATGTGTATGCATTTATGAATACGCATATAGTATATATATATACATAATATATATGTAGTACATGTATATGAATATGTCTTTCTGTCTGTTTGTTGGATATGCCCAGTGTTGCCAGTGATTCAAGTTGCATATGTCTTTGATGTAATGACCGAAGTGGTCAGGCTGGCCCGGTTGCAATCCTCCCTTGCCTGCAACACACTGGGCAAACGGAAAAAAACGCTTTTGCACTGCGGAATTGTTGCAACTTGTCGGCAGACTTCAAGGGGCTCCCAATTTGCCCAGTTCAATAAATCTCCCACGCAGTGGTGGAGAGGTGAGCAAAAATCGGAAGGCCAGGCCTACAGAATCGGACCCGAAAAGGCGGAAAAAAATGCACGGCCAAAAAATGGAAAAAATGCCAGCCTACTGTGCGTGGCTTGCCGGCAAATAGCGTAGGCACACATTTGTGTTGCACATTGTTTTTGGGATCCATTGGCCAAACTGATTGGGTCACAGATCCCACAGGCGATGAATTTGGCAGAACCTTGCGTACATCAAGGGAAGAGAGGTGGCAGAGGGCCTTCATGAAACAGCAAAAAACTATGAACAGACCCTTCTTCCTGGCCACCCCTTCTCCGGAGACACGCACTGATGAACTTATTGAATTTGCGTGCTCCATTTTTGACTCATTTTTTGACTGCCATTTCGGCAGCCCGTCAATCAATAGCCTGGCGGCTCCATTGTCATAGCCAAAGCGTCACTTCAGTGCCAACACCAGACCAATTTCCGCTTACCACGCTAGGCCAGGGGGAAACTGAGGGGAAAGCTTACGCTTAGTCAATTTCAAAACGATGGCTTGGAAAATCCCTGATTATTCGATTTCACCAGAAGGATAGCGGACAGCCTCCAGTCTCACGTGCCCAGCATTCCGGGCACTGCCCAGCTCTCTCTGACGCAACCATCCGGCCTTCGGCATCGATAAAAGCGGGCAGCTTGACTCAAAGCAGGTCGGGCCCATCCAACTGGAAAGTTGGTTGATCAAGAAATCAAGCTCTTAGGTATCAATCAAGAACTCAACATCCTGTTCAGGTACCTGCCCCCAACCCCAACCCCAGCAACAACCAAATCTGCTGTCTGTGGGGTCTGCAGAATTTTGAACCACATAATCCCCAGGTTGATTTTGATCGGTGGGAGGGTAGATGGAATCCGGATCTATGAGCATAAGCCCCACTTGTAGATCACTACTCTCGGGAAGAACTTAAATTGCTGATCTTGTTTGGCTCTGGACAGCAAGGTTCTTTTCTCCAGAGAAACCAAGCAGTGCGGACCCAACACAAGGACACGGGGGGGGGGGGAACACCAATTAACATGGGATATTGTCCCCCCTCCGATTTTCCTGGAAAGTCCTGGTGGCCTCCCATGTCCTCCCGAAACGAACAATAGACTACTGCCAGCTTTGTCAGCTCAGATGTTGCGCAAGACAAGCATCTCCAGTCGGGAGGGAACCCTACGGGGAGAACCACATCATCATAGACGAGCATCTGCAAGCCGCACCTCGTTCCTTTGATTTCCCCCCCTTGCACCAAAAAAGGTGCGCCCCTTCCGAAAGATGTGGCAATCCGCAAAAAGTCTCCCTCAAAAGAAGACCAACCGCTACATATATAAGTAAAAACAAAAAAGAGGTGAAAACCTCGGGGGTTCGCATCGATCCCGGCGAACGCCGAAACCCGGCCTCAGCCCTCCATGAAGGCCACCGAGATCACCGCGCCATCGTGGCCTGGCGGAGGGGAACACCAAGACCTCGCTGTGGATTTTTGGATACATAAGGATTCTTAAGCCCAGTGGACATCCCCGGAAAAACCCGCCCGGAACCCTTCCGGAACCCTAGCCCTGGAGCCACTCCGGACCACGCAGAAGCTTATCTGGGGAGAGGTCAAATTGCAGAATGGTGACGGAGGAATCAAATCAACTGATCTAGATTCCCTCCGAAATGGGACATCCCCCAAAATCAAATCAAAAAAGAAATGTATTTTTGACACAGAACAAGCTGTTAACTGGGTGCCCATTCAATGGGGAGAAGCTCCAGATCCGCGTTCAGATGCCTTCGCTCGCGCCATATCCGAATCCGGACCTCCAGTGGATTTCCGTGAGAAAGAACGGCACCCTTTTCTTAAAGATAAGGTTTCAGTAAAGCCAACTCGGGCTTCCGCTTCATGCAAAGCAGCTTGCTGCCGTCCAGGACTGATACGTATTGGAGGTGTCAAAATAGGAGGGGCCCAAGCTGTTTTCCCGTCTGCGCCAACCCCCTCCCCCCCCCACTCCCCGTGCCTTCTAGAACCTTGAGGCACTTTCCAGCCACGCTCCAGAGCCGCACAGTTCCGTCGTAGGAGGCGGAGCCGATGATCGTACCTTTGCACTTGTTGACTTGAGGTTCACATGTTCGGGGTGTTTTGACTCCTTTGAGGCTTTCTTTTTGCAGGTTGGGTTCGGCAAAAGCCAAGAGGGAAGCCACCATTTTGGGCGCCGCAGCGCTATCTTGACAAATACACATTTCGCTGTTTGCAGCCCTCTCACCGACTTTGTGGCGGAAGCGGCCGGACTGGGCATGCCAAAAAGGTATCAGCCACCCTGGTTGCTGCAAGCCCCCTGAGCACAGGTCGATCACGTTTTGTGGCTTTTGTGGCACCACCCCTCTCACCCTTGGATCAGATTCTGTTCGACTTTTGAGGCTCGGCGCAAACTCCCCGCGGATCCCTTTCCAGCCTTGGAAGGGTACATCCCCCGGCCTGACAAAATCTGACCGAGGGGTTCAGATCTCCTTGGGCTTGAGGCTTTGCATCTGCATCCGCCCATCTCAAAGAATGGAAACCTTGACAAGAACCCTCCACCCCCCCAATTGCAACTACTCTCCTACAGACTAGCATGGAACGCAAAAAAAGAAGAAGAGGAATATCCTCTTTTTCCACGATAATTTACAGGGCAAGGCGTTGCAATCCGTCACACCTTAGCGAGGTCAACTTCCTCGTTGCCACTGGCGCGCCGAATGCGAATTCCAACCCATCGCTCTAGGGGCACCATCTGGCGAGAATGCCGCCGATCTGACCTCGCAAAGCTAGGAAGCCCACCCACCCCCTCAAACAAAAGAAAGCCTGAGTGCATTCGTGTCGCCAACATCATGGATTCACGGTAGCAGTGTTTTTCTAGTGGTTCGGGGCCTTGTACACTGCTGGGGAGCCTACGCCGGAGGGTTCGCGGGGAAAGAATTTGTGGAACGGGTAGGTAGCCTTCACGAGGCTACGCTACAAAACAGTGGCTGCACAAGAAGACAGTGGCTTCGCGGAGTGGCTTCGCGGAGTGGCTTCGCGGAGTGGCTTCCCGGACATGTGCTTAGCTAGCAAATCGCTTCTAGCTAGCCTTTGCAAAGTGGCTTCGACTGTGTCAAATAGCGGGGCCTTCGTGAGAGGCTTCACGAGGCTTCGCGGCACGCAATGTATCACACAAGTGCCTTCGCAACCTTGTGGGAGCTCCCCCACAAGCTAAAATCCTTCATGTGAAGAAAACAACAAAACATAGCTGAAGCATCCACACAAGCCCTTGTATGAATTGGTTTTCAAGCGTGCCCAATGAAGACCGGAGACGCCCAAGCTGTTTTATTCCCCAGATAGCTGAAAGCTATGGGGGTTCTAACTTCTAAAGAAGGGAAAGTGATTTGCGAGATTGACAGCCGAGTGCTAGGGGCCATGCAGGTGACGGTGCGGGCGCACTTTGGCAAGATTCACGGTAGGGTGCCAGGGGCAGTCTGGGGTGCTGACACAGGTGCTGCTTTGGGATGCTGTTTGCGGTGCTGTTTGAGGTGCTGGTGATGGTGCAGGCGCATTTTTGCGAGATTCACGGTCGGGTGCTCTGGGAGTGCTGTTTGGGGGTGCTGTTCGGGTGATGGTGCGGACGCGCTTTTGCGTTTGATATCAGGGGGGCATGCAATTTGGGAGTTCTTTGCTGTTTGGGGTGTTGGTGGAGGTGCTCTTGGTGCAGTGCTGCTGGCGGTGCTAACGTACAATCGTTGGCAGGTGCTTCGCCATCCAGGGTCTATGCTGGTGAATTCTTATTGTCTGAATTAGGTATCTGAGGCAGCAGCCCTTGCTTCCACACTTGCGCCGTGGTTTCATCACAGCCACGCACAATCCGAAGCAGAATTCCAACGACCATCATGAACCAGAAATGTCCAACTAACCTGGCTCGGCTTCCTTGATGAGGAACATGTTGATGAACAAGTGCCACACTGTCTGATTTTCAGCATGGCCATATCGCTGCCACACTTTTGGCCAAGAACCTGCCCTTCCAAGGAAGGTCCTGCTGTGAATCGACAAAATCCCCTTCGCATTGAGATTGGTGGCTTCCCACTTTCAAATCGGGTTTCATCCACACCTGGTGCAAAAAAAGCGGATTTTGTATACAGAATGAGTCACTGCCGGATCCCAAAAATGGAGGGAGAAATCGGCTGGGGCCAGTGCCCAGTCCTCATGACCCGACAGCGTCAGGACCTCAAACGAGACTTTTGGCGGACCCCAAAATTGGGGCCGTTCCTTTTGGGTTCCCTTTCTACCTGAACATGTGACTCTCACAAAAGATATACCCCAAATATCCGAGCTCGGTTCTGGGCTCCAAATCAAAAACAATCCCTTCAAGAATGGACTTCACGGCGATCAAATCTCTCGGTTTGGTGACTAGCCTATGGGCGTGGGTAGGGGTCATAGTATATAACATGGGCAAGTTATTGTGAAACCCCAAAAGGGGTCCCAACCAAAAGCAAACCCCTCTCGGAATGAAGGTTTCTTAATTTCCAGGTCAAGCTGACCTGGAAGAATCCATCAACATGATGTTTTTTCCCCCATTTTAGTGGGCATCGCATGGAAACTTGTGTGCACCAACCAGTTTTCAGCACGTTCCCGATTCGAAATCTGGGAAATTTAGTGAGTCTCTCTTGCCCATTGTCATGTTATTCTCTTTAGTCCTTAGGATGTGTTTCTAAAACAGGGCAGCACAATAAATCCATCCCGCCAGCAAAAATGAGACAGACTCAGCAGCAACAAACATTGGGAAGGTCCCCCCAACATCTAAGTACTCAGGCTTGCGTTTGGCTTGCCCCTTTTCACATCATGGAAGACGGCTCCTTTCGAAAATGGTAGCCTTCAAGCTACAGGGCAGACCCCGCAGCAATATAAGTGTTCGCAAAGATTTGGGGCCCCATAAATGGTTGGTTCGCCTTTGTGTTCCTCTTGAAAGCGACCAAAAGGGGGTTGCTAATGTGTATATAATACACATATATATATATATATATATATGTATATGTGTGTGACATGGTTTGGGTCCTTTGGAAGGGCCCCACAAGCAAGGTTTCCCCAGCCCACCAATTTGGCGGCAGACACACTCGCCATCTTCAGCCTGGGCCGGCAGGTCAGTTGGCTCTGAACGTGAAGAACAAAAGTGGTCGGTGGACATGAATCCCCACCTAAACGATGTGATTGCCGACTCGAAAGCAGCTCAAATCCAAAGATCTTCAACTGATCCTGTTGAAGCAGAAAAGATGCCCTATATCAAAGATCTTCAGATTCCACCAGCAGTGTTCCAAAAATATTGGCCGACGAGGAATTATCCTGGTGCTCACTAGGTGGTCTGGTAGCTGCCATGTTCCGTGCGACTAAGGAGGACACCTTGGGTTGCTCTAAGCCCCCCGAACAAGCAAGAGGTCGATCAAAAGGTCTAAGGCGGTATTTGGGGTCACACCAAGGACCTGCCGAGAAAAGAAATACTGGCGCTCTGTGAATCAACCCTTTCGGCTCTGTCAAATCAGATTCAGATGCCTTCCAAAGCAATCTTCACCCAACATCATACGCGAGAGGTGCTTTCGTGCAACCCTGGCTTGATGGACATCGGTACGCCCTGCACTGCTCTTGAAGAGTCGAGCATCCCTGGCAAGCGGTGAAACTCAACATGGAGCCGGAGAAAAGGTTCCACCACTAGAGCTTCGTCTGCAACTGGGTGTTCCGAGCATTTGAGGTTAAGTTTCAGGAATGCATTCGATGATGGCCTCTTGCCAGAATTGTGTTCAGCGTGTCTCTAGCACGACGCCTCCTGAGTCAGCATCACAACCTGGCATCGAATAGCTCTACCCAGAACCTGTGTACAAGAATTACAAGGGCATCCATCCCAAATGGTGCGAAGCGGAGTTTTGTCCATCCACAGTACCGCCGGCACTGTCCCCTACCTTGCATGCCCAAAATATTGCGAGTAAGGGAACCAAAAAACCCTCTAGGTACTCTAGTTCACCATCTTTTAACATGGTGTTTTGTGGTTGAGTCTGATTGGTTTACTTGCAATAGGCGGGGCATCCACCAGATTTTCAGGCTTCTCTTGATGGTCGAAACCCCGAGGGCGCTGGCATCGAAAATCCGCAGGCTCTCGCTGGCCGACGCCAGCAGGACCTCCGTAAATCGGCCGTCTGTCTTGTCACCCCCAACGTGTTAGACAGAGAACCACCCCCTAGCCCTAGTCAAAATCATGACCCCGAGATGAATGTCCATCGGGAACGACCTCCTGGTGAACATGAATCCTAAATGTGTCCACCCCTTGGGGTCCCCTGTTAAAATTCATAGCCAATTCAACTTCCCTCTGCTTGGGGGTTTGGATTGTTGCTTTGGAGATTGGGGGCGGTGTCCCATTTACCCTCCACAAGCACCAATCCAAACCACCAAGGAAGACTTCCTCAAAACATGACTACCCCAATTTTGTGGGTGTATACCCGCAAAAACAAAAACAAGGCTTCGTGCGAGTCCCTCTTGGATACCCAATTCAAACAAAGATTTCGACTTAAGCAGAGTAGATAAAATGCCCGCAAAACAAACCGATGATCCGGCAACACGACAGCCGCCCTGCAGTATAATTAGCCTTGGTGCATGATCTTCTCGTTGCGGCCCAACCGGTCCCAATGCCGTCACCATCAAAAGCCGGCAGTTTCCACAAAAGGGCGGATATCCGCGATGGGACCTCTTAACCTTCACTGACCCGAAGTGAGCCTTTCCCTTCCAATCCACTGGACCGGTGCAAAGGTCCTTAGGGTCCTTTGGGCACCCAAGTCCGACCTTTCCGCGAATTTGAACCCCAAATGAAGCAACCTGCAAGGATTCACAGCCCCCAATTAGAATCAACCAGAAAGCAATCCTGGGCTCCAATTGCTTCGCCCTGGCCCAAAGAAGCCTGGAGAAACAACCTATGTTTTCCCATTTGCCGCAACAGCCGTCCCTTTCCAACTTCCTGGGTGAAGCAGCAAAGAAAGTCCAAACTGATTGTTTGCTTCTATCATGCTCTTCACGTGAAGAACAAAGTCCAGAGTGTATCTGCTGGCAGGAAAAACAACAAAGCAAACTGCCCCCCCACCTTCTGGCCATCTGGAGAGAAGACCGCGTCATTGACCACCTGGCATGCGGGTGGCAACATCGGTTTGAAAACCAGAGACGGAGCTCCCACTGCAAATCACCAAAGTTGTGATTGTGCACAGGGAAACAAACCCATCAGCACCACCCGTTGGAAGGCTATTTGTTCCCTGTGGATGCAAATTTATTGGAGCTTTGGTGGACATCTTTTGCATGTGCGACTCTTGGCCCAAAAACCGCTGGAAGTAAACTGGCAAATCTCAAAACTAGCAAGCAATTAAACTCATCACCCCAAATTCAAACTATCAAACCATGCGCAGTCAAAACCCCAGCACGTAGCGATGGCCTTACGGCGCACAACTGGAAAATGATGGTGATCGTGGAGACCACCCCTTTCTTATATGTTCAAACCACGATTGTGTAAACATCTTCTGGATTTTCCTGGGGCCCAAGCTCTTCTTGTTCAAGCGCATGGGTATGTCCTTTTTGTAGGGTACCCATTTCACCCCACTTCGGGACACACTTGTATTTGGCCCCACGGCCCCCACCCCCCCCCCCCCCCCGGCCTTGCCATCACCGGGGATGATTAAGTGGCAAGCGCCGCTGGCCTCGAATGGCAAAGTCTTGCAACCCAGATCCTTGAGCCACGGTAACCGAGAAGTGACATCCTCAGGACCCAAGCTTTGTGGTGGTTTAAAGTGCTTGTTGTTTGGGTCCCCAAACACATCAGATGAGAACCCTCAGAATGTCACCATCTTGAGGGACCCCAGAATTGCGTTGCTGGTTCTTCGGGGGTTGGGGAAATGTCGGTCCCTCGATACCCCGGTGATTGCCCAATGTTGCGCAGGCCTGTACCAGGAGCGCGTGACTGGATATAAAATAGCATCTACTTATCTACCTATGTTGCGTGCCTAGCTATTGATCTGTCTGCCTATCCATCTAGCTACCTACCTATCTACCTTTGTTTGCCTATCTGTCTAAATATCTATCTATTTATCTATCTGCACATCTACCTCTGTCTGTCTGTCTGTCTATCTATCTGGCTGTCTATTTATCTGTCTATCCGTCTATCTGTCTATCCTTCTATCAGTCTATCCGTCTATCTGTCTATTTGTCTATCTGTCTATCTACCTGCCTGCCTACCTGCCTACATTAATGACGTGCACAAGGACTGGTCTCAAAGAATCAACCCCCCTGGCCGCGATGAGGTTTCAGAGCCCGGTCCCGGGCCACCGAGCCACCTCCCAGAGCCTTGCAGTGCCATCATAGGCTGACGATGTCATAATCCGATGACCGTCCTCCCAAGGTCAACGAGTCAAGTCGAGTCCCGTCTACAATTTGGATTTAGCCATGTATTGGAATTGGCGACTGGAGGATGATATTGCTGTCTCTCTTTGCGGAATGATCATCCTGAGTATCCAATACTCGAGTATTCCAACAGAGACACAAAGCTGGCAGCTGCCTCAGTCAAACCCCGAACTCCAAGAGACAACCGATTAGCTTTGCCATCTGAGTCCTAATCAGAACGCAAGCGTGCTTTTTTTCCGCAAAAGGATGCTGGGTGTTGCTCAAAATTTGGACGACAGGAGTCCTATATACCCCCAGCTTCACAAGGCAAACGCGGCAGGTTCCGCGGTCCGGCGAAAACTTCACAGAGCTGATAGCCTTGGTGTGACCTGCGCGGGGAGCGGAGTGAAGCTGGTTGCAACTCTCTCAAATCGGATTTTCTCGAAACGGTGATTTGGATTGGGGATTAGGGGGCAGTTTCCCATTAACCCTCAAGGTTCAAATCCGCAAGTCATCCAAACCACGAATTAAGGATTACTTGATGAGAAAGGTTACTCAGCCCACCCACAGAGGCAGGTTACAAATTCCAAAGCTAAATCGGGGTGGCTGAAAGCAAAGGCAATGATGCAGCCAGGGAGAACTGGAAAGCAGCAGGCAATACATGTCGGTAGCTGCAAATAAGAAAGCCGGCAAAATCTCCGAATCCTTTCCCAAGACCTCAAAGATCCGCAACCCCGCCCTCCATGCACTAGTTCCCTTGACCCACGGAAAAATGTACGTATTATGAATGCGGAGTGTCAAAGTCTATTCAGCTCGGCCACCCATCTCGGCCTCGGAAAACTTGTAGGCACTTCCCAGAAGGGACCGCCTCAGGCGAACGAGCGGAACCGCTTTCTTCTAGCCGAGCGACCTCCCACTTTCCGGACCCTGGAAGCGCCGTTCGCAAGCTTCTTTCCAAGCTGAGCTGGGTGAGGGCTTTCTGAATGCCTCAAAACCGTCTCTCGAACCTGATTGGCAAAGTCGCATACATGCCCGGCATGTTTTTAGCAGCTAGGTTGGGAGGAGCACACCAAATGGTCCAACCAACGGGCTCCCAAGTTTTTCCCTATCACTCCAAAATGAGACTTGCTTCAAATTGGTATCCGAAAGGTCGCGTTCTCCAACAAGATATCATGTCTAAAACCACCAGTGATGTTTAAAGCCACCCACCCCCTTTTGGGGGGGGGGGGCGGATATGGGGACTGACCAATCAAAAACTCATAAGGCAAAGGTCCCTTGCTCCGCGTCCGAGGCACCCAGAGCCGTGCCGTGCCATCAGCAGAGGCAGTCGCCGCCTCGGGGCAAAGCTAACCTCCCGCTTTTAAGGGAGCCCTTTAGGGGAAGAACTCTAGGGGATGCTGGGGGCATCCCATGTGTTGTGTTTCAGGAGAAAATCCTTTTGAGGTTGTTTGACAGTTGAACCAAATGAACAGCGCCCGAAACCCACCATAGGTTCCAACCTGATGATACAGGTTTTTATAGGAAAAAAGTGAGAGGGAGAGAGAGGCCTTGCTAAAAGTCATCACAAAAGTCTCCATGAAACTAGGGAGTGGAGCCACCTACCAAAATCATCTTTTTGGGGCTTTGGGTTCTGCTCAAAGGACTGTTGGGCCCGTGTTGGGAGTTCTCCCTGTTCCGAGGCAAACCAACGAACAGGCAAGCGCCCATCTAGCACACTCTTGTGGGCACCCAATCCACAAGCAATTTCACGAGCCATCAGATTCTATCAAAGCACTATGAGAGCTTCACTTTTGGTCCTGAAAGGGCAAGAGTCTTGGCCCCTGCAAAAGCCAGGCTTCTGTGTGACTTGAAGCCCTTCTCAGGCAACTCGCTTCAGACCCATCTGGGCCTCTGACCATTTGGCCGCATGCGGACAAATCGACGCTTTTCACCACGTCTACGTGGCCTTCCTGCCAAGCGGCCAGCGTTGCGCCGGCATCGAAATCAGCCCCGGGACAAGGAAAATGCTGAAGCCCGCATCTACTCACACGGTTGGGTCTCTTTGAGGTCTCGGCCAGAGGTAGGCACTAGTTGAAAATTGAACACAAAGCAGCGGTCGCCCACATCAAGCTGCTTGAATCATAAATACTTCACAAACCGAAAATCAGTATTCCCTGTGAAAGGAATCTTCATCCTGGGGCTTCAGTCCCAAAAGCCAAACCCTCGTGAGGTCGCTGCAAATTTGCCCAGACCAAACATTGAAGCCAAGGGAGGGGATGAATTGAGTTTCGTTGTGTTACACAGGAGGATGCAAGTAGAAACTCCCCTGGCTGCTCAAAGTGGTTCACCAAACTCTACAGGGATTGAATCGAACAAAATGAGCCCTGCCCCGCAACAAGGTCGCTCCAAAGCTGGCAGGGCGTTTGCAACACCGAAGCCAGTTGTGTGGCCTGCGTCGACTTTGGAAAAAAAACCACACAGCCCACCTTCAGCTCACCTCTTGACATCTTAGGTTGCCACGAAATCAACTTGAAATCCCAAAAAAAGCAACCGAAAAGGCCCTAGCCGCAAAGAAAACCGAAAAGAAAACAGAACACAAAAAAGAACCAAAACTGGGAAACACAAAATTTGGACGATGCCACATCGCCCGCTCCAGACTCGCCAACCGCTCGCCGGTCTTCGCGGCCCACAGGGCCGCAGTGCCGTCACCAGCGCCTTCGCGAGCGTCAAGTAGGGAAGGGAAAAAAGGAGCTCACCAGAACGAACAAACTTGTTTCGCCCAGATAGCTAATTGTGGGTTTGTCAGTTTATTTGGTGGTTTGTTATTTGGGGTGTCTGTTGCTAGATTGTTTGTTAGTTGGCTTGTTTGTTGGGGAAAGGCAAGAAAGTACCGCCTATCGGACTTACTGGCTACTTAGTGGCTGACTGACTGACTAAGTAACTAAGTAACTAAGTACGAAGTGACTGCGTAACTCATTAACAAGCTAACTAACTAACTAACTAACTAACTAACTGACTAACTAACTAACTTACTAACTAACAAAGTAACTAACTGACTAACTAACGAATGAACGAACGGACGAACTCACTAACTCGCTAACTCGCTAACTCACTAACTAACTCACTCACTCACTCACTCACTCACTCACTCACCCACTCACCCACCCACCCACCCACCCACCCACCACCCACCCACCCACCCACCCACTCACCCACCCACCCACCCACCCTCCGACCCACCCGCGCACTCACTCACTTCAGTAACCAACCCCCACCCAACCTTTAACCGAGCGACCGGCCGCCAACCGACTATCCTATACCCAAACTCATTGACGAAAATGGACAAGTATATAACTAATTCAACAGCTCACAAACTTACCAACCAAATGTGTAGTATTTTGGAATGCTTGAGGACCATGTCTCTCGCCAGTACTCAGCTGCAACCCTGATGTTGAACCAAGGTTCGAACACGTACAGTTTGTACATGCATACTACTGTTGGGCACATGTTTGGCCACATGTTGTCAAAGCAAACAATGTCACTACTGGGGCGATATGATAGAGTAGACAGTTTGGCTAGACAGGTGTTCAATGGTGAAGCATCAGGTATTAAATGTGTGGTGGGATGTGCGTATTGTGACAAGCTCTTGTTAACGCAGACGTTTCAGTCAGGATGTCATGTGCGACAGCACCGTATATTCCACACCTTCCAACATGAAATCCATGATAGCAGCATCAGTTGACGTTTGTTCTGCGGGAATCTATCATGTCCTGTCGACCGAAGGCTGCCAAGACTTGCACCGAAAGGCACACTCAATACCAAAGTTGAGGAAATGTGGGAAAGTGCATTCGGGAACTCCCTTTTGGCGGACGCAAACAGAAATAGGACACCTCGATGTGGGGGGGGGTCGATAGCTCTGAGACGGCAATGCATGACAACAGGCAGGAAGCGGGGTTTGTGTCAAGGGGAACCCTCCAAAATGGCGGCTTTGCTGGTTTCCTTTTCAAATAGCTAGAAGAGGGGGGACCCCACACACACCCAGAAGAACCTCTCTCGATGTCGGCAACCTTCTAGTGACCTCTTGGCCGCGCCTGTCAGTACCATACTGCCGTCTGGAGAGAAGCGAGCAGCCCTGACCTCACCTGAGCTCTGTCATCTGAGAGTTGATCATAGCTGAACCATGGCTCTGATTGGCTCTGCGTTTTGCGCCTCGTTGACCAGCTGAGAAATAAGACGATCCATCGCCCTTCACGCGATCAAAAAAGACAGATTGGGCTGGCCCGTCGAGAACTCATTTACAAATCCTGTTTAGTATCCCCTGGCGGAAAATCCCTGGCCCCGCTCAGGCAAGGCCAAAGCGACACTTGATTTCACGCTCCCAAAGGCCGCCCTCTTTTTGTCGACCTTTCGCTGGTGAGCGCATGGAGCGAAACATCGCTTCGAAAACTTTGACCAGGGAGCCCAAAGCCGGAGGCCCGAAAATGGAAGCGCAATCTTGCCTTTTGCCGTCTGACACTTAAGCCGAAGGGTCAATGACTGTCCGGAACGTTACAGTCGTCACGAGCGCGTCTTAAAACTTGAGCTTTGGCAAGGAGCCCTGAAACGACAAGTGTCGATTGGTCCCGTCAAAAAAGAAAAATGCGCATCCAAAAGTGTTCAGTTCGCATTGAATGTAGCGGACATTATCAAAGGCTGGCATCAACTCCCAGCGGTGCTATGCGAGGAGGCTAAACAATGTCTGAAGGTGGTGCCGGAAGTGGGCCAAGCATGCTTTGAAAGCCTGGTGTGCACAAACTGCTCAAGTAAACTGTTCGGTGCTTTAGACTGCCTTGGCATAAATTGTTTCAGACTGGGCTGGTCTGGCCTAGGATCCGTCATGAAACATTTGCGGAAATGCACTCAACATCACAGCCAACTTTGATCATTGGAACTGCAGGACACAGATCTGCTACGAGACATTTGACATGTCATAGACTTCTGCAAACACTACAATAATTACCAAAACTTGGAATAAGAATCGAATCCCCAAGCAAAGGCCGAACATCATGGTGAGCTCGCGCTACCCCCAGAGCTCGCCATATGCAGATAAATGTCTGCTCCAGTTGGGCTCCACTGCAAGTCAGGACTCCTAAACGTACTGTTCCTCCGGCATGCCGGCGCAAAGGCACGTCCGACAGCAAGATGCGAGCATGCAACATGTACAGGGATCATTATTTGTCCAACAAGATTTCAAATGATCCAACAAAATGCCCAGTCATGTTCCGAAGAGCAATCCCGGAACCCTTCCCGAACCCTGGCCAGGAACTATGTCGAACCACTTTGGAGCCGATCTTGGCAAAAAACAGCCAGAGATGAAAGAGCTGTTGAAAAACAACTCTTCGCATTGCCCTGGGGGATTTGGCCGATTGCACATACGCCAACCAACATGTGCTCAGCTCTGCCTCTCAGCTCCCTCCGGGCCGAGCTCAACAGCTCAAAGGCTCACGGATTCCTATCCAGCCCTGCACCCTCACGGGTCGCCCCGAAACATCCGTTGCAAACAAGTCTCGACTTCATGCCCACACCAAGAATTTACAAATGATAATGATTGAATTTGTTTCTCCCTTCGACGAACCGTTTCTGTCTAACAGCCACGCTGTAATGATTCACCAACTGGAAATAAGGAATCTCTTGGCAAGTGGAAAAGGTCCCCACGGACTTTAACTGAAAACCGACAACCTAATGATACCTGAATGTGTCTCACACCACAACCATCTTCTCACGCTGCCACGGCAAAAGTGCTGCCTGGCAGCACGCTGCACAGCCGATCCCAAGGTGCAGGGTTGGGCGATTCAACCCCTTCAAACCCACTTCTGTTTTTGGCTTCCCGTTTTAAGGAACTAGACCAGGGGGTGGTTGTTCATACATGTTTCAACCAACCTGCAACCCGGCAGGGTGGGTCAAAAAAAAGAATCGCCGCCCTGTCAGCCACTCAATAGGTCTGAGGAGGGAGACAAAAACAACAAGTCGTACACCAGGGGATGTTGAATCCCAACACAGTGGGAGGATGCCCACCTTGCACCGAACTCTAAATTGACTCCTTGGTGGCCATTCCTTGCACTATCCTCTGGGTGCGGCCCCCATTGACAAAATGAGGTGGAGTAAACATTCTGAGCTGGCAACGGATGGCATGTGTCAAATAGAGGGACCCCCAAAGTCCGATCAAAAACCAGCAAAAGGGAACCCTCAGAAAAAAAGAAAATAAAAAAGAAAAACAGAAACACCGCATATGTCTCTGTTGCTACTCTTCCATGCCATGACCTTGTGAACAACAGCTAACTGATGGGGCCCCTTGAACCTTCTGGCCTTGGGTATGTATGAAACCAGCGGCCTTCAGGCCAAGGTGGCTTCGACTACCCCCAAACAACCTGCAGGGGAGACAGGGGAATATACCTTTGGGGAGTGTGAACCATCTTGAACTCCTGTGCTTTCCAACAAGGAGACAAATATGGAACCCTGGGCCCTTTTCACAGGCAGTCTTCTTTCACATGTGCACATGGATAACTCGGGTGTTGCCATGCTTATTGTCGGTGCTTGAAACTCGGGTTCTCAAACTCACCTTTGGAATCGTGGCATCTTTTGGAAGGCGCCCTCGGAAACCAAAGCCAAGCCGAGCGCTCCCAGCTCTCAAACTCCGTGCCTGCAGAACCGCCGCCACGTCCGAGGGACCGGAGCCTGGGCCCTGGCACCGGGTTGATTGTGGTCCACGGATACCTGGCCTGAGACCATCTTTCCTTTGTGTATGTATATATATATATATTGATTAATATATATATATATATATATATATCTATATGTATATATATGTACCAGTCCCTGGGCCACGTACCCCCCCCCCCCCCCCCAATGGTATGGTCCCCCCACTCCCCCGCATCATCCGCATCTTGGGGATGATGCTGGCAATGCTGGGGATGCTGTCCAGTACCGTGCGAGCCCTGCAGCTTCGGTCCCAGACCCCCTTTCACCCCGTGAACCAACACCCCCGCACCTCTCGCAACATCCTACCCTAAACCAAACCACCCTGCAACCCCTCCTTAACCCCAACCCTAAGCCTAAATCAACCCAAACCCCAAACCCACCCGAAACCCACCGCAAACCAACCCTGAACCAACCCTGAACCAACCCTAAACCAACCCACCAAGCCTAAACCAACTCCGAACCACACCCCAACCACCCAACCACCCAACCACCCAACCACCCAACCACCCAACCACCCAACCACCCAACCACCCAACCACCACCACCCCACCACCCCACCACCCCACCACCCCACCACCCACCACCACCCCCCACAGGGGGGGGGGGGTTGGCCCAACCACCCAACCACCCAACCACCACCCCACCACCCCACCACCACCCCACCACCCACCCACCCCACCCCCACAGGGGGGGGGGGGGGGGGGGGGGGGGGGGGTCCACGGCCTGGAACATATATATATATATATGTGAACCAATTTGCCAAGCCCCCGGAGCCGGGAGAGCAGCAGTCTGGCACAGTGAAGAAGCTGAAGAAGAAACCGAGTGAACCAGAATTTGAATACTTGATTGATGACTGGTGGTTCACAATCCCTGGTGCATCTACCATTTCCAAAGAGCAACGCAAAATATAGACTAGTCGACTCAATTTGAGGAGATAAGAAAAACTCCGGATATCTACAACTTCAGACATTCCCCTTGTCAACTGAAAACAATAACGGGCTTGCCCCCGTTTATGTCCCAACCAGTCCCCAGTTCAATACCATGCCTCTCAAGAAAACAAAAGGGACCAGATCGGTGACGTTTCAGGTTTGGGGGGGTTCGCGGAGGATGATAGCGTTCACGATCACTGAACAAATATGTTGTGTTCATGATCACTTCATTGTCAAGGAACAAAAACGTTTTCCTTTGCAGCTACGGCCACTTCATGATCACTGAACAAACGCGCACGCTTTCTTGCGCACTTTTGATCCCCTCATGATCGCTGAAGTCCAATGGAAACATAAAACTGTGGCACCTGCCGCTGGCAGGCTGCTGCGAAGATTTCACACAAGCTGTTTGTTGAATGATCAACAGGCTGATGTTCTTGCTGCCTCAATGGCTTGCTTAACAATGGTGGGTTAAACATGCTTGAACCCATAGGCACCCCGTGTTGTTGGTGCAGTTTCTATTCCCCTTCAAAGCCAAACCACTTCCCCCCTTCAACGAGGGCTTTTGCCCAACCTTCCGCCGGATAGCCTTGGCGCAAAGATCGAAGCGCATGGTATCCGCCGGCGCATCGAGCAACGCGCTGGCCGTGGCGTTGGCCACATCGGCGCCTGAAGAGCCCACCCAGGACACTTGGATGTTCCGTTGGAGGTATTCTCTCACTGAAGCAAATGGCTCGAAGCTGGCCAATTAAGAGACAGGGACGAGATTGGTCTTGACGTCCCCGGCCCCCTCACAATAAAGGAGCCAGGGAAGTATTGAACAAACTTCAGATTTTGGGAGAATAGAAAGTCACAATGCAAGGCTCGGTAGTTTGAACTGCAGGACCAGCTACAGTATCACTCAGTCACGCACAGGCGCACTCGCAGCCACACGCGCGCACACGCGCCTACACACTTTCAGAAAGGTCGAAGTTCAATAGTCTGATTCCAACTCAACAAGTTCCGATTCATCTGAATGCGTGGATACCCTCGCAGCGCACACGATTTCGCCCAGGAGCGGGGGATCATGTAGAAGCCCTCAGAGAACCAGCTCTCCTCATCCTGAGTTGAGCCGGATCCGTCAGTCGGCCCAAGGTCAGCCAATCGAGGGCTGAACCCATCACTCCAATCGAAAGTTCAACGGATAAGACTCTGTTTCGCTGGCAGTTCCCTGCCAGTGGCTTGCGCCAAAACCAAAGATTGGGCTTGTTTGCTCTAAGATCGCGCAAACATCAGGCGCGAGGAACGCAAAATCTGGCTTTTGAAAGGACAAACGGATTCTACATTGCATCCAAGCAACAACATGAAGCATAACACAAATCAGACCATCACAGCTTCAACTCAGATGAGTGACAATATTCTCATAGCGACGCATCCAGAAGAGCACAGATCCGAGAATGTGGGTTCTTCTCAATTTGTGACCCCATCCAGGTGGTTGGTGTCAGGTTGATTTCCTCCATTTTGAAGCATCATTGGCGTCGTTGCAACCTAAGCAACGTTCCCCTGTCCATGGCATGACCAC
Source organism: Effrenium voratum (assembly GCA_963377175.1). Classification (NCBI taxonomy): domain Eukaryota; class Dinophyceae; order Suessiales; family Symbiodiniaceae; genus Effrenium; species Effrenium voratum. The sequence continues at coordinate 136,285 of CAUJNA010003591.1, read as the reverse complement.
CTCACCACATTCCAAGACGTGATTCCGGATTCTCAGACAGGCAACCAATCACAAACACAACATGAAAAAACATGATTTTGCTTTTGGGAGCACTCGCAGCTATCAGCAGCCCATGTGGCAAGCGGCCTTTGGCAGGCCGGAAACCGAGGGCCGAGCATCGTGGCCCGCCATCAGGAGGCGGTCGCCACCGGGGGCGTCCGTCAAGCCGCACCTAGGGGGCTACCCCAACAAAGCGGAGAAAGAGAAAAAGAAAAATGCAAAAGAAGAATAAAGGACGGAGAATCTCTATGGTCCTCTCCCTCAGTTCCACGATTGACCACTGGTTGTTTGCAGGGGTGCCAGTCCAGAGTTCCAGGTTCGGGGTTTGCTCCATGGTCCTCCCCCGTAGGCCGCGCCAGGCCCCGCACGGCTTCACAATGGCAAAGGACACCTTGGGCAAACTTCTGGGGGCGTCGGCTCACCAAGCCCTCTAAACATGATGTAGAAACTGCACATGCCGTAGGCATGCACATCGAGCAATGCGCCCACAATGATAGCCCATGTCCATCTCAAAAGAAACCCCTGATACACTTGTACACACATGTACACAAAAAAACAATACACACATATGGTACCCCCCCCCCCCACAAAAAAAAAAGGCCTGCAGAGTCAATTTATGGGTATGTCCGGTGAATTCAGCTTCTTTTTGGGTCAGACAAAAAGCACCAAAAAAAGCACTTGCAAGGGCAATTACTCTGGACATGCTCTGGACAAACCCTCAAAGGGAAAGGTTGCTGAAATACAAGAAGAACTGAGGAACACAAAAAGCAAACGTACTCCCTGAGAAAAAAAGGTAGCTCGCAGACACTGTCCCACAGAAGATTGGTGTTTCGCTTGTTCTTTGCTTTTTTTGTTTGGGTTCTTGTTGCTTTCTTCAGTTTTTCTTCGGTTTCCAGCTACCTTTCCCGCCGCGAGTATGGTTTTTCGGCAGGAATTCCCTTGATCGACCGACCAACCAACCTGGGCTGTCAGACAAACCAAGAATTGAAGAGAGCGGGACGCCAAGAAGGGGTGGAGGTATGAAACTTTGCTATACCAAGAGAATACCAAAGCAATACTAGGGCAATACCAGCAATGCTAGGGGAGTTCTCGCGCGACGAGTCCTGACTATGGAGTTTTGACCTCGGCACATGCAGTTCCGTATTAGTTTCAACGTGCTGCAAGGTGCTTTAGATTGAGAACGGTTGGGACCTACACGTCCAAAAGAACGAACTTAGAGATACAGGTGCATGTTTTGCTGTGCGGGCTCGCGTTGCCACTGCAGAATGGGGGATCGCACGTCGTTGTGGGGGGACGCCAAAGAAGAAATAGAAAGTCACTAAACAAATGGAGAGACTCAAGCAGTGCACACACCAAGATGCACGACCTCTTGCGTGTATTTTTGCGCAGGGCTGACTAGCTGCAGGCTAGAAGTTGTGGTCTTGCTTGGCAAGTAAGGTGTGCGTGCTGAAGTAAGCATTTTCCTTACTTGTCAGAGCAGAAGGTCCCATCAGGCCAACAGCGCCTTTTCTTTTGACAGGTATGTATCATCGTCTCATTTTGTTCCGCTTGATTCGCGATTTGTAGGTATTGTAGCGAGTAGAGCCAGCTTTTGCCGAAGCGCCCACCTGGCAGTGTTGTTGCTGCACTGCGCGCAAGTGGGATCTTTGTTCTGGTTTGCCCAGGTATTTAGAAGCTGCTGCTCCTCATTCCTTATTTCCCTTATTCCTTCATTCCTTCATTCTTGCATTCCTTCAGTCCTTCATTCCTGTAGTCTTATATTTCTTCCTTGCTTCATTTGTTTGTTCGATCGTTTGTTCATTCTTGTAACAATGTTCGTCTCTCTTTCTGTCTCTCTCTCTCCCTCTTTCAAGGACCATATTCTCACCAGGTTCTCATGTTCAATGCCAGTGCCCGATTCCATACGAAAGTGGGAAAGTCTCAGTCCATAGATGTCGAATAGGGTTGGGGCCATGCAAGTGTGGGCCAATTTTACGGCACACATGAAGCGAGTTGACGACAGCAACCGACACGATGCTTAGTGCACCTTGCATGTGACCTTGAAACATGGAATTATGCTCCGCAGTGCATCACATGAAACAAGCTGCACCAATCGGTAGGCACACCAATACATCACAGATACGTTATGCATTCAAATTAGACTGATATACCCACATGTATACAATATGTTACGTGTATATATATATATGTATGCTATGTGTTTCATGAATGCATATATTAATTATGCTACCCCAAAAAAAAGGGAGAAACAAAAACATTGTGCCCTAGTAAGGGAAGGGAAACACTAAGGGACACCCTTAGTATTGCCCTAGTCTTCTCCCGATATTCACCTCTAATATTCCTCTAGTATTCCCTGAGCATCTCCCTCGTAAGGCCCGATTATTACCCTAGGATTTCCCTACTTAGTATTTCCCTGGCATTCCCCTTGTATTGCTCCAGTATTCCTTTAGTATTTTCTTGGTATACACCTTCCGCTCGAACACTTCTAGCATTCATTTTAGTATTCCCCCAGTATTCCCTGAGTATTTCCTTAGTATTGCCGTATATTCCCCTAGTATTGCCCTAGTATTGCCCTAGTATTCCCTGGTATTGCCCTGGTATTGCCCTAGTGCTGCCCTAGTATTGCCCAGTATTGCCCTAGTATTGCCCGAGTATTGCCCTAGCGTTGCCCTAGTGTTGCACTATTGTTCCTTTGGTATTCTCTTGGTGTAGCCCTAGTATTTCCTGGCTACCCCCTAGTATTCCCTTAATGTTCCCCTAGTAGGAAGGGGAATACTAGGGGAATACCGTTAGTGTCCTTAGCTATTCTCTTGGTACACCCTTGGTTTTCCCGTGGTAGTATTCCCTGAGTATTGCCCTAGTACATTGCCTCCGGAATCTCTAGAATTATTGGGAAGTTTGTTGCAAGGTCTTAGATCATCCTCAAACAAAAACTTGGCAAACGTTTGACAGTGGCGCTTTGTTCTGGGGCCTAAAATTGGTCAACCCCCTCTCTTGCACGACTGCACCAAGCTACGCCAGCGCTGGAGAGGTAGGACTCTGCTAGGAGCTTGTAGAACATGACCTCACACTGGATGGATTCCGGTTTTGCCTAAGATCTGTTCTGGCTGCTTGTTCTAAAACCATCAGTGTTTGTTCCGGGTCAAAGCTGGGAATTCAGGAACCCCCGACTCCACCTCCAAAAGATGTTGCTCATTGGCTTGTACCGAACAAGTGGTGTGATGGTCGCTTCAGGGTAAGCACCTTCAAGTGTACCATGTGCTATGCCTTCGGCGGGTGCCTTAGATGTTCCCCTGTGGATTCCTTAAACATTGCAAGCAAACCAACCACGTCCAACCGCCAACCCCTAGTAAATTGCGGTATCCGGGGTTCCCGTCCCTCAACCTTTCAGGGTATCCACCAGAACAGGGCCACGGGTGGTCGAAGTCCATTTCGAACCAGTTGGGATTGGCGGTGTATCCCCGTAGGGTAATCATCCATCCCTGGCCACGGGCCAAAACCTCGGCGCAGGCACCGCCCGAATCCATCTCAAACTCTGGGAAGCCTCTCTGCCGCGGAATCTCAACCCGGCCTTGTTGCCTTTGGTCGGTGGCGTGCTGGTGCCCATCCTTAGCCCAGGGAAAGTTTGATTCCGGGACACTGGGAAAAGCGGCCTCCCCAGTTCTCTGATATGACAGGAAGTGGGGAGTTCATCCACTGGGTTTTACAACAGGAAAATGCAGGACTTAGACCACCCTCGGCTTTGCTGCATCAGGGGGGAAGGGATTGTTCTTCAGGGCTAACAAGTCAATCCTACGAGACATGTTGTCCTCGCCTCCCCATAAAGTATAGCCACACTTCAGCGTCTTGCACCGTATGGATTTTGTTGTAGCCGGCACTGGGTCCCTGGTTCGAACCTTACAGCGATCAGGGGGGAACGTCTTTTCAAAATGACATTCAAGTGACCCAATGGGATTTCTGGACCCCTTTCTGGGTCAAACGGGACCCTTGGCGGGATTTCTCACGTTTGTTTCAGTTTGTGACCCTGATGTGTCTTAAACGAGGGGGATCCTGCTTCTGAGTTGACCCCCACAAAAGTGAAATCAGAATAGGCCCCCTTCGTTTCACTCCCGCAGTTGGGATCCCGGCGTGGAGATCATGGCCACGCGCTTCCCAGCAACTCCACCTGGCAGAGAGCCACGAGAAGCTCTCTTTTTCTTCAGTTGTGTTCACGTGGTTCGATAATTTAGTTTGATAGTCTCTCCTGAATTGTTGGTGGCTGTTATTTGCAGATGCTGTAAATGGTTGATTGTGTACATGATTGATTGTTTGGACAATTGGTTCAGCTTTCTAAGGCTCAGGTGTTTAGCCTGGCACGTGCTGCTTGGTTACATGGCGGTGTGAATAGAAGTAATTCTTTTGGGTGGGTCTGGTCTGGCGCCATTGATCGACTGATTTCGCGCAGGGGGAACAACATTTAGTAGTCATCCCGCCTTTCCTGACATGGATGCAAGTGAACACAAGCAAGGAATCTGGCAGTGCACCCGCGTCAAGGCTGACAAAAAGATTTAAACAGATAAAGGAAGGTCGAGATTGACCCTAAGCATAAGCCAGGTTCTCAACTTGCAGCGCCCCTTCACAATGATCGAACTAGCCAGTATCCTCATTTGATGAATATGTGGTGAGTGTCAGGAAATCAAGCTCAAGTATTTGACAAACCTCCGTTAAGTTGCCCAGTGAGCATGAAGGAAAAGAAGGGACACCCTTTCACTGCTACAATTTCAAGGGAACCCCACCAAAAGTTCAGGCCAAACGTGCCACTAAATACATTGTGGCCCTCAACATGGAGTCATGGAGGCATCTTTCTTCGAATAACCAAAGTGTATGTACCACCAAGGGAGGCCTTCATCCCTTGAAAACTTCTGGCCGACACTCCGATCTGCAAAATAGAAGAATTCCTAAACCTGAAGCAAGAATTGGATCACTGTAAAGGACCTACATCATGGAGTTTTGCTTGCTTGTACTCCCAAATCGGTGAGCTCGCTCATAGGCAAGAAGATGTCTGCCAGTTGGGTCTCACCTCCGATTCTGTTACTGGCCATAAAATCGGCAGACCCCTCCACCCCCTCCCCGTCTCCCGCCCCCTCGCCTTTCAGAAAGGCTTGCACCTGGTTCTTGACCCCGATCCACTCCACTGCCTGCGCAGCTGAAAGGGGTGGATGCGAGAAAACGGATGCCCGGTCAAACCGATCCAATGCTTGAAGGACGGGGAAGTGCTACCCCACCCCCCCAAACCAAAAAAAGAAGCTTGTTTAGCGCTTTGAAGATTCATCAAAATGGTTCCTTCAGAATCTTGAATCTTGAAGCACGACCTTGGTCCACTTTGAGGTAAATGGGATGCACGAGTTTCCAGCTCACAAAACACAGCTTTTCAGTATAAGCGTAGTACACAAATTCCACTTTGGCAGCTTCAACAACTCTGTTGTTGTGTCTGTATTGTTGCAAATAAAATCAGCAAACCTTCAATTTTGGGCAAACTTATTTCCAAATTGCTAATTGAAATTGACACCCAAATCAATTATACAGGTGCTCCGAATCCAATTCAATCCACAGTCCAGTTCAAATCTATCAAAATGCTTGGAAAGCAAATCCTATCGAAATAATGTGTTGTGTATCTAAGTTCTCCATGGTTTGAACAATGTCAATAGCATTTATTTGCAATCAAATATGACAAGCAGGCCCAAAATAACATGTGTTTTTCAAGTTCAAAACAAACTTAACTTTAAGCTATTGCATTTTCTTCTGCGTTCCAAAGCATGGAGAGAACAACTACTGAAGTTGCAGGTTGAAATTGAAACCAACTTCAATTTCAAAAGGTGCCTTGCTGTTATCTAATGCCATGCTAGTTTTTGAAAGCACGAACTGAGCCAAGCCAATCACTCGGAAAGTGCTTCACTCAACATAGATCTGCCCTTGGCAAAAGCTGTACCATGATGTATCGTCTGTATTTGTCAGATCAGCGTTCCTCCCCTCAAAAAAAGCCTAACTTCGCAGTGTACGTCATTTGTCCCCTCAAAAATGAGGGTCAAGCTGGGCACCTCCTAGACCAAAACGCGGTTTCTGGACTTGGTGTTTGCTTGGGCTGGACCCATGGTCCAAGACTGCACAAAGGAAGCTTCTTGAGAATCCTGATTTCAGGCCACCAAGAAATGTAAGTGTTTGGAAAAGGCCGCAAATGTTGCGCAACATGCCCAAGGCTGTCAGCTTGGTTCGCAAATGTTGTGCCAACAATGTCAGCCCAAACCTGACAGAAAAAACAACGCCAGGAATGGGGGAAAAACAAAAGTTCAAGCCGAAAACAAGGCTTTCACATGAAAGGAGTCTTTGTCAGCCGAATCGCGTGCACCCCACCACTGATCAGACTGAAGTGAGGGGGGTCAGCTTTGGCTTCTAAAAACACATCGTCAACTCGCATATAGTCCAAAAGAGCACGGCGAACCTATCCCCTCTTCCCCGGCCTTCACCACCTTTTCCGGCTCAGATCCGAACCTCACTGACAAGGTGGTAGCTTGCTCCCTTTGACCAAATTCTAGGGCTAAATTCAGATTAACCGCCGCTTTCTCCAGAGAACACATCTGGCAGAAAGTTGCAGTGACGCTGAAGTGAATACGCCATGCTTTGCTAAAGACCTTTCGAGGCAAAAGATAAATCCAGCGCCTGTCCTGAAATGTCATCTTGAGGCCCAATCCAAACATCAGGGCCGCAATTCCAAGCATCGCCAGTAGCCGCACAACTTGACCAAATCGGATGTGCTACATCTCCCGGATGGCAGCACAAAGGCCCCAAGAAAATTCCCCACTGAGAAGAAGATCCAACCAAATTCTGACCCATTCCGAAGCGAGCTGATCCTGCGATTCTAAGGTTGGTCACCAAAATCCGAAAGGAATGTTCCAAACACCTTGTAATGATGGGTTATCAGCCGTCGCCTCCTTTTGGAATGGGTGAGGAAGATTTGTTCGAGACCTTCGCATCCTCGGTTCAAGCGGCACGCCCACCGCGTTAGCGAGGTGTGTCACCTGGGCGAAAAGGGAGGGCGCTACCCTTCAGATCTGGACATTGCAATCTAGCAACACATACAAAGGTCTACCAATCTTCACTATACTACCTGTGCAATTACTATACACATATATATATATATGTGCATACATACATAAATATATCCATCCAGCCATCCAGACAGCCATCCAGCCATCAACTCATCCACCCTTCCATTCATCCATCCAAATAGACATACATACGTACATTCCATACATACATTACTACGTAATAACATTGCATACATACGTACATTACATACATAAACTAAATACATTACATACATTACATTAAATTACATTACATTACGTTACATTACACTACACTACACTACACTACATTACATTGCATTACTGTACATCACATTATGAACATGCATTACATCACACTACATTACAGTACATTACATTACATTATATTACATTACATTACGTTGTGTTCCATTACATTGCGCTACGTTACATTACGGTACGTTACATTACGTTACATTACATTGCCTTACATTGCGTTATATATGTCTACATTGCATTACATTACGTTACGTTACAGTACGTTGCATTACGTTACGTTACATTACGTTACATTACATTGCATTGCATTGCATTATATACAGAACTTACATTACATTACATTACATTACGTACATGTACATGTACATGTGCATGTGCATGTGCATGTGCATGTGCATGTGCATGTACATGTACATTACATTGCATTGCATTGCATTGCATTGCATTGCATTACATACATACATACATACATACATACATACATACATACATACATACATACATACATACATACATTACATACATACATACATACATTACATAGTAACATACATACATACACTACATTACATTACGTTACACTGCATTACACTGCATTACAATACATACATACAGTCATACATCATCACATTACATTACATTACATTGCATTACATTACATTACATTACATTACATTACATTACATTGCACATTACATTGCACATTACATTGCACATTACATTGCACATTACATTGCACATTACATTGCACATTACATTACATTACATTACATTACATTACTTGCATTGCATTGCATTGCATTACATTACATTACATACATACGCATGCATATCATTACATTACATTACATTACACTACATTACACTACACTACAATATACACATATATACATACATGCGTATGCATATCATTCCATTGCATTACATTACACTACACTACAATACATACATATGTACATACGTATGCATATCGTTACATACATGCATACATACATTACATTACATTACATTACATTACATTACATTACATTACATTACATTACATTACACTACATTACACTACACTACATCACATCAAATCACATCACATCACATCACATTTACATTGCATACACTACAAAACCTTACATTACATTGCATTACATTACATTACATCACATCACATGTACGCTACATACACTACAAAACATTACATTACATTGCATTACATTACATTACAGTACAGTACAGTGCATTCCATTGCATTGCATTACAATACAACATACATACATATGCATGCATATTACATGCATGTGCGTATATATATATACACAAACACAGGGGAAAGTGCATACGTCATTCATCCACATTGCTCATTGGCACGAGGGGGCTTGTTGCTTTTTGTTGGGGCGGGGGGGACACCAACCCTCTGGGCCTTTGGGGGCAGAGGTTAACCCAGCCAAGAGCCGAGGCACACCCTCAAAGGCTGCCGGCAGGCTGGAGGCATCTGACACGTCCCCCAGGTAGATGCCTTCACTCACGTCCTCCGGACGGACGGGAAGAAAGGTGTCAAATGATCATTTGAGCGACCCAAAACCACGGACGGTTGGTTCTACCAATATGGCTATAAAGGTGATTGCTATCATCCCCATTAGCCAGTAGAACCACCTATCAAAATGAATGGGCTTGGGCGGCTTGGGCGTTGCGCATTCGCTTCACGGGTGCGGGAAAGCAGGGAGGATGGAACCAACAAGACTATTGAGGGAAACAAATTAACACGGATGCAGGGGGAATCAGGGATGGGGGAAGAAATCCTCACCCATCGGTTCCAAAACAACCACTCAAGGCAGTCGGCATCCCAAAAACACCATCAAAACGGGGACACACTCTCACACACACACACACCCATGGAATGTCCGGGAACGGGGCGCAAAGGCCGCCACAAAAATGTGTTTCGGTTCAGATTCTGTTTGATGTTTCCCCCTTCGACATCTCAAAGCATTCCCCAACCGCCGCATGGGTTTGTCTTATAATGCAAACCCAACCACATATTGTTCAAGCTTGGGTTGCGCTGCCCTCCAACTTATAGGTGCAAGTGCCAACCTGACACGGGTTCAAGCACTGGTGGAGCGACAAGCCCTATGTAGTTCCCTGCCCTCCAAAAAAAGAAAGTGTGTGTGTGCCTGCCTCAACATGGGGGGGCCCTAACGGGAAACCAAATAGTGTTGATTGGGGACCTTTGGGACATTCGGCGAATGTCCACTTTCACACACCTCCGATCCCAAACAGAAACTGCCAGCGGCTATAATTACCGGTTTTTCTGGGACCCCTTGCGCAGGCGCTGCAGCCCAGCCGCTCTCGGGCCTGGCCGTGCCCGGAAAGGTCCAAAAAGCAAAAAGAGCTTGAGGCAATGATTCAGGTCCATTGAGGAAAATGGTCCACTGCAATCAGGTTCCGTGTTCGAGGGGGGCGGGGAACGGCGGATCCTGTCAGAAAGAAAGTGAACCGGACCGTCCTCGAAACATGGTTGTGTAAGCAAAGCCATGCTGGTGGGAGGATATAGGCGTGAAGGTTGGGACTGGTGGCCGAAAACCAGGGTTCTTGTCAGCCGGCGCACAGCAAGTGCAACAAACTCAGCGCCTCAGGCGCGCCGGGGGATAGTTCTTTGGTTTTCTCCCCCTAAGGAGAACTTCACAAGGCGCCTCGACCAGAATTTCACAAGGCGCGTTAGGCCCAAACTTTGGTTTTCATGTTCGAGGCTCAGCCCACCTTTGTGACGTTCCGCACCAGCGCTCGCACCGGCACCTGGCGGTCCTTTCGAAGAAGACTCCCATCCCCAACCTCTGAGCGAAGGACCTCGAGTCGGAGAACCTGACGACTGCTCCCAATGAAGGCGGGGTAAATCGAAGCGTCTGGGCCGAATTGATCAGGGCCATCCCGCGAAGACCTGAAAGCTGGGACCCGCAGCATCATCAGTTTTGTTTGAAGCTTCACTGTGTCTCTCGGATTCCACCCGGACCTGACCGCCGATGCCTTTCTCTTCTGAAAGAAATGAATCAAGACTGTCTGTCCCAATAGTTCAGAAGGTCAGTGTCTGTCATTTGCGCCCTGTCATGTTCATCAACTGCAGACAACCACGAGCACGGAATCAAACTGGGACTGATGACATCATTTCATGTATAACAAATGGTTGGAGCTAGTCCACCAACCACTTTGGACTTGGTGTTCCCGCCATTGCCAGCATTCACAAATCCTAGAACACAAACAGGTGGAAGCATAAAACCTGGGGAGACTTCAACAAAATCATCAGTCCCACCAAAGGGGTTAGGGTTAAATGAGGCCCATGTTGGACCCTTCCAGCAAAACCTAGGTGACGGTTTTAGCTTGGTGGTTTCATGGTTGGATTGGCAACTTGGATCCGCAGTTTTGGACACCTGGTGTGGTCTACCTACTCAAAAAGGGGCAGCCGCTGCCAATCCAAACTACATACCACCATCCCAAGCCACAGATTCAAGCCACAAATCTATCCACAACACCTCTGCGAGCCCATTCCAAGGTGCAGAAACTGGGTCACAATCAAACCTGGCATGGGAATGGCCTACCCAGGACGAGGCAATTAAAGAGGCAGCTGCACCCATTAATGGTTTGGATTGTCCCTGAGTAACCTTCACCAACCCGGGTTTTGATTGTGGCTCACTTTTTCTCGAAAAGTGCGGTCCTTGAGGGCATGGTAGAGCAGGCTTCCGGATCGGCCAGTCGCGCCTGTTACATGCCCGGAAAGCTGGGATGGAATGTGTATATATGTATAATATATATATATATATATATGCAAGGGCAATAGTGCCGAGAATCTGCACAAGTCCTAGAGCCGCTAGAGCCGCAGAGCCGCCAGAATGGCTGGAATCATCAGAACATCACGAGATCCATGTGCCTTTACAACAGGGACTATTTGGAGAAACACGTTGTATTCCTGACCTTCCTCACTGGATTGTGTGTGTGTAAGTTGTTGGTTGCAAGGGTTAATCTCACACCCATGCCCGTCAACTCATGGCACGCACTAAGCAGTTGTGAACGCAACGAAGTTGTTGCTTGCATGCCTCGCATCGAACATGCATTTGCCGGAAGTTTATGAGTGTGGCAGAAGCGCTACGCTTGATTCATGTGCAAGATTGCAGCAATCATGCATGATGAGAAAATATGCAACAACACTCCCAATAGGAAAGTCCATTATTCCATCAAGGCAAACCCATTTTTCCAAACTTCAACCTAGTGGGCTAGTGGGTTGGCTCCTTTCTCACCCAATGTTCCGTTTGGTTCAAATGTACCAAAACAGTTGAGCTGTGGGGAAAAAAAGAAGACTGCTTGCGCCACCCAAATGCTTCAACCCGTTTCTTCTTGTTGGCCTCACCATACATCCCCATTAAACCCGGGCAGAGGAAGCCCTTCCAAAATGGCCCACTTGCGAGATAGCTTTTCGCCCAGCTGAAGACTCGAACAAATGTCGAAAAGCAAGGGTTGCTATAAAGATTCTATTTCTTTATTGGGGATCCTGTGGTGAACATCATTTACCGCTTCTGTGATGGTTCTCCATTGACATTCAAGGCCATATTTGAACGAGGAACATGTTTTTGGAAAAAAACCTAATGCGATTGTTCCATCAAATCCAACTCCGCCGCTTGCCACGCCGTTCCGCGGATCCGCGGGGTTCGCACCTGTGACCAGCACGGAGGCTTCAGCCGCCAGGGCGGCGGCGGCGATGAGAAGGCCTGCGCGCAGGCTGGAGGCTACCTGCTCATGACGCAGCATGTATGCGTGTGTGTCTATGTGTGTATGTAGGTATGTAGGTATGTAGGTATGTAGGTATGTAGGTATGTATGTATGTATGTATGTATGTATGTATGTATTTGTGTATGTTCGTACGTACCTACGTATGTATATGTATGTATGTACGTATGTATGTATGTATTCATGTATGTATGTATGTATGTATGTAATTTATGTATGTGTGTATGTATGTATGTTCGTACGTACCTACGTATGTATGTATGTATGTGTGTGTGTATGTATGTATGTACGTACGTATGTATATATTAGTATTGGTGTACGTATGTATGTGTGTACGTAAGTACGTATGTATGTATGTACACATGTACGTACGTACGTATGTATGTATGTACGTACGTACGTATGTATGTCTGTATGTAAGTACGTACGTACGTATGTATGTACGTATGTATGTATGTATGTATGTATTTATGTATGTATGTATGTATGTATGTGTGTGTATGTATGTTCGTACGTACCTACGTATGTATGTATGTGCGTATGAAGTATGTATTTGTGTATGTATGTATGTATGTATGTATGTATGTACGTACGTACGTATGCATATATGTACGCATGTATGTATGTATGTACGTACGTATGTGTGTACGCATGTACGTTACGTACGTATGTATGTATGTATGTACGTATGTATGTATGTATGTACGTAAGTACGTATGTATGTATGTACGCATGTACGTACGTACGTACGTATGTACGTACGTACGCATGTATGTATGTATATGTGTATGTATGTACGTACGTGTGTATGTATGTATATATATATATATGTAATGTAATGTAATGTAATGTAATGTAATGTAATGTAATGTAATGTAATGTTGTGTATGTATGTATGTATGTATGTTTGTATGCATGGATGTATCTGTGTATGTATGTATGTATGTATGTATGTTGTATGTATGTGTGTGTATGTATGTATGTATGTATGTACGTACGTACGTGTGTATGTATGTAGGTACATGCGCACGTATGTCTGTACGTACGTACGTATGTATGTACTTGTGCATGTATGTACGCGCGTACGTACGTATGTATGTCTGTATGTAAGTACGTACGTACGTATGTATGTACGTATGTATGTATGTATGTATGTATGTATGTGTGCGTGTATTTATGTATGTACGTACGTACGTATATATGTACGTATGCACGCACGTACGTACGTACGTACGTACGTGCGTGCGTGCGTGCGTGGGTGTGTGTGTGTGTGTGTGTGGGTGTGCGTGTGCGTGTGCGTGTGCGTGTGCGTGTGCGTGTGCGTGTGCGTGTGCGTGTGCGTGTGCGTGTGCGTGTGCGTGTGCGTGTGCGTGCGCGTGTGCGTGCGCGTGCGTGCGTGCGTGCGTGCGTGCGTGCGTGCGTGCGTGCGTGCGTGCGTGCGTGCGTGCGTGCGTGTGTGTGTGTGTGTCTATATGTATGTATGTATGTACGTACGAATGTACGTATGTATGTATGAATGTGTTAAAAGGTCCTCTGTAGAACCTAGCAAGCATGCTACCTACAGATCGCATGGATTCTCCTTTACTCGCGGTTCCATCATTTTGGTGGTTTCAGGTCCAAATCCCGTTTTGGTTTCAGTCCGGTTTAAAGGCAACTAAAGGGAGAAACCACCATTCGTAGGGCATCTCTATGATATGGGGGCCAAAATTCGGGAAAGGAAACCAACAGCCTGCAGAGGTGCTTAATTTTGAGAAACCCTCGAGTGGCAAACGACTCTCGTGGTGCAAAAAGCGATGGCTGGTAGGGTACCTTCCTCATCCTTCCCGAAAACCATCAACCAAAAACTAGGGGAAAACGGCGGCCTGTGAAAGCAGCGAAGGTTGGAAAGAATGGAAAAGGAATCAACTAGAGCTTTGTGCCTGGTGACCTAGAAAAGCAACCCTAGACATTCCGGTCCGAGGCCGGCACCCCTCATCTCGTCTCAAGCTGCAGTCGAGCCGAAAGGGCCACAATCGGCAAGCGCAGAAGCTGGGCAAATGAACCTGCCAAGTCCCTAAGTTCGTCTTCACATGTGCCCGTTCAAAAGGGGCGTCCTCCAAAAGGGGCAACCTACATATCAGCTGAAAAAAGATTATGTATTCTCAGCTGGCCTTTGATTGCTCCAGTTGATTGGCTGGTCCCGCAGCCTCAAGCGCCTAACGTGGGCAACGGGACTTGCTTCTATGGAGCAGGTCGGTGACTTTGACTCCATCTGCCGTCCCTATCATTGGGCGCGGGTAGACTGAAAGTTTAATTCGAATGTGTCGTGATCGGTGGTCAGCCTTTGCATCTTTACATGGGGATTGGTGGCCAGCAACTTCTTGAAGAATTCGTATTAAAGCTCGTCCCATGGCCGGTGGTGCGAAATAGAAGTCTGGCGGAATCACACAACTGATCCAGTCCTATCATAGAGCTTCACATAGCGCTTGAATTTCCCCATCTGGGGGTTTCTTCGAACGCGGTTTCCTCTGGGTTTCCCTCATACCCACCGAAAGGGGGCGTTTCCATATTCATTTTGAGAAACTCCCATATCTCACTCTGGGCGCCAGGGCCGGTGTGGCCCCGCAAGGTGTGCAAGCACTTACCAGTGCTCGCGCACCAAATCCGCGCAGCTTCGTCGCTTGACGAGCCCACCACCTCAGATGCAGGTACTCTTCCTCCAAACACAACTCGGAATATGCTTGGTTCATGGTTGAGGTTTACAGGGGCTTTACTATAACGTAACGTAGTGAGCTAGAACCGCCTGCCATGTCTGACGAAGCGTTTGGGTGCTGCTCATTTGTTGCCTCAACCAACAACGGCCCGCCCTTCACATATGTCCCCTTTGAACATCACCCCACCAAAACAAGACTCAAATCTGAACCAAATACTTCCAAAGAACCCAAAACGAAGTCAAATCCCAAATCTCCCGAGAGTCAGTGTTCGAACCTATTTTCGGGTTCCTCATTAAACCCCCACGCCGCAGTCCCGCCCTGGGCCCCCGGCGCGGTGGCCTGCGGAACAGAACTGCCCTGTTGCCTCAGAGCGTCCATCCGTCGCGCAGCAAAAACACGATGTTGAGACGAGCAAAACACGGTGTTGAGTCTTTCCCTTTGCAAAGGAACATGCAAAAAGCGGCCACCATTCAATCTAACTTGTTACCGGATCCTGCCAGGATAGTTTCCTTTTTGGCTTCCCCTGTAAACCATCAGTTGCATTGGAGGTGTTGCAAAAACATGTGTCAAATAAAAAAAGAACTTGTGTTCCGTGTAGATGAGGGGATCACAAACCACCACAAGTAAGGATATCCATCCAATACAGCCAATTCCAAGCTCAAGGTCCCTGCCGCAGCGCCCTCCAGCTCTGCCACAGCTCGGCCGGTCTCAGCCTCGAACCAGTCGCCAATCACTTGGCTTCCCATGGGTTTGTCCAAGGTGGGGCGAAATCAGCACTCGGAACGACGAAACCTGCCCGAGATGGAAGTTTGATCACCAGACACTTGGTTTTGTGCCAACATAGGAGGGAGGGAAGCCTCAAAATAGATGGTCTTATCTTGGTTTTCTTTGGAACCAACCCAAAAAAGGGTACCCTCCAAAATGACACCCCCACAGTTTCCCTTAAAACATCACCCCTGCCAAATGGGGCCAAAAGGTGATGCTTGAAACCACCACAATGGGATGTGTGTTTTCGCGGATGCTCCTAATGTTGAGCTCGGATTCAGCAACCTGGTGAATGAATCTTCACCAGAGGTTTATTCATCCTGGGTTCCCATTAGCAACTAGCCTCCTCCTGTTTCCAAACACAGCTAGTATGTCCATCTCCAATCCTTTGAGAATCCGACTCCCCTCAGCCACATTCTCCGCGAATCCAACACATGGATTCAGGCCTGCTCCCAAACCTTTGTGGGTGGGACTAGATGAAAATTAGCATCAAGCAAACCCTAAACCCAATACCCTAAACAATGAGAAGTAGACCACCCGGAGCAGGCTCAGGGGCGCACGCACCAAATCTGACCCTCACCACCGGCAGCCACAGTCAGTAGCGACCGGCCATCAGGCCTTGGAATGCGTCTGCAGGCCGTCTGAATGTGTTTGCATTTGAAACGATTCCATCTTGTGCACTCGGAAAAGGTACACCCGTGGAATTGGTTAACAGGGCACCCAATTTAGGACACTTGGAAAGGCCCAACTGTGACCCGAGCAAGAGAGCACCAGGTGAGCCAAACCTTGAGCTCGGGGCGCCAGGGATGCGGAGAGCACTGGCCCATGACTGTCAAGAGCCTGGTCCCGTGCGCAGGTCCCTTCATATTGTTTGCTCTTCAAGCGGATTCCAATAGCATTGAGAAGCTGCTCGAAATGCACCTTTCGAAAACCTGGTGGGGAATTTACTCAAAGGACGGGACTGGCGTTTCCGTTGCCGGTTTGGGGAGTTGAGTCTCCATTTCACCAGGCAGATTGGGTGCCCCTTCCAACATGGAAGTGGATAGGTGGGCGCTGTTTCCTGGCAGTTGCCAAAACCTTATCGGCTTCCATGCGTTTTGGACGGCATGCATTCGCATTCTCAGGGCAGACTTCAGGCTTGACTTCAAGGGCTGTGAGAAATTGTCTCCAATCATCCCAGAAGTCTGCTTCGCAACAGCACCCCGGTTCGCGCCTCATCCTCTCGAAAGCTTGTGAAAGGGTTGATGTCGTCCGTCGCCTGCACAGGCGTCCCTCTATTTTCCCCATTTAAATGTCGTCCCAAAACAAAACTCGCGTGTGGCACCTGATGTTCCAGCAATTTCAACAAACAAAATCAGGTGGACCCCTGCCACCCAACATCGCGCTTTCCATGCTGGAATGAGTCACTGGGCCTTGCAAATTCTCTTTGGTGCCCCAAACGGTACCCCTATCCAACATGGACTTTGGTTTCCATTGTCTTTTCCTTCAAAACCTCCTCCTTGAAGCCAACTGCTCCACAACGGGTAGGCTTGTGACGTGAAAATGTCCCGTCCTGAAGAGTGCAACTGTCCCTAAAAGCAGCTCTTGATCACAAATCATCTGAAGAATGTCTTGGACCCCAGCATGGGCGGCTTCCTTATCGCAACAAATGGCAGTGTGCCTCAATTCCAAGCAAGAGGGGGTTCCCCAAACAAAACCCATTTGCGTAAGACTCGCCAACGCGGGCCTTCCCTGGGCGTGCCTTGGAGTTCAGGTGCCAGAGCCGGACCGTCCCATCCAACGAAGCAGTCAGCACTCGCCTGAAGGGCCACTCGGTGCGGCGCTGAAAACCAAACGAGCCAGATCCGAATTGGGAACCTCGACCGAAACTGAGCCCGATGGGGCAGGATCCAGATTGTTTTGTGTCATTTTGTGCTTTGCTTGATGTGATTTGCGTGCTTTATCTTTGATTGGCTTGTTTATATTTTGCGGTTCGGAAGTGCGAGCAGGACAACCACCTCCTAGGCTGACTCATGCTGGGAGGTTAGGACAATATGAGAAGTATTTGGGCTGTCCCACCCCAAACTCCTGTACATTGCCATAGGTATCTGCATTGCTCCAACAAGTAGCAGATCCCCAGGTCAAACTGCCCATGGCTTTGTCCGTGACTGCGCCCCCCCTTCCTTCCGCCCACCGGCACCCACAAATGGGCGCCGGGCAGCGGCGAGCGCACCAGCTGCACCTGATCTCCGTCCCTGAGCCCAGCCTGGCAGGCGCTCATGTCACAGGCGATCAGGGCCCGGGCCGAGCTGCTTTCCTCCCAGACCAGTTTGTCGTGTCCAAACTACCTCATTGCTTTTCCTTTGAAGCCAGTTTGGGATGGGTGGTTGCGGTATATGTGCTTCGACTATTTTGCGGTTGGAGTGGCCAAATACTTGTCCCAACCGGGCCAAAGCTAAGAACAGGCCTCTCAGATTTAGGTCACAAGCCAGCGACAAATTCGAGCTTGAGTATTGCGGAAGGCGGCCTCGGCCAGTGTCATGGACTCGTCCATGATCTGGTTATAGCGCAAGAAGTTGATGGAGCACCTGATTATCGAATCGCGAGTGTCAACGCCGCCCAACCCCTTGACGGGACTCTCGGACTTGTCTGACATGGACCCCGGTTTCGTATCGGCTGGCCGGAGGTCCGGGCCCGCACAGCCCTGAGGCCCCCCACAGGCCGTCCTCCTCGGAGTTCACTACGCCTTCTGACCTAGGGCCGAGGTTCCAAACCGGGGCTGGTCTCCACCTAATGGGGAGGGGGGCTCAATGGCTGTCACTAGCTGGCCGTATCCAGAGGAATTTAAGTAAGGGGTTCTCCAGGAATCCTGGGGTCATGATGGCTACAGTGAAAACGAACATCAACATGATGCAAAATAATTAAGCTTGCTATACTAGGCCTCGAAACACCAGCACTGAGGCAACCAAGAATGTAGGCAACCAGGACTCACAGCAAACAGTGAGGGAGTGATCCTGTAGCTTGCAGTGACTTCCATGGCCAGTCCCAAAACAAATCCAGACCCGAGGCGAGGCTTCGATCCTGTGAATCGACCAGGTGTTGGCCCTGTAACCTGGGATCAACGTGGCAACGCCGTGGGCTGAAAAAAACCAAGTACATCCAAGTACATCCAAGTAGGCAAGAACAAGAAACCCAAGGCGGTCCCATGCAAGAGTGTCCTAGAAGGCGGACACACCTTGCAGTTTTAGCTGTCCTTTTCCACACGTCTGGAGAAACCCAAAACAAAACTGAGAAGGCGCAGGGGTGCAAGGCTGGAAGGACACCCGCAAGGCAAGCTGTGCCCCCGGGCAACAGTGCCTCCTTGAGGCGGAAGGCCGTGTCGCCTCAGATTCGCGGGGATTCATGCATCAGTTGGAAAGACGAAGGAATGGGACTCCGAAACTTCTGTGCATCCTACCCCACCAAAAAGATGCTGATTGCGCCAGCAGACCGCAAAACGAGCTGAACCAACCAACCTCTGACCCCCAAACACCTGAGTCCCGAGCAAGGCCGCGCTCGAACCTCAGAGCACCGTGCAGCAAAAAGCATCATTGTCAGAGTCCCAGCCCCCTCCTTCCGTCATCATTACCCATGACCACCCAACGAAGCTCCATAATCCGGGATTCGTGTGTTTCCCTTTCGAAACATCTCCTTCTCTCCAGGGAACATACATTTCAACTTACCTTTGCGTTGGTAGCCGCCATGGTTCTCTGGCTGTTTACGAATCATGCATGGACACGATATCGTTGGAATTGCAAATTGCGGCAGTAATACCATGTTCAAACAAGATTGTAAACGTCTGAAACAACATTCACCCGCAAAACAGAAGAGCAAAACTGAGGATGGGCTCTCAATCTTCCACGCCTGGCCAAGGTGTCAAAACTGCAACCAGACAACTCACTTCCATGGGTTGGTTAAAAAAGTTTAGACGCTTTGTCACGCACCAAAGCTTTCCAATCTCCAAGGTTGGATTTGCCTGCCAAAAAAATCAGCCTCGGAAATCAGCCCGTCCCTCCATCCCTCCGTCCCTAGGCCGCCGGCCACCGCGGCCAGCTCGCCGCTCATGCCATTCACGATATGCACTTTGACATCTCGTGCCAGCTCGCGTTCCAGCCTTTCCGGCTCGGCTCTTCGCAGTGACTCTCTTAAAACGTGGGAAACTCCCCAAAACCATTTGAGGTCCCTGGATTTCCGTTGAAAACGACCTAATAAAGGCGGCCCAAAAGAACAAAGAATCATTTCTGTGAATGTCGAGTGGCAAATTGAGGACACAACTAGCGAAAGTACAAGCTCCCGTGTCACCCTGAGGAACTTCAGAGTGGTTGCAAAATAGACAGAGATGCACGATCCTTTGGCCGAAACAACCAATTGATTTATGGACCGTGGCTTCTTGACATGGATGGGTGTGCATCTTTGGGGTCCCCATCCGCATGGAGTTTCTTGAATTGTCTTCAAACGTTGTAGGCTTCTGTCAACGCTCGTTGCTCGAATGTAGGTCAAGCAAGAAAATGTTTGCTAACGCAGACAACCAGGATAAAGATTGGAAGTTGGCATCATTGTATGCGCTTGCTTCCAAGTAGAAACCCACAAACGGGATGGGATCCCGAAACCCTTACCTACCCGCACAGCGCACAGCCACCCACAAAAATAAATATACAAGAGTATGGCTCTGTGTTTTTTGAGGGTATCCTTGTTGCGGTTGGTTTCAAGGGAGCCAAAAAACAATTTGCACATACCCAGACCTGTTAAGAAGTGATGCTCACGCTTTTCCAACAAGAATAATATGCGAGATTAACAGGAAAACCTGTTGGTGAACATCATTTCGGTCAACCACTTCTGAGATGGCTCCAACTGCATAGCCGTATGTTAACAAAGCCATGACACCCACCACCCCGAAAAATAAAAAATACAAACGCCCTACCGTTTTCGCTCCCCATGGGCCCGGCTCTTCCAGCTTGGCGCGCACGTGCTCCAGCAGCTCCGAGCTCGCGCCTGCGGCCTGCGCAAGAGAAAAGTCCGAGCAGTTTGGCCGCACTTTGGTCACCATCAAAGGGTTCCAAAGATGGCGGGATTGCCAGGCCGCAACTTAAGCAACTCGTAGGCTTCCTATTGGGCATTTGAAGAGAAATTCCCCAGATCTAGGGCTTGCCAAGCTGAGTTGGTTTGCCCAGTCCACATCACCAGGTAGAAGCGCTCGCGGTTTCTTACCCCAAGCACCCGCTAGTTACCCCATCCCCACAGCACACCAAGTTACCCCCACCCCCCCGTGGCACGCGGAGATGAGACAACAAACGGACATGGTCTGCATCCGAAAAGGAGAGACCTAAAACACATCCCATCCCAAGGCTTCTCACAGGCCGCCTCCGCACGCATGACCGCTTGCCGGAGTTGGTCCAACTCTGGTGAGGGCGGCAGCTGCTCATCTGGCACCCGCGCGAAACGAGGCGGCAATTCGAATTTCGATCAGTCCGTTTTTTGGGGAAGGGGTTGGTGCGAAAGGGTTGGCCTACGAAAGGAAGAGCCGGTCCCCTTTGAGACATGCCGAAATGGCGGAGCCATGGGCTCGCATTTCCGGCAACAGTGAGACAAGAACATCCAAATGGGGTCACCCGGGATTCAGCCAGCATTCCCAGCCCGGAACCGGCCTCTACAACGAAACAACTCTAGAAGTCGTCGACAGTCGACCTTTAGAACTGTTCATAGGGTGCGCATCAAGCCTAAGCCAAAGGAGCGATGGGCTTTTCGAGTCCATGAATAAGAATCCGCCGCGACAACCCAAGATGAAACCTCGCAAACGGTCCTCCGGAAGGGGAAGCTCTCAAATTCCCGTGTTGCCATTTTGACGTTACAGGGTGCAACCAAAACCCATTGACGTTGGGTTGGCTTTAAAGGTTTGTATCGGCCTTACTACAACCTTCGTGACACCAGTAGCACCACTGCCAATGATGTCTTGAGTGGATGATTTGAACAAAGGTGCAGTGGTCTGGGCTCGGGAAGAATCCAAAAGCCCCACACACTCCCTACCCCCCGCCTTCTGGAGTAGGCTCCGAAGCAGAAGAAAAAATGTCCAGCAACATACTGATGGTTGAGCCTCGGCACAAAATTCACCCCCGCCGCCCCCAAAAGGGGCTCGGAGGATTTTGTTCTGTGCGTTTCTGACCTGAAACGGCCAAAAACGAGAGTGCAAACGAAACGTGGCCGAACACTGAGCAAGCCCAGGAACGTATCTGAGTATGCGTCACAATAGGAAAATGGACTCAATGGACCCAAACAATTGCTGATCTTCGTTTTGCTCTCCCTTTAAACTGATCTCAAAAAGAGTTTGGCCTCCCCCCCCAAAAAAAAAAGAGCACGCAAATGCTGCCCAGCTTGGATGCTGGCGTGCTTGGCTCGTGGAGCTTCCGCCCTCACTTCCTGTGAGACTGCGGCTGGCTTCTGCAAGATCTTGGGTTCGCATGGTTGACTTGGATTGGTGGTTTGGAGGAGTTCCGTTGAGTTCCCATTGCAACCAGTTGCCTGAGGTTGTTCCAAAGCTGGGGGGTGCGAAAGATGCAACAACGCTTAACTTGACCGAGGGCCAAACATAATTTTGGACGTGGCCTACAATCTGTGAAGCCCAAACGTAAGGCACTTAGCCCTTGCCGGGCATGGATTTAGGGCAACCCGCGAGAAGGGGACACTATGACAAGCACACACACATATGAGACAGCAAATACAGTGGAAGACAAAGAACACGATTTGTCCATGCATCCCATTCTTGTCTGCGGCCGCAGACATCCAAAGATCAGAAAGCGGATCAGTGGCAGATGAAGTTGGAAAAGCAGTTGCAAGCATTTATTTTTGTGTAAAAGCAAGAAGGAGAGTGGTGAATAGATGCTCGAGCTCAAACAAAGCAAGTCAATGAGCATGATATGTTTTGTGCGTGCTGCACATTTGTGCTCTGCAAAAGCATCGAGATCCAAGGATCCAAACCTTCAACGAACCTTCGCCTCTTCAAATAGGACCGTACTCCTTGGCCAAGTCGGCCGACCAAAGATACGGAAAAAATGTTTCACGGTGGCAACCGCGGTTCTGATCGTTCTGATCCACCTGTCATTTCAGATCTGGCGCCCCAGGTGTAGATTCATGCACGGTCCCAACCCAAACCTAAGCAGGGACCCAGGCCTCGTGCCTGCTTGGGTATGCTCGGGGAGCGGGGAGGGGGTTCAAACGGGGCAAATCGGCCAGCCTGCAGGAGCTGCCCAAGAGGCCTGCGTCGGATACAAGTCTGCAGTCTACCAATAACAATATGTTGCTACACGTATTTGTGGTTGCATGCTGCTTCTAATACTGTTGCTGCCACCACAGCAGCTGCTGCTGCTGACTCTGCTGCTGCTGTTGCTGCTGCCGCTGCTGTTGCTGCTGTTGCTGCTGTTGCTGCTGTTGCTGTTGCTGTTAGTGTTGCTGCTGCTGCTTTTGCTTGGTCCTGGTTCTTGTTTTGTTTGTGTTGCTGTTATTGTTATTGTCATCCTCATTGTCATTCCCCTTGTTTTTGTTCTGGCTTGTTTCTTGT
This sequence comes from Effrenium voratum, assembly GCA_963377175.1. Lineage (NCBI taxonomy): Eukaryota > Dinophyceae > Suessiales > Symbiodiniaceae > Effrenium > Effrenium voratum. The sequence continues at coordinate 113,090 of CAUJNA010003591.1, read as the reverse complement.
TGCTGTTGTTTCTGCTGTTGTTCTTCATTGCTTGCTCATTATTTGTGTTGCTCGTGTGATTGGTGGTGTGTGTGTGTGTGTGCTGGTGATATTGTTCTTGTTGGTGTTGTCGTCATTGATCGTGCTCTTGTTGCTGTTATTGTCATTGCTGCTGCTCTTGTCAATGTAATCATGATTGTCGTTGTTCATGCGTTTATTGACAATGTGATTGTGTTGGTGATTGGCATTGCTTTTTTGGAGATGGTGATTGTGTTGTTTCTGCGGTTTTGGCTGTTATCCTGCTTTCTTATAGCGATTGCTTCAGTTGCTCTTAGTGTTGTTTTGTTTAATGCTCCATACACCGATGTGCTAGGCGGATTGCTCCGAGAAGACGCCAATCAAAAGCCAGGACCCTAGAGCACCGAACCGCTCAAAAAGGTTTCAACATGTATCGCCAGGTTCAGGGTGCCAAGACGCGGAAGCTATCAACATGGGCATGTGTCAAATTGCCCCGAAATGGTTCTCCTGTTGTGCTTGGGGCTCGTCCCTTCAATCAGCTTGCAAACAAACAGCTGGGTTCAAAGGCGCCTCCTCATCACCATCCTCTGGGGCCCAACCCCTGGCTGACGCAGCCTCAGAGCGAGCTGTTCGGCGAAAACCGCCGAGAGGCCACTTAGGATTGAAAGCCCCCATACTTAGCCTCTTTCCAACCATACAAGTAGGCAAGGGCCTTTTCAAGATGGTAGTATTTTGAAATCCTGCCTTCCTCCTTGATCGAAAAGAGGGCACCCCAAAACACAAGAGGGCACCCAAAACTCAAAAATAGTGATTCGGTTTGGGTTGGGACTGGGGAAGAAATTTGTCCAACCAACCTCTTGGGAAAGAATCGGAGGCCAATGCTTTTTGGCCGTTCCTGGGCATGACTGCTGTGACGCCCCTGGGTTTGGGAAAGAGCCTTCACAAGTGCTTCCGCTACTATCCGCCTCATTGCAAAGTCCCTGCAAGGGAAGTACACCTCGCTGGGAAGTCGAACTCACCAAGGGAATCAGCATCTGAGTGAAAACACGTATGTATTAAACGTGGTCTACCGAAGACCGTGAGAAGAAACAGAGCGTATATTCATGAGCAAAACCGTTGTTTCTGCAGCCTCCCACTAAAGATGAACAGAACAAAAGAAACTGAATTGCCGAAAACCTGCCAATGATAGTGAAGAAAGCATGAGCCCAGTGGTAACTGACGGGACCGGCAACGAAGTCCAATCCCGAATGGGATGCGCGAGTCCCCCGGCCAGTCTCCAGACATCCCTGCGCGGGTCTTTCTCCTGCGCTCTCAAGCGTCTCACAATGCCCCTTCTGAAGGGAACCCACATCTCTCATTCTCAAAATTGGGATCCCAGGCGCTTGGTGTCCCTGTTCTGTCCACGAGAAGGGGTTCCCTATTTTGAACAGGCCCGCAACCCAAAAGCTTGGTTCGGAACTTCCCAAAGCCCGACCGAGTCCTCTTCTTTGCTGGAGTCCTGCGTTGGACGAGGTACATGTGTAGTCTGCTGGCCGAGCGTGACATATTACTATCAGGCATAGAGTTACAAACCTCCAGTCAGCTTGTCCCTTTGCCAAGAGACGATCACAGTGCAGGCTGCACTGGGCTGCACTACTTGCTACCATCTGAAGCGGACTCGAAAATAGATTTAGTTTTCTTGCTGGCTTCTCTTTTGAACTCAGGTGAAAAGGGTACCCTCAAAACACGCGCACAAAACCATGTCCCAGATCGGAGGCTTCACCAGTAGAGACCCAATCTTCTCCCGGAATTGCTTCGCGGAAGACAAGTGAGGGTGTGCTCTAACGCAGGGCCTTCCAAGCATCGAGCTACTTTTCTGGGTCTCAAAACGACAAGTTGTGTTGGCTTCACTTAGAAACAGGGATGTGCCTGAATACATGGCGTAGCGCTGCCAGTGAAACTCTGTTCTATCTTTGTAAGTTGAAGGCTGTAAGTCGAAACAAAACCAAGTTTTCACTTGTGCCAGCGTGCATCTGGGCCCGCCTTGCTACTGCCATGCAAGTTGCTCAGTCTTTGCCCAGAGGGCGATCACAGCAGCGCGTGTTGTTGCGCCAGGTGTGTGCAAAGGTTGGCCTAGTCATGCTGTGATTCTTTAATGCTTCCAAGCTCCGTCAGAGGTGTTGCGCGCAGGAGGTGCAGAAGGGACGCCCAGTCTGCCACGGCTCTCTGCGTAACCCAAGCCGCAAGCAAAGAGAAGAAGTGTGCAAATGCAGGGGCGCGCGAAGGAGAGAAGACAGCAAAACGCGGGTCCAGAGAGCGTGCAAGGGCAGCAGAAGAGGCTCTAAGACGGCAAGCCGCAAAGAGTGCCCATCTTTAAGCAGAGGCCTTTGCCGACAGAGCCCGTGCCAGGCAAGCAATGCACAAGTGCAGATCCCACGGAACCGTAAAGAAGCAAAACAAGGCCTGAAGCGAAGCTGGAGCGGACGAAAAGCCAGCAAAACAAAGCAAGATCACGAAGGAAAGCGCGAAGAGCAACGGCAGGGAAAGCATGAGCCTAACAACAGCTGTCGGAGGCACGAGAATAGACGCATGCAGGCAGTGAACAACCTCATTACCCTCCCCCACCCCCAACCCAACAAACATCATCCAACAAAAAAGAAGAAAAAAAACAGTTCCAGAGCGGCCCAGCCGCCCTCCAACCGTAGGACAATCGCATCTCTCCTCGGGCTTCCATCCTCGCGCACTCGCAGCCTGGGCAAATTCGGAGCCAGGGCCTGGGTCATCCTAGCGGTTTGCAAGCATTAGGTCAGATATGTCCCAGTAGGCACAGGGGGTCTTCTAGTTGATTACAGAGTATGCCTCAATATAGGATCTCCTTCTTCCAATGGTTTGTTTGGGATTTGGGTAAAAACCCACAAATGCGGAAGCATTGCCATTCATGCCCCCCTTTCATGGCCAAACACGCGAATGCCAGAACTCGGAGACTTCCGTGCACTGCACTCAGAAGCGGCGCTGGACCCAACAGAATCAAACTTCCCATAGGATGGCCAGTGAGACATCCCCTTCATCTCAATGCCTAAGAAACAACTTTCGGCAGAAACAAACAAGGCCCTCTGTGTCCATGCTCCAGCTGCCAGGCATGAATGAATCGTAATGCTTGCTGTCCAAAATGAGAATGTTGACACTGCGATACTGGCGTCCTGCAGAATATGGACCAAAGCTTCCACCCCCCATCCCGCCCCCCCCCCCCTCAGCACATGCTTCTTCTACAGAAGCAAGCCATGGTTCCCGCCTTGTTCCAAACGTCCCTCTCTTTGTTCTTCTCTTTATCCTTCGACTTGTCGTTTTTGCACGTCCCATCCTGGCAAGTGGCAGGCAGCTCAAGCTCTCAAGCCTGCTACGACTGAATTGAGCATGCATGCCCTAAACGCTGCAAAAGCATTGAATATATTTTGAAGTCTTACTTATGTTAGCCATGGCACTTCCGAGCGACGACTGACGGAAAAAGTGCGTGTCGGGCATCTTCCGGGAATCGCTTTACTCCGGCTTTGGTGCGGGGCATTCTGTCAAGAGCATTCAGGCCAGCATTTTCAAAGAATCCTGCCTTAGTGGAGATGCACTGGCACCTTCAAGTCCCCAAGCAAGGCTTTGGGGTTTGTTTCTTTCGGGCCGTAAGATCTTGCAAAGTGACCGTCTACACACCAGGCAAAAACCGTTGCGGCACTTCCCGGTGCCTTTTGAAGGTGGTCATCTTCACGATCAGTGTCCTGGGCAGCAGACGCCAACGCGCCGCACCAACATACACCGAATACACGCTTCTACTTCCGAGGGACAAGCAACACGCATGTACCAGACCGGCTTGAATCAACCTGCCCAGCAACAAGAAGGTGCCAAGCCCAGTTAGTTGGCATGCCAATGTGCTACGCGGAGAGGACTTTCTAGTCACATCCGCGTCCTTCATCTCGTTCCGGGTACCTGCACGGGTCTCAAAGGAATCGGCGGAATCGGACTGGGAGCAAGTCGTTTCTGGATCGTTTCGTCCGGAGATGCTCTCACTGGCTTCCCAGCCCTGCGTCTTTCCACGGCCAGTCGCAAACCTTTCAGACAAGGGAACGCCACGGCCCGACTTCAAGCCAACCGGAGGTTGGATTTGGTTCTGCGTCTATGACTTGCACGTTGGGTCTTGGAAGTGAGAAAAGTGCAAACCACCATACCCGCAGTTGGTATCCATGCATTGAACCTGCGACATCCTCCGTGATAATGTGTTTGGCAAAGACAAGTGCGTCCCGTTCACGCCTGAGTTTTGCCTAAGCTTTTTGCTAAAGCATGACGACCTATATTCAACAACACAGGTGCACAGTGGTCAACGCGCCTGCTTTCCCACAAATGACATCGAACACTTGCTAGGCGCGAGCCATGTGACCCTTCACCCAGCCTTCTTCATTGGACTCATCTGGGATCGAATCGTTTTTGCCTCAGCAAAGGGAAAGTAAGCCAAGTCTCTGCCAAGCCCTTGATGGATAGACAACCACACCCGCCCTATGAAAAATAATCGTACGAAACTGCCCCGAAACACTCCGGAGGGCAAAGCTTTTCTGGTGGATAGGACCCCAATGAGGCATCAAGCATGTTTGAAGATCTCTTGGCCTGCTGAGCTGGACCCAAAATATCAACAGCCCGTCTACAGAACGCATTCAGCCTTCGCATGAATACCTGGCGCAAACTGCTTGCTTCCAACAGCCACAATTAGGAGTCAAGGCCGGATCCAGAAAGCCACAAGAGTCACAAGCAGAACTAGGGGCTCAAAAAACTTGTTGCAGATTCAAAACCGAGGTCTGACCTGTAATTGCTTCCTGCTGGGTTCGCGGCTGATAGCGGCTTCCTGACAGCACAGTGGGACAGCAGCTGAATGTGTGCAAAAATATGCCGCGGGGATCGTATCTCTTAACACCTTCGCAGGCAGTCGGAAATGAAAGTTTACACACATTTCGATGGAACAAATCCGCCGACATTGTTTAGCATGTCACCATCAATGACACACAACACTACACCGCTGCCAATCCTCGACAAATGGCTGTGGGTCAAAGATAGGTGCCCAAAATGGAACCCTGGTAAGTGGAAACACGGACCAAAACCTGCGGTGCCCTGGTGGTGTAATTTTGACCCACACCCAAATACGCAGAAGGGCAGCCAAGTACTGCGCAGACAAATTTGTCACGTGTCACACTTTGCAGCGTTCCCAGATGCTTCGGGACCAACCCGAAGCTTGTCCGGCGCAGGGTTCCCAGACTCCCCAGGTCCGCGGCCAGTTTGGGGTGCCATGTGAGTTACAAGCGAAACCCGTAGGAAAAAAATGTACCCGCAAACAAGACCGCATCTCATTGTGGCTGGAACCGCCTTCTGGTAACCTCCAATTATCCAGCTTTTCATTTTGGCTCATGTAGGTTCGCTGAGTGCTTGCGCTTCCATGGCACTGCAAAAACAATGCCGGGAATCATGGGTGAAGCGTGACGCAGATGGCTTCAATTGGTTCATCGCTGACGAAACCAGGACGCCATTTTGCAAGGGTCTGCATTGCACCAAGCTCGACCATTGCCGGCCGAATCGTGCCAGAGCACCAAACGATATCCTTTTCATAAGGGAAGCTGCTTGCCCAGGAAGCCTCAGCAGTTTCTATTCATGCACACAAGAATGATGCAATACATCCAACACCAGCGTGGGGCTTGTCCCCAAACCAGAACTCCCAATGCCAATAAAGGGTAATAAAGGGTAAACCCGTTGAATTTCCTTTAAAACACGAAAAAAAGAGTGAGGACCCTCACAAAAAGGCAAGCCCAAATGACTTATCGTGGGGCAGACCTTGGGGGCAGGATGTATGTGGGGGCTGATGTACGACCAGGTCTAATTAATAGTGGGGCCGCTCTCCCAAAAAAAAGAAACGCTCTTACAGGGGACAAGTTCTAACAAGCTTCCAACAAGCAACCAGGGATAAATCCGTTCAGATTTTCTTCCAATCCTGTTGCATTCCACCAAGACCTCGGGGGGAAAAAAAAAAGTCCCCACCTCACACGCCACTCGTGATTCCCCCCGGCTTGTGAAGATCCCAATCAGCGTGGCGACCTCGGCGCGAAGGCCACTCCGCAACTGTGCGATTCGCTGATCTCAGCCATAGAGGTGAAGAAAGCCAGCTCTTCAGGACAGCTGAGGTCTTTTTGCACAAAATCCTGCGGTTCTCTTTGTGAGTCGTTGTGCGCAAAAAAACGGTCGAATCCGGGCTCATCTAAGTGCCTGTCAGCCTGCGCCATGGCCTGCGAAGCCGCACGGGCTGAAACCGCACGGACTCCAAGTCTCTACACCGGGCACCAAAGGGAAACCGAATGGAGGTTGTTTCAACAATCGTGTTTTAAGCATCTTTGGCATTGTGTGAAATCAAATACGGATTCGGACCCCCCAAAAGGGCGGTTTTCCTTTTGGTCTCCCTTTGAGTCGCTCACTGGTGGACCCCTGTTTGGTTGGCGGCCAAAGGGATACCAAAGGAAACAACCCATCTTTAGAAGACCCTGCTTTGAGAAACCTACATCTGCGTCTCTCAGAACACACAGACACGCACATCTCGAATTGGCCAGGCCTGACCCTGCTCGTGCGGCAGGAAGAAAGTATTTGGGTGGTGAAACCAAACGTCGGGTGTCAGGGTGCCCGCGAAAGCAAATGCGAAAAAGTGCGAAAGTGGTCGTAGACTTGTGCCTTGTCTTCAATCAAATGCTTACTTATGAAAAGCTTGGACGTAAACGTTCGACAGCCACCTATCCAAACGAGTTTCAGAGACCGTGCGCGCTGGAGCAAAACGGCCGCCAAAACGCCCGCAGCACAACTCAAGTGTCCAAGTCTGCCAATTGAGAATCGGAGTGCGTATACTAAACCTTAGTTTTCCATGTGACAATATGCTGTTGTTGTGGTTCCGAATTACGTCCATTGACTACCCACGAGTAGTTCCAACACAGATCCTCAAGGCCTAAACCTTGCAGGGGTCGAAAACCAGTCAAATGGAACCGTGCACCAATGCTGCTCTTCTCCTCCGCAACTCACTCTGCGCAGGACGCAAAGGGTGGCTGCCTAAACGCTTCCTACGCTTTTGTCGCCCAAAGGTGTAACCCAGTTGCAGCCATGGTCACAACAAATGTATCTGAGGCTAGTTCCCTTGCGGATCAACTTTGAGCAAAGTCCAATCGATTCGCTTTGGGCAGGTCTTCGGATCTCAGCTTCAAATCGTGATTCGAAAACGACCCAAATTTGGACTTGGTGTTCTTTTTTATTTTTTTCCGCATGACTCGTAGGCGTTTGAAGCTTAAAGACTCGTCCAAAGCGCCCGTAGTTGAAACTGCGCAATTCGACCGGCCTCCAACCAGCCTGGACAATAGATATATTGTATTCCGCCCCATCTGGACAGTCTTGAACACAGATTCCGCTTGGCTCTCGGCTGCATACACTTTTAGGAGTCTTGCAGGAAACTCGAACAACATGTTTGAAATGGCACAGTCAGTCCTAATCGCTGGTCTGCAAGCTGCAATAACATGGGCATTCATGGGCATCGACAAGATGCAGGCATTCTAAATTTGGCAAGAAGGGCGAATAAGACTGGTCGAGAGGCCAAGAACCTTCCATTCAACCAGTCGTTCAACTTTGCTGTTAAGATCACATTTCCTTGTGAACGAGTTTGCTTTTCGTTTTGTTTGAAATAACGGAACCCTGAAAGCAAATATTTCTAGCTCCGCGGCGGCTTTGCCAGATTTCAACGAGAATTGAAAGACAGAGTCAAAACACAACATCCAATTTGGAGCCATCTCACTTTGTTTGCTTCTCCAGATCATCGAAAATCTACGCATATCAAAAATTGTGCCTTTTGACCCACAACTTGTTTTACACGTCATTTAAGTTGTCTAATTATGGGTGCATGTGGGTGCATGTGGGTGCATGTGGGTACATGTGGGTACATCTCGACTTTGTGTGTTCTTGTGTCTTTAGTGGTGCATTTGTTTGCCATGTTTAGGTTCAAGCAGTCGTCGAGGGTTTGCCAATGCCAAAAAGCAGCATGTGAACAGAAGCTCCAAAAAGACTGGCGCCGCAACCGCATAAAGTAGAACCTGTCCGAAAAAAGGCAAGCAAGAACAAAAACAAAGATGATGGCATACAAAGTTTCAATCGGCACCTGCCAATCCTGCCAGTTCGAGCAGTCAAAAGCTGCCAGCACACGGAGCATTCCAAAACTCGGCCACTCGCACCTAAAACAGTCCGGCGGTAAGTGCCACGTGGGCTTCTCGATTCTAACACGACTATTGCTCTCCTGCCGCTCGACGGTTCGGTGCTGCGTTCACAAACGAGGGTACTTGTTGCCAAAGTACCTTCTGTTGCAAGTGCCAGCAATCAAATGCACGGTAACTCACTTCAGGCGGAGCTGTTGCAGTCGCATGTTACGGGAATCCGACTTGACAATTCTGTCTGTAGCTGCCGCCGAGTTCGGGGTTCCGCAGGGTTCAAAGGTTCCACGCAGCGCAAGTTCCAGGAGCTGGACTTTCTCGATCTTACTTCGTCATTCCTTTCTGTTGTGGCTGCCATTGTGTGCCGGCTTTTTGGACTGCAATTTTTTTATCCTGGCGGCACCACGCCTCTGTGTCTTTGGATCCAGCGTTGTACTGAGACCGCTGCACATAGTAGCATAGCATCAGCCCCTCCGGCGCGTCCACCATGCTGATGCCTCTGACATGCAGCTGCTCGCGCATCTCATCTGCGATAACCGTTGCTGGCCACAGGTGGGCAAGACTATGCTGGTATGCTCTGCACAAAACCTGGCACCAGTTGAGAATGATTGCGAGCCTCCTTCCTAAGTGAGCACCTGAAACGGTGCAAACACCCTTGAGCAGACACCAAGAGATGTACTCGGAGGCTGCCGAACGTCCACGCACCCCGCAGCGGAAAACACAAATAGCGGCGTCCGAGGTCTTGGAGACGCAGTTACTGTTGCAATGGCCTGACAAGTACAGCTAGATCCAAAGGTAAAAGATTCTCGACAAGTTCCATACCAGACCAAGTCCTAAACCTCCTCACGAAGTCAATTCTGGCCAGCATACACACGGACCTGGGCTCCGTTTTGAAGCAACAACTGAAAGTGGCCAAGCCCGTGCAGCAGGGCGCTGGGTGTTAAAAGGGCGTGATATCATTCAAACAGAAACGAGCCTGGCACGGATGGCAAAACGTGAGAAGGCCTCGGTTAACGTGCCTTCTCTGCAGCTTTGGCTCTGCTTGCAGCTGCAAGTGGTACGGACTGTAAAGATGCCGAGGGCCCTGGTGCTGGAAAGGAGTGTGAGCATCAAGCCCCTTTCACGAGTGCCGCGGAATGAGGCTTTGGTGATCATGCGCACTTTCGCGGACTGAGACATGGGTTGGCTCTCGTCTTTGCCAAAACGAACGGGGTGCCCAAAGAAGCTAGTATGCGACCAAACTTCTGCGAACCTGTGTCACAAACTTCTGCGAATTTCTGCGAACCTCCGGCACCTCCCGCAAGCTGCAACCCCCGCGCCCCTTCGGCAAGTTTCTGCGAACCGCAGGCCCCTTCCACAAACCTGCACGAAAGCCAAAAGCGGTGCCACGAAGCCCAACACGTTCTGCGGAGCCCTGCAGGGGCCCAATCTGCACTGGAGGCTTGCCGCCCTCTGCGTACCAGTTGCTTGCAATTTGTTTGTTCGGGGCGGATGTCAACCCATTCGTTCACTGCGGAGTCATCAAATGTGCTGCATCAAGGTCTCGGCCTCCAATAGCCAGGGCAAATCTGCGGCTTGCAATTCAGCAGCGACAGCTTGTTCCCTCAAAGCTGTCTGTCCAAACAGGCGCAACACATGTGCTGCAAGCATGTTCAGCCTGGGGCCAGGCCTATTTCTGTACGGCCGCCTTGCCAGCTTTGGTTGCCTGCAGGGGTGTTCTCATGCTGCCGTGATCTGAGAGGGAACGCTCACGCGACTCTGGCAGCAGCATGGCGGTGTTCTACACAAGATCAGCGGTGACTGATGTACGTATTTAAGTATGTGTTTTTTTTTTTTTTGTGTGTGCGTATATTCACACATATATATATATATATGAGCCAGCGTCAAAATTACTTGTTTGGGGTGTGTTCACTCACAGGCGCATGCATTCTGAGAGTGGGCTAGCTTAATTACTTCCAGCAAGTTTCTTCTTTTGTTCCTTTTGTCAGGTGGAAGGGGTTAGTCTCACTTTGTACCTGCCCTTGCCAAGCTTTGCCCCCGCGCTGACGCCAGGCAGGGGCGCGTTGAATATTGTAAGTACTATGTACATACACACATAACGCACATATACATATGAGTTCGCTTCAAAATTTCTGCAGTTTACTCCATGTAGGAGTGTCTCACGCACGTTGTGTTGTTTTCTCTCGAAAAACGGTATGGGACGTCCAAAATAAAACAACACCCCCCAAACCCGAGCACAAACGTGGAGAAACTGGAGTCATCCAAGATAGTAGCTCAGAGGTTATAGATCTAGCCCCCGAAACGAAAGAAGGCACAGCAAGCCGAAAGAACGGAGTATGACGATTGCACGGCACGTGCTGTTTCTCTAGCGAGAGCTGCTAGTCTGAGCGCGAACTTTGCGCGCGCAAGCGCCCAGAACGCTGAAGCTTGAGGTCTGCGTAAAGCACTGCAGCAAGTCGCCAAAGAAAAAGGGAATGCTCCAAAGCGCATCCAAATGAAAGACCCATACAGAGACGGAGCTGCGCGCAATTGTCTGCTTTGTCTGCTTTGTGTTTGGTACGTAACTACCCTCGAGGGCTTGTCAAGAGACGGCAACGCTCAAGAAAAAGAAAAACTATGGCCACTACACTCCGCCTTCGAAATGCCACGGGCGCTAAGCTCGAGCGCGTAGTACTCCTAGCAACACACATTGAGGGACGACGCCCGTCAGTGACGCTGCACGCGCAACTGCGTCAAGCACTGCGAACGCACCTCTGGGGTGCGGCCGGCATCCTCGAATCCCAGCAACGCTCTTGCAACTCTGGCGCCTGGACTGCGCGCTTATGGCAAAGCGTGACGTGCGACGATTGCGCGCGCATTTCCGCCGGGACTTGCGGCGCAATGTTCCAGTGGCAGGCTTGCCAAGGACAACTGCCTGTTACGACGCCGAAGTCCACGTTTTTCGGAGCACTTGACTCGATAGACTTGCCGGACTTAGTTTGGGGACCAAAACGGAAGAAGTAGAGAGAGACAGAGAGAGAGAGAGACAGAGAGACAGAGAGAAAGAGAGAGAGAGAGACAGAGACAAAGAGACAGAGAGACAGAGAGACAGAGAGACAGAGAGACAGAGAGACAGAGAGACAGAGAGACAGAGAGACAGAAAGCAGAGAGACAGAGAGACAGAGAGACAGAGAAACAAAGAGACAGAGAGACAGAGAGACAGAGAGACAGAGAGACAGAGAGACAGAGAGACAGAGAGACAGAGGCAGAGACAAAGAGAGAGACAGAGACAGAGACAGAGACAGAGACAGAGACAGAAACAGAGACAGAGGCAGAGAGAGACACAGAGAGGAGGCAGAGAGGGGCAGAGAGACAGACAGAGAGGAGGCAGAGAGAGGCAGAGAGGGAGAGAGAGAAGAAGAGAGAAAAACCGAGAGTTATTGTTTTTGCCCGAGGCTCTAAAATATGTGTATATATATATATATGTATATATTTGTATATATATATGTGTGTATGTGATTGTGTATGTATGTGTGTATATACTGGGTTTAGGGTATAGGGTTTCATTCATTCATTCACTCACTCCTTCACTCCTTCACTCCTTCACTCCTTCATTCCTACATTCCTTCATTCCTTCATTCCTTCATTAATTCATTAATTCATTAATTCATTCATAATTTCATGTCATTTCATTTCATTTCATTCCATTTCATCGCATTGCATTTCATTTAATTCATTCGTTCATTCATTCATTCTTTCATTCATGCATGTCATTCGTTGAATCATTTCATTCGTTCAATCATTTCATTCATACAGTCATTCATTGCAGGCATTCATCCATTCATTTTTTGTTCGTTCATTGCCTTCATTTCCTTCATTTGTTCATTCATTTCATTCATTCGTTCATAAATTCATTCATTCGTTCATTCATTCACTTCATGCCATTTCATGTCATTTCGTTTCAATTCATTTTATGCTATTCAGTTCATTCATTTCATTCATTTTATTGTTTTCATTCATTTCATTTCATTCATTTCATTTCATTTCATTTCATTTCATTTCATTTCATTTCATTTCATTTCATTCCTTGACTCATTGATTCATTGATTCATTGATTCATTGATTCATTGATTCATTCATTCAGTCATTCATTCATTCATTCATTCATTCATTCATTCATTCATTCATTCATTCATTCATGCAATGACTCGATTGATTTCATGTCATTTCATGTCATGTCATTTCAGTTAATTTCAATTCATTTCATTTCTTTTCTCTCCATTTCATTTCATGTTCATTTCATTCATTCATTCATTCATTAATTCATTCATTCATTCATTCATTCATTCATTCAGTCATTCAATAATTCATTCATTCATTCATTCATTCATTCATTCATTCATTCCTTCCTTCATTCATTCATTCATTCATTCATTCATTCATTCATTCAATTCTTCATTCATTCATTCATTCATTCATTCATTCATTCATTCATTCATTCATTCATTCATTCATTCATTCATTAATTCATTCATTCATTCATTCATTCATTCATTTTCCTTCATTCCTTCATTCCTTCATTCATTTTCCTTCATTCCTTCATTCCTTCATTCATTCATTTCATTCATTCATTCAGTCATTCATTCATTCATTCATTCATTCATTCATTCATTCATTCATTCGTTCGTTCGTTCGTTCATTTCATTTCATTTCATTCATTCATTCATTCATTCATTCATCCATCCATCCATCCATCCATTCCATTCATTCATTCCATTCCATTCATTCATTCATTCATTCATTCATTCATTCATTCATGCATTGACTCGATTGATTTCATTTCATTTCATTTCATGTCATGTCATTTCAGTTCATTTCATTTCATTTCTTTTCTCTCCATTTCATGTCATGTTCCCTTCATTCATTCATTCATTCATTCATTCATTCATTCATTCATTCATTCATTCATTCATTCATTCATTCCATTCATTCATTCATTCATTCATTCATTCATTCATTCATTCATTCATTCATTCATTCATTCATTCATTAATGTCATTCATTCATTATTTCATTCACTCATTCATTCCATTTCAATCATTCATTCATTCATTCATTCATTCTTTCATTCATTCATTCGTTCGTTCGTTCGTTCGTTCATTTCATCCCATTTCATGTAATTCCATTCCAGTCCAGTTCAGTCCCTTCCATTCCATTCCATTCCATGCCATTCCATTCAAGTCCGTTCATTCATTTATTCACGCATTTCATTTCATTTCATCTCATTCGATTCCATTCCATTCCATCCCATTTCATTCATCCATCCGTTCATTCATTCATCCATTCATTCATTCAAATGTTCATGCGTGTAATTTGTGTTGATTTGTTCAATCATTCCTTCCTTAGCGTCAAAAGACCATAATAGACACTCACTGTTTTTGGATTCTCCAAATGTCTAAACACACACTCGGTAACCTGCAAGTCGAACCGCGGAAACGGAGCGTATCCCTTTTCTCCCCAGCTTCAGCTGCGCGGCGTCAATCACTTGGTAAGCGCACTGGCGGAAAGGGCTGCATTAGCAAGCTTTTCCCAGGCTCGTGCTGCTCAAATCAAGCACCTCCACGCGCTTTTTCAAGGCTTGCTGGAACTAGCAGCTGCGAACACCTCTTCAATGCGCACTGTCATTTGCCGGACAAGGAAAAGGGCAAGCGCTTGGCAGGCCAGCCGTGGCGGCAATCGCAGGCGCGGTGATGAGTTGCGACAGTTTGCCAAGGCGTAGCGGTGAAAGTCGAGTTGGCAATGTGCGCCTTAAAACCAAAACGTGTCGCTGCACAGATTGTGCCAGGCAAAAGGCGGTGTCGCAAGCGCTGCAAAGCCCGGGGGCCAGTTGCAAACATCCGCTGACCCGGTTCTCGCGAACAGAACACCTCAGCGAGCATTGCAAGGCATCAAGCTGCGCATCCCCCCAAACCAAGAGGAGGCGACGGGAAGGCAGGAGGTTGTTTTGGCGTCTGAGCAGAAAAGAACATCAAGCCGTCTGGCTCAGCACACGCCAGCTTTGGAGAACGCGCCGTTCGCATTTGCAAAGCTAGTGCCGGGCCTCCAGACTCAAAACTCAACTTCCAGGTCACGCAAAAAGCCTGAGTTGCCCAAGCCCTTCACGGCAGCATTTCAAACAAAAACAGTTAGTGCACTTAACACAGTTCCGGCGACTCTTTAAGCTGACTTATCTTACTCGCACAGAACCACAATGATGTTAGGGGCGTGTCATTTGCAAGGGATGCGAGGCAGGCTTTGGGTCGCACGCCGCCTTGAGTCAAAGGCTCAAGGGCCGCTAATCAGGATCACAGCGCCAACCCGTCCGTGCGTGAACGCAAAGTGTTGGCAAAGCCCCCCGTCGTCGATCAGTTACTTCAGGACTTATCATCCTGGCCACTGCGCGAAGGCTGCTCGATGCGGAGAGGCAACAGCCTACGTGAGTCAAGCGAACTCCGCGGACGGTCGCAAGCCTAGGCAACCATTTTACAGGGCTTCGCCCTGCGCAGAGGCAGCTTCCCTGGCCTGCGACATCCTGGCAGCAAGCGTCGCTGCGCAATATCGCTGACGCATTCCACGCTTGAAACCTTTTTGGCAATAGGCAGGGCAAAAGCAGATTTTCGATCTCACTTCGTTGGTTAATCAACGAGCGGTGGACCGCTGTCGCAAGACTGCTCTGCAAACCTCCTTTCACCTCCATCGCCGCGCTGGAAGGTGCCTGTGGCAAACTGAATGCGTCCGGCATACGCCCCACGCAACTACAAAGTCAGCACTGAATCCCCGCGCTTAGCTTCGGTTTTCGAGCCTTAGCGGTCCTTCGCTTCCAATCTTCCAGCAACGCCGGATACATTTGGAAGCCCGCTGATTGAGCTGCGGCTGCTTTGGCGTGAAAGTGTTGACACTGCCTTGCCAGGTGGGCGCTTCACACTTCGACACCATCGAATTTTCCGAAACACCAAACTTAATTATCAAAGTGTGTGATTCTGAAGCAGCTACAGCTTGGTTGCGATTACTTGAGAAAGGGCAAACCGACAGCTGGCACCGTTTGCCCCCAGGCGGCGGTCGCACTTGTGGCAAACCAGTCTGGCCCAAACAGAGCGGGAATTGGTCACCATGCGCCCCAAAAATGCGCCAAATGGCGCGCCACCCTTGCTTTCCTAGGTTCTCATGGGGAAAGGGCGCCGGCACAAGAGGTGTGCTTGCATCAGCAAGCCTCAAGCAAAACCCCTTCGAGGTTCCAAATGGCTTTGGCACTCCCTAAGCCAGAGCTGCAGTCCTTTGACGCGTCCAACTTGAGGACTTGAGGCTCTCGACCGCGCCCTTAGCACAGGCGCGCGCCCACGTGTCAGGGAACGCAACGCAAACGCGCCAAGTAAAGCGCCCAGAGCACAAAGAAGTGCTTTTTGCAAAGTGGAACCTTCAGCACTTGCAGGCGGCACCAAGGCAAAAACCCAATTCGCCATTCCTCTCTTAAAGTGACGACAAGTCAGATCGGCCGATCAGGTTTCCGGTCAAGCCGAAACCTGACTGGAAAGAGCACAAACGCAGCTACCTTAGAAGCAGCTTTAGGACACAGCTTGCAATTGAGACTTGCTGCTTGGCCCGCGTCTTGCTGGTTTGGAGGCGATGCTCAAACGCAAAATGTGTGGCCAATCGAAGCACGAGCTTTCGAGTGAAGCTTGCGCAGTCGCGCAAAGGCTTGTCTTGGCGCACCCCAGACGGAGTGACTGCAAATGCAGCTGCCTAGGACACCAAAAAGCGTTCAAGGAAGCAATCTTGCACAAGACGAGCGCAACGTGGCAGGTAGCACTTGGAGAGTTGGCAGACATGGGGTTTGCTTGGAATCCATGGGCGGGCAGCCGGCTGCTCCCTTGGATGTTGAAAGGACACTGGAAGCAATCCTTGCGGGACACCTGGATCAGTCAACCCCAAGTTGATCAAACACCTGCTGCGCTCACTTTCTTCGGCTGCGCCCCTCAATCATGCTTTTGGCTTGGGGGGCTGGGCTTCCTTTCAGTACAACAGGCACGCCGGGCAGAAGGGTCATTCTTGCACCCTCCCTCAGGCACGCAGGGGAGCAAAGCGCGCTCACGCTGACAAACGCAGTGCGGGACAAATCAACAGGAAGCTAATGCGAGGCCACGGCATTCTATGAGCCGCAATCTCGACCCATTTCCGCACATGAACGCTTGCTTCGCTGGCATTGTTCACCCCTGCTTGAACGTTGCCTGCTTGAATTGCAAACCCTGAGGCACGCCTGCGGATCTTGGCCACAGAGGCGTTGCTTGCGAGCGTGCGCCAAAACCAAAAGCACTCCCAGTCCCGCAGCCAGGCGGTGACACTCTAGGCCCCGTGGAAGCACCCAAAGCACTCCGTCGCACAACCACAGACGCGCTCAAAGGCTGCAATCGTGGCCAGCGGAAATCTCAGAACCAGCTCGCAGCTCAGGTCTGAGCAATGTTTTACAAGTCACGCCTGGCCAGGTAGCGTTGCATCGCAACTCTGACACACCCTCATGCAGCTTGCGCGCCGTGTTTTGGAGGCGCTTCCTCTATAACCCCGAGATGTCAAGCATGGCGCCGCAGTACGCATGAGCTTGACCATCAAACTCGTTCCGACAGGGCTTGAAGGGAGCAAAAGCAATGGCGTGAACCAAAGCCATGGGGCGGCAAACCGCTGTCGCTTCAGTGGGGAGGCAAAGGATCCTTTGTTACAGAGAGCCGGAAACACGAAGTCAAGGTTCACTAGCTGCCCGAGTCACAGTGTGGCTACCAGTTCCCGGCAGCGAGCGCCATCCATCTTGGGCACGAGAGGTTCGGACACCCAAGCGCAAACTGCGAGGTGATGACGCTGGCCAAGTTGGTTATGATCTGCGCTCCGCTTGACTGGACCTGCGCGGGCAAACTGGGAAACCCACAACATGAATCTCCTTCTGCGCCATGCAAGACAGAAGTTCATCTTCACGTTCAACGACAAACCGTCACATCCTTTACAAGACCTGCGCAGCAAATAGCTCAGAGCAGCACTAGGCCGGCCCTTCAAGAATTATGGCGCGACCACGCATTGCTTGCGCAAGCGGAATGCGGGCCTCAGGAAGTCAGACGCGAAGCTCAAAATTTCCACTGGACAGCGAGCGCGGCGAAGCTCGTGTGGCGTGCCATTGCCTAGAGGGTGAAGCGCGGCCTAAAATAAACTTGTACGACCTGTGAGACGCCCTGCCATTGAAGCGTTGCTCTGAGACTCAGGGGTCGCTGGTTAAATTGCAGCTCCGCCCTTGCGCCAAAACATCAGCAGCCAGCTTTGAGGATCGAATTGCATCTGGCGATCCGCTCGCACACAACATCGATCTGCCAAACAGAAACAAAACGGAACAAGCGCGCCGACACGCCCGACACGTCCAGCTTGCATTGGAGTGATGTGCAAGCAAGCTTGCTCAGCTTGCTGGTTGCTATCTGGGCGGGTTGTATGCTCCAGTTGCTAAACTTGTCCTCAATCGTGGTGACAGTTTGGTCAGCTGAGCAGCCAAACCTTGGCGGGAGCTGCGCAGCTTGCTCACCTGAGCTTGGGAAGGCGCAAATTGCCCACTCACGCGCTGAAGAGGCCTGAGCGCCCCGACTAGCCAAGATCGGCAAAACATTGGCGCGCAGGGCGTTCAATGCTCAATTTCCAACAGATTCCTGCTGAGCAGCGACAACTTGTAGCAAATGCCCCTTCAGCTTTTCTCGGTGGGCCACGGCTACTCTATATCACAGGGTGACAGGGATGCGCTTGCATGGGATGTTTTCACATCAAGGGTTTGCTTGAGCATCAAGGAAGTCTCTGACACGAAACAATCTTTGCAAAGAACATCCGCTGCTTGGACGGGATGTCAGTATGCCTCCAGTTTCCAGCTGCTTCTTTTTCAACATGCGAGTTGAAAAGCAAAACATTTTGGGGACATCAAAGCCGCTTCCTGCAAGCTAGGCTTTCCCAACGCACAGTTCTGCACCGCGTTGCTCAGATGCAATCAATGGCCGGAAACACGCCTCATCGTCGCTTGCCCGTGAAAGCATCAAGGGCGCAACGGGAATGAGAGGAAACAGCGAGCGATGCCACTTAAGATCCGAAACGTGCAGTAGCAGGAATGCGTCTAGTGCGTGCCACTATAAGTTCATTTGAAGCTTCAGTCACACTTCTTTTGCACCCTCGGTCTGACCGTTGAAGCCTCGGCCGATTTCAGAAACTCTGGGCACCTGCAAAAAATTGTTCCAGCACAGAGCTGCAGATCTCCCACGTAATTCAGCTGCAACTTAGAGTCTAGACTTCTAAACGTTGCCCGAGGCAACTTGGGCTAGAGAGAAACTGCAGGCAGTGCCGCATCAACATCACCTCGGGCAGTGTGTGCCGCTTCCAGCATGTGTTCCACCCATCGTTGCTACCAGGGATCAGCGGGAACGCAATTTTCAAATAGCCTCTTCCTCGATATCCTTAAGCGCTTGATCATCGAGTCTAAACGGTGCAACATGTGCACCACGGGGGCAAGGCGTGTTTCACGTGCAGAAGCAAGAGTCGTCAAGCGACATGCGGAGGATTCCACGGAAACGGTTCATCAAAGTGCCTGAGCGGCGCGCGACTACGGCGTTAGCTGCAGGCGCCGGCGCCAGGAAGCAGCTTGAGACCATTGGCCGTGCTAGCTTGCGAACAATCCCACAAAGGCCGAAGCTGTCGAAGTTCCACTTGTTTGTTTGGTCGCTTGAGCCTTCGGCCTTGAGCAATTCTGCCGGCCGCCCCTACTAAAGTCAGCAAAGGTGGCATCGCGAGGTGTTTGTAGCCCCAACCCCCGGTAAGCAAGCACTGCCTTGAAAGCTTGGCCAAAAAGGCTGCGGCAAACTGAAGTTTCAACCCAAGCTGGCGTGATCGCACTGCCAGGGCGTCACAGCCCACCCAAGCTGCCTGAACGAACAGCCCAGCGAGCCAAAAGGAATATTTGCAGAGCGGCCAGGCCCGCGAGCCTTTCCACCGGCAACCGTTCAGAGCGACGGCTTCGCGCTGTGTCGAAAGAATCCAGACAGGCCTAGCACGAGTCGAGGGCATCTCTACGGCCTGGAGCGCCGCCGCCAAATAAACGCGCTCAGCTCCAGGGCTTTGAGTACCAAACGCATAACAGTTCCGAGTCACAAGCGGGCGCGTGTTGAGAGAAACGGCGCAACCACTGAGTTCAAGCACAAACGGTCCAAACTAACGAACGGAAACTCATCGAAAGCCATAGCGCCGGACTGGCTCCTGCGAGAGTTGGAAGAGCCGCTACTAAATGCTGCAAGCTGGCGCAAGCTGGCTGGTGATATCTGCCAACGCCGGGGCTTTCACAAGCCGGCGTGCTTTGATTTTTTTGTTGTGATTGTGAGCCAAACGGGCACAGGTCCAAGAAACGCCGCATCATTTGCTATCGCAAAACAAATCTTGCGTCTGATGACGCATTGAGCTTGATACTGGGGTCTACGCACTTGTTGCACAGGCGTGGCTGGAGGTGTCCGCAACAGTCCCAATCCACTTTTGCGCTGACTAAAATCGGATCGGCGCACATATGGGGTTCCAGGCGTCGCCATCCTGCCACCCCGCAGGGAAAGGCCCATTAACTTATTTGCTACCTAGGGGGGGGCTAAGACGCGGTCCAAGACACCTCCGCGGGGTCCTGCGGAGCACGTTCTTCAGCTGCGCAAGATGAGGCATCTTCTGCGAAGTGGGCCTGTGGCCTTGCAAGCCGGAGCAACTACCTCCGAATTTTGCTGGGTGGCTCTGCGCCCGTGGTTTGGGGAGCCCCTTCAAACATCTTCCCAATGCGCGCTTTGCCGAGCATTCAGGGAAGGCGCGCAAGATTGCTTGCGTCAAGGCGACTGGGATTGCCTTTCATATGGCATTCAGAAGGTATGTTTGGGAATTGGGCAGGATCCAGCGCAGGTTGAAGGCACGCGCCTCGCGGGTCTGGCGTGGCGTTGGCTCGGCAGCAAGGCTGCCAATTGCACGAGCCTTTAAAAGCTCAGGTTCAAGCTCACCCTTGCCAAAAGTGGTCAAACGCGCCGCATCACTTGGCAGGGGCTGATGCCGATCATGGCTGGCAACACGCGGCTCTGGTTCCAGGCGTGGAAAAAATGGTTGCCGGAACTGGAACACTTACTGACCCACTTCGCTTACGCTAACACGCAGTTTGCTTGGAACAATCCATACACGCCGCACCTCCTATCCACGCTTTCATTTTGGAGTCCAAACGCTTGCTCCTCGGCATTAAAAGCACGCCGGTTGCCAAGGTGTGCAAGACAGTTTCAGCCAGCATCAAACGCGCGCAGCGCAAACACGTAGCAAGCCGTTGCGAAAGGAAGGCGCCTAAGCCTGCGATTTCCCTATTTGTGACCTTGCAAATTGCAACCCGGATCCACGCCTAGACAACCGTAGAACACTAGGCGCCCGCCCTAAGTCACATCACACATCAACCGACCGCAAAGTCACAGACATATCGCGGCGCGGGCACGGCTTGCAAGAAAGTCGCACCACTCGAAAAGTCACATCAGAAATTGCAAATTTCCGTGGGAGCGTGATCCAAAATGGTGTTTTGGCGAAGGCTCGAAAAGTGAAAAGCTGCCCTGTCTGCACAAAGGCAGCTTGAAAGTGTTGTGATTCTACAAGTAAGCACGTCCAAGATCACCCAAGAGTGTGGTGAACATGAAGGCTTGGCAGCCGGGTAATCATTCAAGGGGCACTGGAATGCTGCGGAGAAGCTTCTTGCCAAATAACAGCTGGGAATTGCGGAGTTTAGGAAGGTCTCTACCGAGGTCCTGGCGAGTCTGAAAAGAAAGCGACCAAATGACTAATCAAGGCACCTGCCCACTTGTGTCTGAGAAAAGAGAAGGGGAACCCGCCGAGCCTCGTTCCAGCATTTGTCGGAGCTTGCTAGTCAACCATGCTCTCAGTGCGCCCCGGGGCTCTTGGTTGGTTGGGCGGAGACGATCTGCCGCTGCTGGCAGGTGGAATTCGGCTGGCTTTTGTTCGCTCGCTTGCCAGCTTTTAGCTTGAACGGTTTTCCCGGGCGAGCGGCGTGCTCGGTTCTATGGCGCACCCATACGTCATAC
Source organism: Effrenium voratum (assembly GCA_963377175.1). NCBI lineage: Eukaryota > Dinophyceae > Suessiales > Symbiodiniaceae > Effrenium > Effrenium voratum. The sequence goes on along the minus strand of CAUJNA010003591.1, from coordinate 91,741 downwards.
ACCCTTATTCAAGTTCAGAAAGCCTTGAAGCACTGGCTCTCAGTTCACGTTTCCAAGTCTTTGTCAGGGTCGTATGACACACTTGCCTAAAAACTCAAACATGGTAGAGATCCTGGCTCGCCATTTCCTAAGCCGATGCGAGTTGGGGCACGCGCCCGACAACAGTGAGGCAAAACGCCTTCCGGCAATTCTGTCACGCAAACTGGCGCGTTACGTTGGTTCTGGCATTGGCTTGCAAAGTCTTGGTTTTGTGCGACAATCGATCAAAACAGTTCAATCGATGATGAAGGCACACAACGGCCTTCCCAATCTACACTCAAAGGGGGGTCACAGGTCACCTTAGTCTCCAGTATCCTCAATGTTGAATTCCTGTTGTTTGCGTTCCGGTTTATGTCCTTTCTTTTATTATAAACGTATGGTAACGCAACCTCTACAATCAGCGATTTGCTATGGCTGCAGCGGTGTCTAACTTTACTGAAGCGGTCGCTGTCCGGTGCAACTTCCCGCAGCCGATGCTTTCTACAATCTGCGAGGCTTATCTGTGTAGTTGCTATGTGGTGGTCAGCCCGGCTTTGCCACGGCGGTCAACGGATCCTGGATTTTTTTGGTCAGCCATTGGTAAGCTGAAAGCAAAGCTGCTGCACCTCGTGCGTCTCGCACGACGGCAACCGGGCGTCAGAGCTAGCAATCGGCACCGCAACGTTCGTAAGCTTTCGGGCCAAAACCGCCCCAACCAAGAGAAAGTCCGTGACTGCCAGGAAGGCCTCGAGGGGCAAGCAGTCTCTACATAGACAAAAGAAGCGCGAACCCCGGCGCCGGCCATGCATCTTGGACCTCATGCTTCCATTAACCCAACTATTCACATCCACACTGAAATGCGCCTAGGGCGCCAGAAGCCTTGCTTAAGATACTTGTTTTGAAAAGAACCTTAAGCTGTTTTGCGCCTGCTTCTGGTATGTTCTTTCAAGGTGGCAAAACATGTCAACCAAGAAGCGGCCAACCCTTTGTGGCGGACATACATCCTTTATTGGACGGAAACCCATTCTTTCGGTTCTTTTTCGGCGTCTTCCTTCCCTACACTTTGAGGCCGAGGTCCCTCAAGATTCCCTTTTGTTGCCTCACCCCAGAAGGAATCAGAATGTTTTGTAAGGAATCAACCCCGTCAAAGGAGTCAACGCGCCCAAGACCACGTACTTCAAAGAGTCAAAAGCGCTCAATGTCGGCGTCCAGGATGGTGTGAATTAGATTGAGGTATTTCCAGATATCCCTCTAAAACACCCCGCTCATGTTAGAGTGTTCTCCCTATCATGAGACAGCCGCAACTGGTAAAAGGATGCTGAGTGATAGAAGAACCGTTTCGTGTGAGTGTGTGTGTGTGTGTGTTTGCGTGTCTCTGTGTGTCTGCGTGTGCGCCTGAGCGCGCGAGCGCGCGCGTGGGTGCGTGCGCGCGTGCATGTATGCGCGCGCGCGCGTTTGCTTGCGCATTTGCACGTCGCGTGTCCAAGCGCGTGCGCCTGCCTGTGCGCGCGCATGCGTGCATGGGTCGCAAGCGCGGGCTCGGGCGCGGGCGCGGGTGCAAGTGCGGGCGCGGGTGCGGAAGAGCTCGCGCGTGCGCCTGTGTGTGTGTGTGTCTGTGTGTGTCTGTGTTTGTCTGTGTGTCCCCTGTGTACGTGTGTCTGTGTGTCTGTGTGTCTGTTTGTCTGTGTGTCTGTGTGTCTGTGTGTCTGTGTGTCTGTGTGTCTGTGTGTCTGTGTGTCTGTACTCAGAGGAGAGGGAAACACAGTTTTCTCAATAACGGGGGAACCCGGGACCTTAAAGGGAACGAACCCCGTCGTGACTGCGACCTCTCCCTTAACTTGTGGACAGCGCGTAGAACGCGCTCTTTTTCCTGAGCCAAATGATAACATGCGGACATGTTATCCGTCTTGTGTCTTGTTCAACCTCTGGGCCATAAATGTCATCGTGATAATTGACTCCTCCCTCATTGACGGCCCTGAGGGAGTGTCTTGGGCGCATTGCCACGCCAACTTGAAGTCAAGTTTACATCACAACGACTGACGCAAGTTATTCAAGCATCGCCCAGTCACTTGCACACATTTGGAATTTTTGTGGACATGCCGCAGCGCACTATGCAGCTGCTTTAGCGGATCTACGTTCACGCACATCTTCAAGCTTCTCTGGAAGATCAACACGGATGCCGAGCAACCTGATGGCATGGTCCCACTTGTTGGGAGGAAGTGCTTTAGTGAAAACGTCTGCTGATTGCATGTCTGTTTTGACATATTCTATTGAGATGCGGTCACTTTCAAGCTGCTCTGCAATGCAAGCAAGGTTCACCTTGTGCGTGCGTTGTACACAGCGTAGCTTAGATGAGAAACCCCTCTTCGCTACGAGGATGGTCGCCTGATTATCCTCATGGATCTTAAGATGAAATGGCCTATCCAAAATCAGCTCCCATAAGCTGAGTGCAGGTAGCGCCTCCTGATACAGGGAGTACGCAAGAGACACTATTTCCGCCTTACCGAAGTCTGCCTTTTCGACACCCACGCGAGGGGAAAGTGCGTATGCGGGCCACTCAACACCAAGAAACCTCCAGATGTTGATTTTGCGTCTCTTTCTCCAGCGAAATCTGCGTCCACAAAGAGAGAAAGATGCAGTTCACCAACTAGGGTGCTGTTCACCGTGCTGTTAATGTAGCAGACAAGCCTATGTAACTGCTTATCGCAGTTCCTAGACCATTTCTGAACATAGGAAGCAAGGTCACCAATCGGCTTGACCAGGTCCGGGCGTGCCAAACGCCCAAACCACCAAGCCTTCATCAGCACGCGGCATGCGGCGAAGCCGAGCTCACCCTCCAAGGCGTCATCTGCGGGGTCTAAAGATCCAGCAGGACAGAACGGCGCGGTGGCATCACGCAACTTTTCAATTTTCAACTGTGCAACCTCAAGATATAACGCAACCGTTTAATGGCGTAATCTCGCATGTCGCACGCCACGCCCCCTTTCAACTTGCCCATTGCGGCATTGAGATCGGGTTTAGTTGGGTCCTTCGGGGCGTCTATCAAAAGGTGATTCCTGCCCTAGCACCCGATAGATGTCTTCTGGGGGTTCTATGTCTACTAGTCTTGTTAATTTCTCCCAGAAGTCTTTGTGAAGGTGGCTGGGGCCGGCCAACGTCAAGTCATCGACGTATGTCGAGAGAAGTAACCCGGACTCCTTGAACCAGAAGTTTCCGGGAAACTCTGCGACTTCACGCCCTCCAAGTTCACTAATGAAACCTTTGAGGTGTGCCTCCCAGAGTCCGCCAGCGTCAGGATGCCCATACAGAGCTGTAACGGGCAAAAACCACAAGTTTCACGAAACGCTCGCGCCACCAACTCGGCCGGAGCTCAGGCGGGAGTGTGATCCAAGCTTGGTACTTGGACTTCAGCAGAGCTTGTACGTAAGCCTTTATAGCGTCTTTCGCACAGTCTCCGCGATACACTATCCTACCTTTCATCTTTGGAAGACTTGACGGATGCTAGCGACATCAGCTGTCCGAAGTGAACTTTTACACTGGACCGTCGCGCCTCAGCAGCAACTTGATCGTATTCTCGGACTGAATTAAGATCCCAAAAACCGGCTTTCTCAAGACCTGTGGCTTCAAGTCGGACGGCTTCAAGGGCTTCCGGGGAAGCCAGCATTTCGGCACGTGACAAGAGGCTGGTCACCGTTGCGGTGATTTCAGGATTCTTCTCCTCCTTACCTTGTCCTAGGGAATGCGCGATGAGATTCTCAACATCAAGAACTTGTTCGACGATGTCGTGACACTTTTCATCGGACTCAACAGCAACACCTATATCTTCCAAACCAGAGAGAGGGGATATGTGTTTTAGCTGCTGCTCGCGTTCCCAGTGGTCGAGAGGCAATGGCACTTGAACAGGCATCGCAGGCACAACGGGTCCTACTGTCGGATACAGTGCTCGGGCAACTGTGAGACACATGCCTTCGGGATAGAAAGCGGTCTTTGCAGTTTTGTTACCTGCTGCAAGCGAGTGATTAAACCCTTCTTCATGCGGACACTTGAACGCATTTAGTGCGGATGCGAGCGTGCTATTGCTAGTCATCACTTTCCATGGCTTTTTGATGGGGCAACCGTTGCAGCAATGTCATCCCTAGCCCAGCTATCGCAATCCCTTGGCCATTCAAACCCCCCTGATGAAGGACAGTCTCAGCGTGACGTCTGAATCTGGAGAACAACTCTCTCGACTCTTTAACCTTTTGTTCAATTTCTTTTTGAATTGGCTTCCTAACTTGGCCTTGCTAAGGCGTTGCCATGCTGATCCGGATGTGCAGGGAATTGCGGCACACAGATTGGGCTTCTCGCAACCTTCCATCTGTGACTGCAGTTGGATTTCTCCTTCACCGGCGCTAAGGTCGATGTACTCTTTAGCCAGCCTAACATGTGGTATGCCTAGACCTTCAAACACGCGACCCATATTGGACTCTATTCAAACATCACGGGTAACTTGTCCATGGGTACCTGACGCTGGCGGGCACGATGATTCCCTACCACAAATTGCTTTGGCGGCGGAGTTTCAACCTCTGCTCTGCACGGCATGACAAAAATTGGCAATGTGTCTGGACGGCCGTTCTTTGACGCTTCGGTGAGAGGTGTCGGCGGTACGGACTCTAACATCACGGCTGCACCTGATAACACCATCGGACTGAATGGGTTTTAACTTGAACACTGTGAACCCGGTCGGCTACCAAACCAACCATCGTGGATGTTGTCTGCTCTGCCCCCCTGAAACACGGCACAAGTGGTGCGAGCTGCAGTGAACCTTTCTGAAAAACGGGGCAATCCGCGACCTCCTTTGGGGTAAGAAGATTCTGCCTTGGCATGATATGGTACCTAACCAAACAGTTGGCATTTTCTTTAATCTTCACCTTGCGATGTAGCGGCTGTCGCTGGCGCGGAATCGAAAAATGAGGCACCGGGTCTTCAGGGAGCTGGCTCCCCGGCTTCGGCTGCATCAAGTTCATGCGCTACGTCTTCTGCACTAACTGCGATCTTAGGATCTTTATCATGCTCGGATGCGTGGATTGCTCTGGCCAGCTCCTCATCCCCTTCGGTATGAACAATGGGAATGGGTTCCTTAGACTCAATCTTGGCAGCGCTTTTTGCAGCTGCTTCAGACATTCAGCACTGTGAGTCTTGGAATAACCGGTGCGTGCACGACAACCTGGCGTTTCCTTGTGATCCTCTCAACAGTTATGTACACGGATTTTGATTTGACGGAGGATGGAGTTGGCGGGGCCCCGAAGGGCGCCTCTCGCAGGGGCAATGGTGGGGGATCTGACCCCTCTGTCTTACCTCCATGCAATGCTCTATCTGCTGCTGCTGCGATCGGAAAGCTTGGCGGTCCGTCTTCAACGAACAATTCCGGTTCTGGAACATCGTGAACGGAAATAGAACCATCTTTACGGAAGACTTCATAGTCCATCCTTGCACGAATTATAGGCATACACCATGCGTGGGGTCTTTGCTTTCTCGGCCGCGGTCATACTGGCTGTCTTGCTGATGGCCTTAGACCTAGGAGTAAGGATATTGTTCGAACCACCCTTACCTTTGCCCTTGAGGGCTGGTTCTGCATTAGCTTTAGGAGGAGGCGGCTTTGGAGCTTTAACCTTCGGCGCAGGGGCTGCAGGAGTCTGCCGGTCAGCAGATTTATCCTTCTTACTCTTCTTATTCTTCTTAGGCTTGTCCTCGCTGCTTGCGGCAGGCATGGCATTAGGATTATTCCCCTGAGACATAACGGCTGGCTTGATTTGAAGACTTTGTCAAACTCATCCCTGTTCCGCTTGTCCTGATGGAGTTCCAAAGCGAGATCAACCTTGGACCACAACCATTCCGGCTTCCTACGGCGGCTGCCGATAGGGGCTTCCCTTGCTTTTTCAACCTTAGGCTTCAGCGGGGTGCACTTTTCCAGCTCATCCAACAGGTGATCAAACAAGGTTGTATCCTTGGGCTGTTCTGCCACGGGAATTGCGGTCAGCACGTCAACGTACTTCTCCCAAAAGGCGTCCAAGTCAGCAAGGGACGGACCTGCAAGAGACAACTTTAGATAAGTTACGTCCTCCTAAGGTTCCGATCCTACCTTGTTCCAACTGGAAGTGCTTGAAGATGGCACGCAACATGATTCTCCCTACGGGCATCCCGCCTGACGAGATTTTCTCTTGTTCAACCATATTCTGAAACAAGAGCCCGAACTTACCTTTGCGGCAGGTTTTAAGGAGCTTTGCGGCTACTTCACGATCTCGGCGTGGGAAGCGCTTGTCCGCGACGAGTTCCTGCTCAGAGGAGGACATACACGCTTGGGCCCACTGGTATACTTCGTCTCCGGGGGTCTTTTCGAGTCGACCGACGGCCATCAAAACTTGGTTGACGAAACCTCTAGCCTGACCCGCATTTTCCGGAGGGGATGGTAGTACAAGATCCTTGAGATCGACGCGAACAACGGACTCCTCATATGCGGCGTGATCCGTGATGGACATGCCTACATTGGGATCGGCAGCCTGAGACGGGTCTGCATTGGGGAACTCCCCCGCCTCCCCCACCACCATTCATCATGAGGTCTGGGCATTCCGTGTCTTCGTGACTGCCGCCGCAAACTCGACATTGTGGAGTGTCGTCATCTCCATCGGAGTCTGATGATGAGTCGGAGCTTGCGGCCGATGGCGCTTGTGGGGATGACGCGCGCAACCCTCCCAACATTGTGATTGGTACTGGCGGAACACGAATGCCATCGCCAGCCTTTGGCGGAGGTGGCGCCCCTGCGAGGGGCATGGGAGGCACTCCGCTAGAGCCGTCACTTGCATTCTCACATCTGCTTGATCCCTTGCACCGTCAACCGCTAGCCCTGGGACTGCGAGGACGCTGCTCCCAGCAATGCCGGATGGCCTACAGGATGTTGACTTGTAGCAACCCCAACAGGGTCCCTTGAATCAGCTGGGGCATCGTGACCAAGTCCTGAATTTTGAACAGGACCACACGGAGGGTCGGGGATAATACTTGGCAAAGCATTCCCTTGCGACGATGCGGCAACACCGGAGGCATCTTGTGAACCTGAAACCTGAGGTGCTCCAACCGGCTGATGGGTGAACCGGAAGGGGTCGCACGAGCTTGTTGGGTGAGTGCTGCAACAACACGTTCGAGATCACCAAGTCGTTGATGCATCACAGAATTTTCCTGGGACAATCCACGAATTGTTTGTTCCCTTTGCGAGATTGCCTGTTGAGCTTCCTGAACGATGCGTTGAACCTCGTGCTGAGCGTCCTGCTGAGTAGCAGTAACAACCTGCCGTGCGTTCTCAACATGGCCAATGGCTTCCTGTCGAGTCTGCTCGATTAGTTGTCTAGCTTGAGCCTCGCTTTGTTGTGCTGTTTGTACAGCCTGCTGGGCTTGCGAAGCTAGCTGAGCCGCTTGAACCCTAACATCTGACACTTCCCTTACAGCCTGTTCCCTGACCCGTCCGGCCTCTTGTCTCGCCTGGTCGGCGGCTTGCTGTTGGTGCAAGGCGTGATTGGCTGCCTGAGCAGCGAGGTCGGATGCTCGATGAGCTTGCTGCACCGCAGCTCCAGCAATAAAGGCCGCAGCCGGTACGTTATTCATCGGGTCGGGTATTTGGGAACCTTGCGGAAACTGTATGGCTGGGGAACCTTCGGATGAAGTGGGTTCTGACACGATCAAACCACTTGGAGGCGATGACGATGGTCGTGTTTGGGCGGCACGTTGAGGTGTGGAAGTGCGCATTGTGGACATTGCTGCAGGAACCATGGCAAGGTCAGGATCATCTCCCTCCGAATCCTGTTTGGGGTTGACCTTGAACGGGGCTCTGAAGGTGGGGACAAACCTGTCGAAGTCATGTTGAGTCACACAGCAACACACTTTTGCACACACACGATGCCAGCTCCACGCGCTTTGAGCAGCGTGTCAAAAGGTGCAACGTGGGGCACGCCCGGGATTGGCAGCTGGTGGCGAAGCGCTCAAGTGCGCAACTCAAGAAAAATCCCCCTGCTATGCACCTGTTGAATTCTGTACTTGTACTTGTAGATTGATTTGTTTGCAATCCCGCACTCCGGCGCTTTATCATGGGATTTCGGCAAGCTGCTGCTGAAAAGTCTGCAAATCGAGTGCCTGTAACTGCAATGCTGTACCACGCAAAGCGACGGTTTTAACGGCTTGCAAGAAAGGCTATCGAAGGACCCGACCGCGGGGCAGTTGGGATGCAGAACGATGGAGCTCCTCGAGGTAATTCGCAGGGTGGTAAGAAACCTGCCGCCGGGATGGAGTTGCGATCCCGAGACTCGATGAATTCTCCAATATTTTCCAGAGCGTTGCCGAACCCGCTTGGTCCAAAGTTGGGGAAATTGCGAAAGGCAGCACAGCCAGTTTTCTGTGCTTCGCAAACGATGGCAGATTGGTCGTCCACGAGAACGTGGACTCCCAACGCCTGGAGTGCGTCCGCCCTTTCACCTTGGCCCAGTTTCTCGTGCACGGTCTTGATCTGAGAGAACTGGAGCCCCGCCGAAGATCTTGCCTGTTCCAACGCAAACTCAAACTCCCGACGTCGCTGTTCACTGGCTGCTCGACCGACAAATGACAACACGATCAAGTTGATCGGAGCGTATTCTTCAGTGAAATTCACAAGGTGCTGGATGAACACAGGCGGCGGGGGGGCCGGGGGCGGCCTCCTTGGTGGAGATCGAGCTCTTGGGTTGGCCTCAGCTGTCGCAGCGCTTAAAGCAGCCGCTTTAGCAACCTGTGGCGGCGGTGGCTTGATGCTGTACCCTTGTGGTGGGTTTGAACCGGACTTGCTTCTGGGTTCGGCCTTGTTCAGACCGCGCGGAGGCGCTTTGTATCCGAAGGCGCCTTGAGTCCTGATTGGAGACCTTGCGCGAGGAGGAGCTTTTTCAGGAATAGAGGCCTTTGCCGGAGCCGAAGAAGCTGCACGAGGAAGTTCCTTGGGCACTGGAGGCTTGCTGCCAAAGACGATCTTTGGCGCGAGCCTTGTCGATGGCTGCTCTGTTGTTCCAATCCTCCTGCTATGCAAAGCAATAGGCTCAATATGCGCCGGTGCCTCGTATACGCGCTGAGGCACGTAAGCCGCCCTGCCCGTTCGGAGGGATTCCGCGTCCTGCGGAGGCTCCGATAGTGCTCCGCTGGTCCTGGGCGTCGATCGGGTGATGTGATTGCGAGCGTGCTCGTGGATGGTCGTCTTGGCGGATCTCTCCACGTCTCGTCCGCAAGAGAATACGGGTCCAGCCTTCGAAGGTTGCCAGATGTCCTCTTTGGCCTGCGGCGAGATGATGTCTCACGTTGCTGTGAAATCCTCGGCTCTGCTTCTTGCTCCCGCCGCGCCAGAGGCTACGGCTCTATCCTGCGCCTGATCTTCCTGTGGCGCTACCGCACCCGCGGTTTCAACCGATGCCAGACGCTGCTGATAAGCGTTGTCCGCGGCCTGGATGATTTCCCAAGCCTCAGGGTCGAAGGACCAAAGGTGCCAATTATCCAATGTCTCAACGACGATCTGCTGCAGGGTGTTGTAGAACCGAGCACGCGACCACGAATGCCGCGGTGAGGGCCGGCTTCCATGTGCGACCGAAACGGCCGCAGTCACAGAAGGGTTTGTTTACCCAAAAAGCGTTACGGCTGATAACCACGCAAAGGAGAGGGAAACACAGTTTTCTCAACAACGGGGGAACCCGGGACTCCCGGGACCTTAAAAGGAACGAACCCCGTCGTGACTGCGACCTCTCCCTTAACTTGTGGGCAGCGCGTAGAACGCGCTCTTTTTCTTGAGCCAAATGATAGAATGCGGACGTGTTATCCGTCTTGTGTCTTGTTCAACCTCTGGGCCATAAATGTCATCGTGATAATTGACTTCTGTATGTCTGTGTGTCTGTGGTCTGTGTGTCTGTGTGTCTGTGTGTCTGTGTGTCTGTGTGTCTGTGCGTGTGTTTGTGTGTTTGTGTGTTTGTGTGCTTGTGCGTTTGTGCGTTTGTGGGTTTGTGGGTTTGTGTGTTTGTGTGTGTTTGTGTGTGTGTGTGTTCGTGCGCTCGTGCGCTCGTGCGTTCGTGCGTTCGTGTGTTCGTGCGTTCGTGTGTTTGGGTGTGGGTGTGGGTGTGGGTGCGGGTGCGGGTGCGGGTGCGGGTGCGCGTGCGCGTGCGTGGGCGTGGGCGTGGGAGTGCGCGTGTGCTTGTGCGTGGGCGTGCGCGTGTGCGTGTGCGTGCGCGTGCCTGCGTCTGCGTGCGTGCGTTCCTGCGTGTCTGCGTGTCTGCATGTCTGCGTGTTTGCGTGTCTGCGTGTCTGCGTGTTTGCGAGTCTGCGTGTCTGCGTGCGCGTCTGCGTGTCTGTGTGTCTGCGTGTCTGCGCGTCTGTGTGTCTGTGTGCCTTTTTGCACGTGTGTGTCTGTGTCTGTGTGTGTGGCTGTGCCTGCGCATGTGTCGATGTGTGCGTGTGTGTGTCTGCGCGCAGGTCTCTGTGTGTGTGTGTGTGTCTGCGTGTCTGTGTGTCTGCGTGTCTGCGCGTCTGTGTGTCTGTGTGCCTGTGTGTCTGTGTGTCTGTGTGTCTGTGTGTCTGTGTGTCTTTGCATGTGTGTGTCTGTGTGTGTGGCTGTGCCTGCGCATGTGTCGATGTGTGTTTGTGTTTGTCTGCACGCAGGTCTCTGTGTGTGTGTGTGTCTGTGTGTGCGCGTGTGTGTCTGTGTGACCTGTCCGTGTGTGTCTGCGTGCGCCTGTCTGTGTGTCTGCGTGTGTATGCGTGTAACCCTCGGGATCAGAAAGGCCAGCCAGAGCTCAGAACCCATTCAAACTCAAGCAACTGGCTGGATACGACAATGGATCATTGAGCGCAAGTTTGCCTTCTCAGTTGGCATTCGTTGCTAGACGGTTGGGCAAATTTGCATTCCCAGCAGGACGCCGCTGAGTTTTTTTTATCACACCTTGCTGCCCCTTGGGTTGGACATTGAAGCCTCCGCAGCCAGCTGCACTTCGTCTCGTCCCGTGCAGGAATGGCACTTGCAGTCGGCGCTGTTCACTGAGCTGCCAAGGCTCGTTTGCATTCACATCAAGGCGCAGTCGCCTGCCTTTGTTGCGCTTTTCCTTGGAGGCTCAATTTGTTTGATTTTGATGTCACTGCTGAAATCTACCATGCTGGGGAAAGCATCCAATCCGGTCACTACACGCGCAGCTTCAGGCGAGGCGTTGCTCGTTGGCACGCAGATGACAACCGAACGCCGACTTACCAGGCGACGCGTACCTGGTTATTGCTCAGCGCGTGTGACCGGCATGGGGTCACGCTGGCACGGGAGAGGCCGAGCTGAGCTGCTGCGGTGGTCGCGCGTCTAGTTCTCTCTTGATTGCCGTGAGCTTAGAGCGCGCTAGCCCACAGTGTGGGCGTTGTCTGACAGGGGCGGCACTCAGGTGGAGGTTCGGCGCCTCAAGTACGGATTCTGACACTTTCCAAGTTGACACCTCGACGCGAGACTCAGTAGTTGCTCGCTTGCTGGGAAGCAGTGGCACATGAGTTGGCACTTCAGACCATCAAACGATGATGACGCCAAGAAATTCCGTGATGTCTTTCACGCTAGCTGCCCTAAGAGATGCGCTGTGAGCAACTTTTGCTCAGCGCATCGCGGGGCTCCTTGCCCACTCCCAAGCCAGAATGGCTATTCGAAAAGCACTGCGCATGACGATTCAGGGGTGGGGGCCTCTGGTTTGTTTCACAGCTCCCCAAAATCTCTCACCCCTGAATCCCTCTCCACCGCACGTCGGTGAAGGACACTAGATTCGGCTTCTATGCCGTACACACCGGAGGCTAGCGCCCTCAGTCCTTGTGCTCCACCCATCTCACACGCCCGTGGAGGGCCCTCAGCTCTTCCTTGAGCAGCTGCAGGTCGATGGCGTTCCTTCGATCTTGGCCACCATGAGTGATGTCATAGAGCGACTTGGCATCCACCACGGCCAATGCCTGCTGCAACGTCTCCTGCGAACCCTCGCTAGCCAGTGCCAGGTAGCCGCGCTCCCGCGCTTGATGCTGCCAGTCGTGCAGGTTGAAGCTGGGCTCGGATCATCTCTCCAACTCCACGCGCCAGTGATTGTGTTTCCGCCGCCAGCGTTGATCCAACCACTCGAGGTAGCTTTCCACTCTTCCAGATCAGGACGTTCGTCTTTGCCTGCTTGCCCTGCATCAACTCCTCGTTGAAGGTGATTATCACATGGCCGCCCTGCGACTTGTTGCCCGCTGTGTTTGCCCAACTGGCGTCTGTCACGACGCCCCATTTCATCCTGTCGAGCTTCTGAACCTGAAGGGTGAGCCCGGCATTCTCCTGCAAACGCTTCACCACCTTGTTGATCTCCAGCAGATCACTGACCACCATCGTCTTCAGCTTTGACGAGTACATAGAGGCTGCTGCTGAAGCATCAGGTCTGCCTTCCTTGCCGGCCCAATTGAGAGCTCCACACACGCTGCGAGCCACGCTGGTCTCCTCGGAAGTCAACGGCTGATCTCCTCCGTTGTTTTCCATGCGAAGCCTCCGCCCATTAAAGCCCACGCCTTTCTCATCCACGTTCTCCATTTTTTCAAAACGGAACCGTCTCTGAAGATCCTCCATTTTGCGGTCGTGTTCCTTCTGGCCCATCGTGAGTAAGTCGTCGATTTCGACTAAGATGATGCCGAGCAACTTCTCCGGACCTCCTTCATCTGGCACCCCATGCAACAAAAAGGTGCATGGATCCATGCGGGTCGGCTTATAGCCAAGTGTCTTGATGAGATACTGCCTCAGCGTCCGCCTCCAGTGATTCGGGGAGTCTGGTAGCCCGTAGCAACCTAGGACCATCGATCAACTGTCCTTCCTGCATGTCGTTGTGACCTCCAGAGCACTGCATGCAGTAGATCTTCCCCTTCTTCCTGCACAGCGGGGCACTTTGTGTGAAGGCGCTCTTGAGGTCGCCCACTTTCAGCTTCAGGTCGTGATTCATCGCGGCCTGCAAAGCCACCTGCAGGCTCGATGTTGCCACCGTAGGTGCAAATCGTTCCAGCTCCAAGATGTCCGGATCCCGATCTCCTCGTATGCACCACCGTGACTTTCTTGAAGGGCCCTTTCCGACCTTTTTTGACGGCTTATATCTCCTCACCATCCGAGTAGGCAAGATCCTATTCAGCTCGCCCCGATCGGCTAGCTCCTTTCTCACACGCTGCGACTCTGAGAAACTCAGCACCTTAACCGCGCCGCTTTCCACGATCTTGCTCCACTCGTCTCGGTCGCTCTGGCTCCACAGTTCTCTCTCCTCCGCCTTGATCTCGTGCTCGTAGATCTCGCCATCTCCGCGTCTCTTCCCTGATGCCAACCATGCGTTGTTGGTCTTCGGCTGGGCTTCGTGAACTCGGTGACTCCTCTCCAGTAGTTCCTAGTTGCCCTTCGCATATCCATCCAGCCCCATTGGTCTTCTTCCTGTCTCTCCTGCCCATCCGCGAACTTCATGAGTGTCTTCCGGCCTCTCTTGATCGCTCGCAGAGGTACAGGACACTCTCGACATTCTGTCGGCATGAATCGGTGTTTCCGCTCTTGGACATGGTGCCGTTGCAGCACTTTCTTCACCTGGTCGTAGATCCAGTAGTCGTTCGTCACCTTGGTCACCTCAGTCTCCTTGCCTCCCTCGAAGTCGAAGAAAACCTCGTTGAAGTACGGTGCTTCCGCATTGTTCCTCCAGCTACTCACACCTGTGCTTCGCGCTGGACCGAAACCACTTCCAGGAACTCCATCCAGCCTCGCATTGTTCTCCACGGCCTCCGCACCTGGTCCTTGCAGATGAGCAGGCGTTTCCTCCTCTGGCTCTGATCGTGTCTTCCATGGCTCGATCCTCCTCCGGTACTTGAGGTAGCTCAGCTTCTCCTTCATCACGTCGAGCTCTTGGACGCCCACGCTCATCTCCCTCACGAAGCACGTCATCTTCCGCTGGCGCTTCAGCTCCGGGTAGATCTCCATCACCCCGTTCTTCATCTTCATCTCCAGCTTCTCGAGTGACATCTCGGTAGCCGGGTCTGTTGGGGTTTCTCTTCAACCTTTCTTGCATCTCCTCGAAGGATTCTGCCACTACCTCAGCACCCATCCTCTCCTCATACGTGGCATGTCGGGTCTGCTCAGAAGACACTCGCCACAGTTCTCCCATCATATTGATCCACAGGATGGCCACCTTCCACGGTCAGGATCGTTCCCGGACCCTTCCGTGTAACTACCTCCTCCACCAGACACGGTTCTCCTTTGTCTCATGACCCGGTACACATACACCAGATCACCTGGCTTCCATTCTCGCTGTACTCGTGGTCTTGCCTTCAGAGCCTTCTGTGCCACTCTATGAGCATTGGCTTTGACGAACGGTTCCTGGGCAATCTCTCTCATCTGCATCTGCTTGATGTAGTCGTCCGTGTTGTTCTGGCTTTGCAAGGCGGGGTCTATCAACTCATCTGACATCAGCGACGATGGCACCCGCGGCCACTGCCCAATTTGCCGCTGCACTGGACTGTAGCCTGATCGTCGACATTCATCCCGAAGGCACACATGGGATTAACCACCACCATGACGCCGTCCATTTCTCGCACGCCTTGTATAGGCTTCTCTTCCCAGGCCTTGGACTCATCGGGCTGCTCGAAAGCAAACAATCGCCCTCGTCGATGCTGCCACTTGGATGACCGGCTTGGTTGCTATCTACTTGTAGCAACTTAAAGCAACTTACTACTTGACTTGGCAGACTTACGAGGCGAACTTAGCAACTAGTTACGGGCCGACTTACTATGTGAACTTAAGAATAGGCGCTAAGTAGGCCGCGGAGCACTTAGTAAGTGGTTTGGCTTAGTTACCTAAGCAAGCTATGTTTGCCGGGCCTACTTAGTAACTAGGATAGAGTGGTTGCGTAAGTCTGCCAAGTCCACGTGGCATACTTAGCAAGTAGGCCGCTAAGTAGGATAAGCGTCGTTGGTAAACTTAGGTATGTACAAAGATAGCTAAGCTACACACATAGCACGTCTCACGTTTCGCAGCGCATATTACTTGGCGGTAGCTGCACATGCGCGCTTTCAATCTGCTGCTGCCGTGGCTTTTGCTTTGGACAAAACAGGTGTAAACGCATGCATGTGTGTTCCAAACTGAATTGTCACATGTGCATCAAGTTGTTTATGCGCGAGTGTCAAACGGGTGTTTCAAAAAATGACCATCCAAATTGGGTTCGGGAGTCGGTTCATGCAAATCGTTTGCTTTGCTGCGGCAAGCTTACAAACACCTATGTGAAAAAAACGGCGGCTCATCCAAAATCAAGAAAACAACGCGCTTGTTTTCTCCGGCACGTCTTGCAACACTTCTCTGCGGGCCACATCACCAAGTAGTGGATGGAACCACTGACGGCGTGGAGGTGGCGCCATCCCGGTGAATACAGACATCCATTATCTGAGACAGGTCTGCCACAAGACTCTCGGCGCTCTTCTGGAACTTGTTGCTGCCCAAGGCGTTCCACTGCGTAACGCAGCAAAAGTTCTTGCCCATGGCAGTTGCAAAGAAATTCACTTCGCCCAAACACTGATCACCCGCATCGCCAACCAGCCTGACAACATCGCCAGCTGAAGCCTTTGAGCCAGGACTGAAAAACGCAGTTCGACTCACGCGAATTTCTCTGTCGAACCCAAGCTTGTGAAATTCCTGGCTGATTGCAGGCCCTGCTGCAGCTGGGCTACACAAGCCTCCATAGTATGGCTCACCAGGCGTGCCCGAAAGAGAATCCAGACTGTCACCCACTGCATCCACTATGACAGATCTTTCAAACTTGGACCATGTGTTCGTAATGAGATTGGCGTGGCGTTTGATTTCCTTGTGCTTGCGCTCGTGCACCCAGCACGAGACTAAAGTCTTGTGCTGGGTGCACTGAGCTGGCAGGTGCAGCGCGTAGTGGTGTTTCGGCAGGAAACGCTCATATAGAGCTACATACCCTTGCAAGTGCCTCTCAATTGCCAGTCGAAGAGCCTCAGGGTCCCAGCCATCTTTTTTTTGCCGGACAAGTAAATCCAAGACTCTGCAGAGCCTGAAGTAACTGGCACACTCTGCTTTCAAGCTTTCAAGGCTTCAAGCTCGCCGTGCTTCCGCAACTCCCACAGGATGAACCTGACGACAGAGTAAACGCTCAAACATTCACTTGCTGAGCATTTGATGTCGCCATCCTGATCTTCTTTTGCGAATATGTTCACACCAGTCACACCTCGACCGGACAAGTAAGATGGCCAGGTGAATCTGTTGAGTTCGTCACGCAGCCTTTCCTGACCGACTCCATGCGCAGACAGCTTGCCGACCAAAGCGCCAAGCTCAACATTCCACAGACCTCCAACTGCATAGGTATGCATCCAGTCGTACATCAAAAAACTGACGGGTTTGAGTGTCAAGATATCTGAATGCAGTAGGCCATGACAGTTGTGATTAAATCCCAACGCCTGCTCCATCTTTTTGAACGCAGTTTTACTCATACCGTCATTGCTGTGACTTGCCAAATATTTCACAGTCTCCAACAGAGTCTCATCCGAGTGAAGGTCCACACCAACTAGTGTGGTAGAGTTGCTGGGAACAAAATCCGTCGAATGGCGGTCCAGCTTGCTCTTCCAGTCGACAAGATTGCGGCATAGTGGACACAAAACAGTGCCACTCGCACCCTTCATGTCTAGACTTTCTTTGAGCGCAACCTCATCTCCAATCACAATCGACAGGTCACAGAACAGCATCCTGCGCTCTCCATTGGGAAACACCAGCTGCACTCCATGTCGAAGATCCACTGGAGAAAAAAAGCGTTCCACTGCCTCTCTGAAATACTGCGACATCTTTCCTGCCATCCTTTTAACATGATCAGTTCTTGCAACTCCAAGCAGAAACCAGTTCTTTTCCAAAGACAACGCCAAGTCACCAAATTCTTTGATCGACCAATATACGCATTCAACTTTGCGGGTCTGGTTGTGCGCAAGGACGTTGCCAGGCGATATGCCATCACTGTAGCAAATCAAGCTGAGTGGGGACGACTGGCTCGGCGTATACAGATCCAGCACCTTCAACATCATGTTTGAAAACTCTGGGCACTCAAGACACATGTGGCAAAGCAAAGGTATTGGCTGCACAAAAGGAAACTCCACAGTCTTCATCTCCTTGGGCTTGGTCACCGAGCCAGACTTTTTCTTCGTCTTCCCCACCGGCAGCAGCGTGACCTTCCAGTCTTGTAGGAGTTTGCCGTACCGGGTCTGCACATCAACGTCTGCATCCCGCCGTCTCTTGATCGTCTGTCTTGATGTTGCATCTGGAAAATCCTTCTTCTTCAGCTCATCCAGAACAGTACTCAGGCCAGAACGAGAGATGCCCTTACGCCTGCCAAGGTGGCCAACATTGGCGGACATGGAAGAAAACCCAGCGAGCGAAGCGCCCGGCTAGGAGGTGAAGCAGTTTGCATCAAAGTGAGCTGTCGAGATGTACATGTATGTATCTATCTTTGCATACGCGTAACTATTGATTGATCTTCGTGTGTCTATTTGGCATTTAACATTGGAAACCGTGCGCAATTATGTTCTATCCTGTTCTCAAATCGGTGGTTGCAATGAAATCCGCGGCCTCGCCTTTGATCCCAAGCACAGACCCAACAGTTCAACCGGTTCACTGGCGCCATCACTCTGTCTCAAACAAGCAACGGGAAATGCATGGTAACGTTTTGAGGTCAAGATGCGTTGTCACAAGAAAACCGGCTAAGGCTGTATACCTGTGTCTGTCTTCACACATCTACGTTGCACCGTTTCAAATCTGAAATCAAAAGCGCTCACGGTGTGACTACGGCAGTGGCGGAAACTCGAACAATGCCTTGTCTTGCCATGATACACTGCGCTCACAAATCTCATAAGCCCCGGGCAGCCATGCCTTCCTCGATGATTTCAAGGGCACGGTGAAACGATTTTACATGGTCATCGCCCAGTTTCACTTTTCGATCAATTCTGTCCGCCTTGTCGACAAAGGCCCGCCAACACGCGGACTTTGGGTTCTTGTGGATCTTGCCGGTCCCCCAAAAGAACGTCTCTGTCCAAGGGTCTGGCGGAGCAGGCTTAGGGCCCAAATCCTTTCGCGCCACAGCACCTTCCGCAGCACCTTCCTGAGGCGCAGCTGCCGCTTTCTTGGGACCAGGAGCTTTCTTCGCTTTTTCCTTCGCCGCAGGTTTCTTGAAGGTTGCTTCCTTCTTCTCCGCAACTTTCTCTTCTGACCTTCTCTTCTTTGCCTTGGGCTGCTTTTCTTCCGGCTCCGAAGCCTCCGCTCCATCCTCTGGCTCATCCACATCTTGCTTTGCCTCTGCGCGAGCTCTTTCACGGCTCTGGACGCCAGTCTTGAAGACCTTCACATACTCCTCTGGTGTCTTTGCCTTTTTCTTGGCGGAAGCCGACGCTGCTGAAGCTTCCTCGTCTATAGGGACCTCAAAGGCTGGTTTCTGGTTCGGTGGCTTCATTTCGGCTGCGCTTGACTGCGTCTTTCGACTTTCTTGGCTATCATCTTCCAACGCACCCTCCAGCAAAGCTTTCTGCTCTGGCGATGTTCGATCGGCTTCTGCGGCATTTGGCAATGCCTTTGTCTTCCTCTTGTTACCAAAGATTTGCAAATTGGCCGCGCCATGCGCATCACCTTTGTCTGCACCCATAAACTGCTGAATGCCGGCCATCATCAGCATCATAGGGTTCACTCCGCCCATGTTAGACTTCATCATGTGATCCATCTGCTGCATCATGCTGCTCATGGGGTTGTCATTCAGACTCACCTTCTTCACCAAACTGTGCGATTTTCTTGCAACCACTTTCGAAGACTCTGCACCAGCACTGTTCTGGGGCGGCGACGGCAGCTCCTCTTCAAACACTGCGTCATATATATCTTTTGGCAGCTTCCCAGGGTTGTCAGGAAACATCACTAGCAAAGACTTCTTCTCCATGTGCTTGATTTTGCTCTTCAACTGCTGCTTGAACTCGTTCACAATCCTCAAGGTGTCTGCTCCTTCTCCCACTTTCATGCCGCCTGGAGCACAGACACTGTTTCCAAGAAAAATCACCCAATGCACACTGGCAAATCAACAACGAAATTGAAAGGGGAAGAGTCACGGCGCCACAAACACTTTATGCAACTTGCAACGCATCCAAGGCGCAGTCGATCGCGGTCTTGATGATCTGCTTGGTGGTGGTCTCTCTGGGCAAGTGAAGGCCCAACTTCACACACTTGGCAACCAACCTCTGGACCTTGTTGACGTTGTGAATATCTGGATCCGACAAAATCTGGCAATCGCTTTCTGTCAAGTAGGCAGCAAAGCATGTCAACGTCTGAAGAGGTCGTCTTGCCCTGGCTTGGTTTCCAGCTGCGGCCCCATCCATTTTGGACGCCAAAGCCTCCGACAGGACTTCGTGGTGCTGGTCAAGCCATGGCCCCTCACCCAGCAACTCTCCCACACGCGCAGCTTCCTCCGGTTTGATGTTCATCTCGTTGATTCTTGTGACCCAAGCTTTCACCTGGTTGTCAAGCATCTTTGTGAACTGCTCTTGTTTCACAGCGCGCTTCTGCGTCCCCAAGAAGCTCTGGATGTTCTCAAGGTCCTGGATGAGCAACTTGCCCGGTGTGGCATTGGATCCGCTGGCAGCCATTGGGAGCTTGCGCACTTCTGACGACAAAACGAGATGAGTACAGAGCGCGTGTTTAGTCTGACCTTTAGTGATGTTTGACATATCTATAGCAAACACTGCTTTTCACGCAACTGCAACGCTTTCCCGATCTGCACCTGGTGTCATGCACAGAAAATAATGCGAAAGACTGAGCACGGCTGCGGTCATTGATACAACGAATGCATGCGTGCAAACATGCACAGCATGCGGAGTATGTTTGCCCGACGCGCCCAACTCTCAAGACCAAGTAAGAGTGCATCGCAATGAGTGTGAGATGCAAGTACTCTTGCAAGCACTCTTTTACCAATGGGACATCCCAATCCATGGGGCAGTTGATGCAGCATCGAAACAGGACCGGAAGCAGGCGCCCGCCAGAAAGAGCTGATTGGAGCTGCCTGCCCGTTGGTGGTTGAAGTCCGAAGTGTGTCAAGGGCAACACGCCTGGATCAAGTCATACCATCACCTGCCAATCAGCAGCACAAGCAAACAACAGAATCAAGCATTGTGGTGCCAAACCAACCTCGAAGCCAACCCTGATCTCAAACACCATTGGCATCCCCATGCGCTGGACCTTGGCTCACGCTGCAGGCCAAGTTGAAAATGGCAGACATGCAATAACCAAGGCGCTCACCAAGAAGCCAACCCTGATCTCAGACATCATTGGCATCCCCTGCGCTGGCCTGGGCTCGCACTGCATGCCAAGTCAAAAATGGCAGACATGCGATCTAAGAAATTACTATCACAGTTGAAGTCCTGAAGACACCAAAGGTGAATCTAATGGAGGGGAAACAAACATGGCAATCCGACGCGATGCAACAACATCTGGAAAACAACGCAAATGCCAAGCATCATGTCACTAATACGGTTGATTGATTGAAACCGCCGGTATGATTGAAACCGTCACAAACCGTCAAGCTCAAATCGTGAAGAGGTGGGCCAAGCCTTGTGGGCGAAGAAGATGGAGAAGTGCGGAGGCCTGGTCACACGACACGGGTCACAACAAGATGACGAAATGAAGTGAGAATGACGGCAATATGATGACAACACGATGACAACATGCCCGTGCTCCCACTGTCACTGCCCACGCTTTCTCGACACCCGTGCTACGGTGCACGATGGAGGACAAAGTTTTTGCCACTATTGGGCGAATTCGACTTAGGATTGCATCTGTTGCTACTGATACGAGTATGTCCACAACTAAATGGAGTACCCATGAGCATTCAGAGTCATATGTTTTAGATCTATTGGAAAACAATCTAAAAACTAAAAGCATACCCCTGCAACGATGCAATCCCAAGCAACCACGGGCGTGTTCCTGGCCACCCATGAATACTGTTCAGGCACCTTTCATTGTAAACCAAATCCACTACATATCTATGGAGACGTGATGCATTCAAACCAAACAGAACCGACAAACCAGGCCACACGCAAACACGCCCATGGATTTAGCTAATACTCAAGACTTGCTAGGCATTGCAAAACACAAGACAACAACCTTTGATTGTGAATCAGTCAGTGGTCAATGGTGGTTTCTGTAAACATTGGAGCGCCCTATATTAGTGGAACAAACTGGAACATCAAGATTAGTTGGAAATTGAAAGAATGGTTCCTCGCCCAGCAACTCATCTGCAATGCCCAGGATTCGCAGGCGCGTCGCTCGCAACCAAAGCGCCTCGTTTCTCAGGGTGTGCCTTGCCCCGTTTTTGGTGCTGTCTGGTGTTTGTTGTGTTTTTTTGGGCTTTACATGTTTGCCCTTTGCCACGCGATCCCATTTTGCACCTTGACCGTTGCGTGTTGTCGCATTTTCACCGTTTGGTTGCGCTCTTCAAAACTGCCGCCATGTCCTGGACAGCCGAGATGGTCTGCCGCCTCTCATCTGGGCTCATGCGGGCTGAGCTGGATGTGGCCTTGCGGGGCGACATATTGAAAAGCAGTTACAATGACGAGTTTGGTACGCGCATGCAAACATGTTAAAAGCTTCAACACCCAGCCTCCTCGTGGATTTCGTGGAGATGCTTGAACTGCTCCTCAGGAAATCACCAGTCGAAGATCACTTTCTAGTCACAATCAGACCTTCTTGCACACTTCACGCAACTGAAAATGAATCACTGTTTCCACTGCACGCAGTCGAAAGTCCTTGGCTCGGATCTGGGCTCCACCGCGGGTTCGAGCTCTCGTGCGTGTCGACCCCTCGGAGCGGTACTGCTCGATCTCCCACTCTTTCAGCAGCTTTCCGTCGACGCGGACGGTGCCGTCCGAAAGCCACACCTCCTGAACATGAATGGACTCTCAACGCATCTGAAAAAATGACGCGCGCGACTTGAGCAAACTCTGACGCTGACAAGTTGCCTTCTTCTCGTTGTGCCACTCCACGTGGCTGACCGATGTCTCCGATGTCACCTGTTGCAAACATTGAACCGTAACAACAACCTGCAAACTCAATCCTCATGACAAGAAACTTCAACAAACAATTGCAAACGCGACCAACATAAGTAACGCATGTCCATGCAGCCCTCCTCCGGCGGCGGCGGAGGAGGCAGCTGCCGCTCCCTCTGTCGCTCCATCTGTCGGGGATTGACTTCATGTTCATCAGCAAACGCCAATAGGCTGAAATATGAAACTGCACTTGGATTCACTTGTGTACATACATATATATATATATATGATGATGATGAACGCATTGTAGCAACGCAGAAGCAAATATCACAGCAACGCACAATTATTCAGATCGGCCTTCATCTCCGCCTGCTTCATGGCCAGCTTGAACGCCAGATCTGCCAGGAAGTCTGCCGTCAGCTCCCCCGGCCCAGGCAAGGGAGCGTCCTGGTCCACACTGCACATTGAATGGATGTGGACAATGCGAGCACAGACACGCGCAACCCCCCACCTCCCCGTAGACCAGTCGGAATGCACCGATCCAGCCGTCATCCGGCACATCCGAAGTCTTGGTCTTCTGCTTCTTCTTCGCCTTCTCCAATGACGCCTGCGTGGAGAAGCTAACAATGTAGTCAAATGACCCATGACCTATGCATAAGATGCGCTTTGTGCGCGCTACTCACACACAGCTATCAACAACAAAGCTTTCAGTCCCTTCTGGACACGCCCACTGCCTCGCCACCAGAGTTGTCCATGGCCCGTTCCAAGGAGATGCAGCCCTGCAACGGATTGTGAGAAGAACACAACAAAGAACCATAACTCATCCAAGCACAGCTTTGCAAATCCGTTGCCAAAAGCTCATATGGCCCCATGCCTCCATCGCCTTCGGCTTCCTCCACGGAGCCATGATCACCGCCGGAGCTGCCTGACTGCCATCATCAAATTTGACCATTGTGCTTTTTTGCACAAAATTTGAATTTGATGTATGGATATGTCTCAACACGGCGGCGTCCTTTTTGGTCCACAAAATGACAACTTGGGTAACAAAAAGGTGGCCTTATATTGGTGTGACCCATCATATCCATACGTGCACCACTGTGTGTGTAGTTGAGCGTTTGATCATCGACGGAATGAGGCCGCCACTGGCTTCGGCATCTTCTTCGGCTGCACCTTGGCTCCGATCACGATGACCCCCTCCTCGTCGGTTTCCTCCTGATACCAAGTAACTTCGCACGACAAACGAAGGGAACTAGCATCAGAAGCGCAAGCCATGGTGAACACCCCTGCCTCCGGCGGCGGCGGAAGCGGCTGCTCCTCCATGGGCTCACGCAAAGCTCTTGAGATACCAAGCAACTGTCACAACTCACAAAACACGCAGTAAACTTGTCTCAACACGCATTTTCAAAACTTCAGCAACACACACATAAACATAACTCCAGCAACGGGAATGAAAGTGAAGCTGTCCTTCTTGTCGTCAGGGCTCCATGCGCCCCACTCCTCCTCGCTGCTCCACGAAGCCATGGCGCGGTCTGTGTTGATTGTTGGCTGCAGTGCCTTGTTCAGTTGAAATGCCTGTTTGGGGCGGTGCGCACAACCTATGTGCTCGAAGTGGCTGCCTGAGCCTTGAAAGTTGACGACCATGACACAGTTAAAGACATATACGTCTGGCGCGTTTCTATGTAAATGTTCTAAACATATCATGCGAGTATGAATCTATAAGGAAAATACGTGTTGGTGGATTGGTGCTGCGATAAACAACACCAACAACACAAAGGCAGGCCCCATAGGGGCAACCGGGTGTGACAGTCTATCTATATAGCTGTGTGATGCCTGTAAACACCAACAACACAAAGGCACGCCCCATAGGGGCAACCGAGTGTAACAATCTAATGATGCCTGTATCTGTGGTGTGTGTGTACCCATAGCAGATGTTCAAATGCTGCCTAAGAGCCATCCGTCTGCGGTTTGCAAGCACGCTCACGCACAAGTCACAAAGCGGTGGCTGACTCCCCTTCATCCAGTCCCAAGCGCGCCTCTTGTTGAAGAGCTTGGCATGAACCCGACCTGTCAAGACCGAACGCAACTCAAACACGCCACAAAAGTTCTGCGAAATCGACACGAAACAACACATCCCACTATGTCACCATGGCGCTGGGAAAGCTCGCAAATAGTGCTGGGCTAGCTCGCGCCGCTCAAGGAACGCATTCCAACACACGACCCAGGCCTCATCCATCCTCGATCGCTATGGGAAAAACTCATCTCCGCCTGGCAATGGGTATAGATGGAAACATGTGTTGTGTCACTTCTTTACAATCCTGAAGCTGATCATCATCCAAGACGGCCGCATTTCAAAGTGTGTGGAATCACATGGTTTTAAACTGCAGACTTGTGGGTCCACAAATTCCTAGCTTCAGAAGTTGTGATTCCACAAAAAAACCTAATGACACTATTCACAGTTTGTGGGTCCACATATTTTCGGATTCAAACTTTGTGGGTCCACTTTTTTTTGAAATGCAAATTTGTGGGTCCACAAAAAAACCAAACTCCCCATCTCTCGAAAAAAATGACACAAAAAATAAGGGGGAACTCTCGCAATTTTTTTTTTTAAGGATTTGGTGAACCTTCAAGATTTTTGATGAATTGTGATGCTTTCCCAACGTTGCAAACATTCGAAAACACAATAACGTCCCTATGATTTTTGTGTTTTTCAGTTTCAGGTTGAACCTATGTTTTATTTGTTTTCTACAAGAATATCAGGTAGATAGTGCTCAGATACACCTCATCCCCATCCATCCTCGCCTCAAGAAAAGCGCTCCAACAAGTAGTGAAGTCGGCCTGCAAAGCTGCACCTGGCAAATGGCACAATTGAAAAGAACCTGCAATGAAATGCATGAGGGTAGCGAGCACACCATGCCCAGCTACCAGAACAAGCAACGAATGCAACATCCCTTTAGTTCAGACACACCAATGCAAATACAAGGCAATTAACAGCAAGTATGTTGACAAGTTCAGCTGGAAAAGCAAGCCTGTCCACATCCCCCAACGCACCTTCACACGCGCCTTGAAGCGGGCAAGACGCACCAATGTCCTGGGCAAGGGCGTGGACAGTATCCTACAATCTACATCCAGGTCAGCATCAAATCAAACCATCAAGATTGACTACTTCTTTAAAGTTGCAAGCCCTGGCCTCTCGCGTCGGGGTGGAAATCGAGCTGCAACCTACATCCATGCAGGAATGAATCAGTCTATAACGAATTGCAAACAACCGGAACTACCAAGATTCAGAAGTTCGGTTGCTCAAAACTGAAGTGCTACCAGGAAGCAACCAGCTCCGGATTGTTTTATCGCCTGCTACTGCAGGCATCAACGATGCGGTGGACATTACTCTACAAATTACATCCAGGAATCATTCACTCAATATCGGGTTACCACCAATTGAACCTATCAAGATAGACTAGTTCTATTGCTCAAAACTCAAGGACAACCAGGAAGCAAATGCTACAGCAAGGGCTGTTCTAACGCTTGCTGTTGCCGGCATCAGGTTAAAGTAGTTCTATGGTTCAAAAAAACTCAGTCATCTAGTTTGGGTTTGATAATTAACATGTCTATTGACGGGACGCGTCCATGGGGCGCTTTGCAGCAGCCAACTACTCTAAAACGCCGAAACACTCCGACAGTCCTGCTTTGGAGTAGCTGCGGGGAGGGCGCAATAACATGCCACTGAATGTGTAGTGAATGTGCGCACATTCTCAATCTCATGGAATTCAAAAAACCGCAGCGCAGCAACAGCCAAGGCCCGGACCCACTCATCAAACACTGAATCAACAATCCAAAACCTGATCAAAATCCAACAATTCAAACATGTTTATAACTACGGCTAAGCTTCTTACGCGCGCACATGCTGGGACAGCTCAAGCACTTGAGCCACAGGTCAATTTAAAAGGCAATCTGTCAGCCAGGCAGCAAAGCATGTCAACGTCTGAAGAGGTCGTCTTGGTTTTGGTTTGTTTCCAGGTGCGGCCCCATCCATGTTTTGGACACCAAAGCCTCCGACATGTTAAGGTTGGTAACGGTCAAGGTTGGTTCCTTCATTTAGCAATTCACACGCGGTTTGCAACCCACACATTCAGCTGGTTGTCAAGCTTTGTGTTGGTCTGTTTTCACAATGCGCTCCTGCGTCCCCAAGAAGCTCTGGATGTTCTCAAGGTCCTGGACATTAGATCCGCTGGCAGACGACAAAACGAGATAAGTACAAACCGCCTGTTGACATATAGCAAACACTGCATATCACGCAACTGCGCTTGTGTAGAGGCAACCCGCCAAAAAACTCCTTTTTTACTGGTTTGCCACTTCGGCTGAAAACTGATGTGTTTCCAGGCCCAGTACGTTCCAGATCAACGCAAAATCAAAAACAGCAAATACAAATAAAGAAAATGCACTTCCTGGTTCGCAATGAGATTGAAAATTGCAAGTGCTAGCAAACGCCGTGACGTTGTACGCTCTTTGTTTTCTTGCGCTTGCGACGCGTCGCGCGATCTCATTGATCTTCAGAAACATTGCCCGTCGCAAACTTGGCCTCCATGTCACACTTGACCCTGGCTTTCTCAGATTCGGACATAGCCCACGTAGCGGCGACATCCTCAAAAGGTATCCTTAGAGCAACACGCACGCGAACACGCGCAGTCTACTGTTCTTAATGTTTTTCCAAGTCGCGTACGGCAGGGCCCATCAAGACGAGCAACTTTCCACTTGAGGCCATTGTCCATGACCCACGAGCAGGACCAAATCACCTTGCTGGCATCGTCGTTCTCACTGATGGTTCGCTTCATCATGCGCGGCATGATGTTCTTGCGCGAGAGTGCGCGATTCAACGATTCCTTTTGGACAGCTTAAGGCTTAGCACGGCTGCGCAAAAATCACACACGGCGTCGCACATGGACTTTGTTGACGTATAAGAATCTGGTCGCGAATAGACAAGGCAATCACAAAGCAAAAATCAAGCCAACACACAACAGATCTTTTGGAGACGACTCACTTGAAATTGAATGTAGCGCCACGCATCAACAACTTGCAGCATCATGTGAAATTCATTTGGCGCTTCAACATGCAAAAGGAAGGACAAATCGCGCGAGCAACACTTGCAGGAAATACTGCGACATCTTTCCTGCCATCCTTTTAACATGATCAGTTCTTGCAACTCCAAGCAGAAACCAGTTCTTTTCCAAAGACAACGCCAAGTCACCAAATTCTTTGATCGACCAATATTCAACTTTGCGGGTCTGGTTGTGCGCCAGGACGTTGCCAGGCGATATGCCATCACTGTAGCAGTCACACTGGCATTCTATACAACAAATCTACGGCCTAGCCTGGCAGCTCCAGCTCCTGGGGTGCTTGAGGTAACTCTGCTGCATCCGCCTCCTTACTCGGTCTCCACTTCAGTTTTCTACGTTTCTTCTTGGGGGACGCAATCTTCTGTTCATCCCTACCCTTCTCTACGGCCGGCGAACATTCCAACGCGCTGAAGCAGTATCGGAGATTTTGGTCTGTCAGGTCTATGTGAATGTCTTTGCTCTTGACACTCCACAACATGTGCATTTCGGTCTCGTCAACGGCACTTCCTTGCCCATCTGTAAATGCAGGAAGGGTGACTGAGACGCAGCGCGCGATCACGAATTTATCGTCCTCGCGAGCTTGCCGGAATTTCGGCGGCTCTTCTCCATCTTGCACCCCACTTAGCATATGCTTCCGTAAAATGTCCGTGCAAGCGTCATGTCCTGAGCGCGCAATCTATAGAGCGGGGTTTTGCTTTACGTTCAAGCAAAAACAGGTCTGGCATATCTTCTATACTTTCATGATCTAAAAAAAGCATACTTGAAGGAAAGGGTGAGGCGCTCAGTTTCGTTGTCTTCTCCCACCACTGGACATTCAGACTGTGGATGTCCCTTTTTGCATGCCTGTTCTGTCCTCTTCCAGTCACTATAAAACAAAGGCCTGGGTCAGTCTTTGATAGGGTCACGTACGTTCGGCCGTCAACCTCCTGCGTCTTAGGGAACCAAGGCCGCCGATTCCCCAACACCACTCTGGTCACATTCTCAATCACCAGCGGCAGGGGGCCACGCTCTTCCAGCTCAGCCTGCTCCTCAGCCTGCTCCTCAGCCTGCTCCTCAGCCCGCTCCTCAGCCTGC
Organism: Effrenium voratum; assembly: GCA_963377175.1. Lineage (NCBI taxonomy): Eukaryota > Dinophyceae > Suessiales > Symbiodiniaceae > Effrenium > Effrenium voratum. The sequence goes on along the minus strand of CAUJNA010003591.1, from coordinate 63,440 downwards.
TCCATCATTGCTGGATCACCTTCCTCCATGGCTCAAACCCGATCTGTTTGTTGTATGGCACTGCGTGTGTGTTTGCAAAGCTTGAAATCTAAACTCCCTTATCACGCGGTTTTGCTTCTGGCACGCGAGCTTCTTCAAAAAGCCCAGCAGCCTGCACAATTCACAGAATCTCTTGAAGTTCCAGGACAAGGCAAGTCAATGCTTGCAGAACTCAGTGCTGCACATCTGCAAAGCTGCACATCTGCAAAGCTAAATGTGGCTCACTTTGTTGACCCGCGCGCTGGGCACACGCTCGCGCAGTCACAAATGAGGTGTTGGTCTCACAACAATGACAAATTGTTGGCCAAGGCATCAAAAAACGCTTAAGACACTTTGGCATGTGACATCTTAACTGCCAACCATAGGCTTCTCAACCAGTTCGCAGCCTTTTGGAAGGCGCGGCCCTCAACGGCTCACCCTGCTGCGCCTTGTCCTTCTTCTCCGTGTGCAAACATAGCTCATCTCCTTCCGCCAACTTGCCAGAGTTGCGAAGGACTGGCAGCACAATCTCCTTGTCAAGCTTGATGACCTTCGTCTTCAAGACATCGATGGAGGGGAAGACCTGCGCAGAGCCGCCATGAATCAAGTTCGCGCAAGGTCTTTGAAAACAGTGTACCTTCACGTAAAAACCTACAAACAGATGTATGCGTATGTATGTATACATGTGCCTGTAAATGCAAGTTTGAACACACATACATTTACATATACAACCCAATTGGTGCATTTCTCTGTCTCTGCTTACGCCAACATATCTATGTACACAGATGTACATATAAACACATAGTCTCAATGATTTGACTCAGCAAAACGTGTATGCAAGCAATCGATGTGTGTACAATACGTACCAACTTTCGGAAAACACGCGCACGCTCAGCCAATCAGCTGGTACACGCCTTGAAAGCAGAAACACCAAACCTCCCAAGCACAAGACACCGCGCAACTTCAAACCGTGCCTCCATGTTGGCATCGTCAGCTTCACTTGTCCTCGGCACTAGCCAGAAAGGGTTCTGGAAGCCATCGCCCGGCGCGGCGCCAGTCTTGGAACAGCTGCCAATGACCACCATGTAGTTCTCAAATGTTCCAATGGGCAACTGGTCTGCCGCGGTCTTGCTTGCCTCAATCAGCCAGATGCGAGTACTGGCGCACGGCAAGTGGAGCTTCTTGGGAGGCCAACTCTGCGCAACTTTGACAGCCTTCGGGTTTGCAAAGAGCTGCAGAGTATCCCAGCCTTGCAACTTCGCGCACTGCTTTGCCATAGCCTCGAACACTTTGCCCTTCACCAGACAATGTTGGAAGTCCAAGCTCGAAGGTGGGGAGTGCTGCAGCCACGTCACCTCCAGCTGCGGCTTTGGCTCACTGTACTGCTTCCACTCGTTGGCGATGAACGATGCAGCGGACACAAATACCTTGCTGTCCTCCACGGTCAAGCGCACCTCATCACCTTGGACACGGTCGATCTTCGCCACAGTGCTGCCGCGCTGCACCTGAGAGCCCACAGCAAAGCCCATCGAAGCCATGACTGCTGGAGCGTTTGTCAGCACACCTTTGTCGTTGTATTCTCTCAAGATGGTGTTGGTGGAAGGCGGCTGCTTGGGAGACGGCTTCTTCTGAGTCTGGCCCCATTGGCTTGGCGTCGCCAGCGCGACACCAATTTCGTTGGCAAAATCCTGCAACACCTGTCGGGCTGCATCTTCCATCTTGTCGTGCGTTCTGTTTTTCTTGTCAAGCGCGCATGCTGCCAAGTGTACTTCTAAGCTGCCGTGCGCACGCTGGAACACCAACTGCTTGGTCTCGTCGTTGGCGTAGGGTTCTGTCACTGCGGCCCACTGGTCGAGCAGCTTCATTGCGCACGATGCCTTCTGCACGACCTCCTTGTTTGTCATCGCTCGTTTGGCCTCGGATGTCTACTATTTTCGCAAGCGAACTTGATTGAAGCCATTTCATCTTGGGTTGCGATCATGTTTTGAAGAGAAAAGAGCAAGCGAGCAACATGCCCAACCTGCAAGGACATTGACAGCAACGAGAACTGATAAAAAAAAAAATGTTTCCCGGCGGCATCCGTGGCTGTGATCGGCATGACCCCACTGTATGCATACTTCAGCAGCGCGTGTCTCCAACGGAGGTGGTCGGGGAAGCTCTTCATCTCTTGGGATAGTATGGCCCAAGTTTCCTGGCCAAGCTCCCGGCCCCCCTTTCCACACGTTCTGGCGTAGGCTTGTGTGTCCGCCAACATCTTGCTGGAGCCACCAAATCTCACTACAAAGGCGAAGATGGACGGAGCACAGGGGCCGCACTTTGGTCTGCTCCGCAGAACAGTGGCAGAGACGTCCTGCCACTTCGGAGCACTGGCGCCTGGCCAGGAGGTGATGGCCTGCTTCACCTTGTTGATGAGCTGGAGCTCATCCTCCTGTTTGGATATGCTTTGGTTTGTGTTTCCACTCTGGCACACCAGGTCCAGGAGCTGCGGGAACTCCTTCCAAACAACTGCCTTGATGACTTTCCAATCACAGCCATCTGCAATGGCCTTCCTCCACTCTCCTGGAATTTCATGGAGGCTCAGGTCAGCCAGTCCCAACCCGCCATGGAAAATTGCCCTTGCCGCCATGTTGGCGTGCGAGCCACAAATCGTCGCGTAGCGGATCTCCTCCGCAGCTGGCAATTTGCCACCAGACTCCATGGCCAGTCTCCGATTGTAATCCCTGCCATCAAAACCAACGTTTAATTATGTTCGACACACGCTTCAAAAATGGCCTGGCGCCTGGCACCCATATGTTTGATGATACACAGTCGTGTTTCAACACATCATGTCCTTTTAGATACAATAATTTGCCAGCTTCGCCTGCCTTGTGCACTCTGAGGCTGGGGAACCATCCAACTCGACGCAAACACGTGTGGAGACGTCATCCACATACCCCACGGCCGAGATATTCTTCATAAGATCCACCATGTGGTTCAAATCAATTCCTGTCCCGCCTCTGTTCCCATGATGGACCCCAAGGTGAATGCATCTTATCCTCTGAACGTGGACCAAAGTCTCCTTCTCCAAGTAGTCCAAAGCCTTCTTTGAGATCGCCACCATGCCTTCATTTGCAGCGGCCTGAACGTACTTCTGGATCTGGTCTCTCTGCGCCTGGTTCATGGCTTCAGACACTTCTTCAGCACAGACAGCACAGACCTGACTACGTGACGCGTTTCACAAAACCGTGGCGTTGAGTGTGGAATGTCTTGATGACAGGATCTGGCCAGGTCACATAGCATGCCTGGCAATTCACAAAGCCCTTCATGCGCTAGAATGCATGCGTCTGAGAGATAAGATATGAGCTGAAACATGGCTGCGGCGCACGCGTGCAAGCATGCACAGCATGCAAGTGCATATCTGAGTGAAACTCAACTTGGCCGCTAACATCAAACACATGGACAACGGCATTTGTGAATGCTGCACCTCCACTAAAACCGAACTGCGCCGAGTACGAGAGTCACATGTTGTTTTACAGCTGCTGGCGGCGACGGTGCCACATCAAAAACCGAGCAATCAATCGAGTCCATCGAGTCAAAGCCCCGGAAGTCCATCACCCACGTCATCCACTGAATCAAAGACCTGCAAGCACTCAATCCAACTGACAGAACAATGCATCCACTCAGTGGGAAATTGAAAAAGAATATCCCGAAGCACCTGTTGGACGATGATGGAAATTTCATTTCAAGCAGCAATCTATACTAACCCTTCACTGATGCATCCAAACCATTGGCTTCATTTCCCTTGCTCTGCAAGAGGCAGAAAGCATGGGTTGGACAAAGGCCGTTTTTGTTGCGTTTTCAAAACCATCATCAAGTTTATACGCCTAATGTTTGGTAGGGTTGGCAAACTGATCTTTGACTGAGCCCTAAACCCTAAAGGCTTTGACGATTTGCAAATCCGAGCCGCCTTCGTCGGAATCTCCATCGCTCATCATCTGAATGTCACTGCAGGGCCGGACTGATCTTTCCTCTTCTAAGATCTTCGCGTCATGCGTTGTGTCGGGTTTGAAGATCAAAGCGTTGGGCTGGAAATCTGCGCTCAACGTCACATCTGTGACGGGGGTGCAAACATTGAACTGAACCAAGTGGTCCAGCAAGTGGTGCAAAGCTCGGCGCTGAGTGATTTTTTCCTGACACAAGGAAGTTCGAGACAACAAGTCTGGCTGAATCCTGCTAAACATCGAGTCAGCTTCTACTTGGCGCAACGGAGAAATGCAACATTCTCCAAAAAATCCGAACTGCGAAACACTAGACATTCCCAAAACGTTGGCAAGAAACGTTGCTGTAGAAGAACTTGGTGGTGATGCGTGTCCCTGAGGCGCTGTAGTGCCATGAAACCGCGCGCGCCAAGCCATCATCTCGAGTCACAATCTCTTGGTTCACCACCAACTTTGGACGTGACTCGTGGATCAAAACACCAATGCGTGGGAATCTCTCCTGGCAATGAGCATACACCAGCATTGGTCTGCCTTTCCATTCTGTCCTCTCCTCATATTGAAACTTGCACGCTGACCCACCCCCCTGCGCAAACATGCTCAGGAAGATGTCTTCGTGCGCCAAGACTCGAGCATACTGACCCGGCCACAACTTTGTGAAGTCTCTGGCCTTCACGGACCGGTCCGCGCGCTTCAACACGCAGTACTCCATGCAAACCATGGACTGCTCAAAATGAGCTTCATGACCCGTCATCACGCTGATCGAAGCGTTCACCAAGCCAACATGTTTGAGATCGTGTTTGATTTTACCTCTTGCCGTGTTGTGACACTTTGAACATTGACTGCGCGTGTGAAGCGAGCAAATCTTATAACCTCTTGAACATGTGAGTTTCATGCGCCATGCTTGTGAACTTGGTAGAGCCAAGGAAACTTGCATGTCAACCATGATGGCGTTGATTCATGTCGGCTACCAAATTGACCAATTGTCAGTGGCTCAAAGAGTTTGGACGAAGCAGTGTCAAAACTTGGACAGCAGCAGCAGTGTTTGTTGCGTCAAGGCACAGTCATAAACAAAAATCATTGACTGAAATGTGCGGTTCCAAAGTTTGGTCAAAACAGATTCCATGGGTGCATGTTTGTTTGACGCTGAATGAAACCTCAAATTCTTCTCTTTTCCAAGTTCATTTCCAAAACTGCAACAAAACGTAAACCCTCTTGATGAACTATCGCTAAACTCTTGTTCGGTAAACCTCATAACATTTGAGCCATCGGCGTTTTGTATTTTGTTTGGAAACGACACACGCGAGCACATGTTGAAAGCAGCAAAAACAAATAACCCAACAGCTGGGTCTTTTTCGACGCATGAACTAGCCCAGGTATATACAAGGCAACGCCAACAAGACAGCCGGAAAAAATGTTGCCGCTGTCCATTTTCCAACTTGTTCGGGCAAAAGCTTCCACATCTGGCTGTCCAATTTGGGGGCGCTTTATTCTGTAGAAACCCTTCGGCCACGCTAACATGCGTTGAAAAAAAGGGACCCATCTTGTATTTCGCACACGCATGCGTATGATTCCGCATGTAAGCTAACAAGAACACCGCTCAACTACTGTGGGCACCAAAATTACAAAGAACACACACGAACGCCAAACCTTTCAATTTCAACTTCAAAACCTACCAAAAACACATCTCCGCCTCCTTCATCTGAGCATTTCCATATTGCGAGGCGAGCTCATGCGCTCGCGCACCGACCAAAACGCGCATAGCAACTAGACCCTGGCGCGCTTAGTAAGTAGGCCCCGGCGTACTTAGTAAGTAGGCCCCGGCGTGCGGGGTAAGTAGGCCCCGGCGTACTTAGTAAGTAGGCCTCGGCGTACTTAGTAAGTAGGCCGCGATCAACTTACTAACTTGAATATCATACTTGATAAGTTACTTAGTCAATGTAAGTATGTAGGTTATTTGTTTAGCAACTTCATCAACTTAACATGGCTTAGATACAAAAACCTTCTCTAAGTAGGCCGTAGCAACATAACAAACATACTATCTACATAGCAGAAGAGCGTCAATATAGCAAGTAGGCCAGGTGAACTTGATAGAGTTAACCCAATATATAACTTGGGTTAGAACATGTTAGGGAGCAATATATAAGTAGCGCAACCAACGCCATCTAGAAAGCAACCAAGCCGGTCATCCAAGCACCTCATGATCCCTGCGCAGAGCTCCATGTCCTCCACACTGGCGTTGAGCAGAGTGATCGCCTTGTCCCAGTCCATCTTGGGATAGCTCAGACTTTGCAACTTGCAGAAGGCTGTGCACGGCGGACTCAGCAGGATCATCAGCGGCTGCTGCTCGCGTAGGGCCTTCCACATCCTCCTCCGGTCTTGCTCGCTCCTCAGGTCATAACCGTTCTTGAGGTCAAAGGATCCTCCAGGATTTAGCCCTTTTTGTTTGGCCACAGGAACCACTCTCGGTGGCGAAAAGACCTCTGCTACGTCCACCTCCTTCTTTTCCTCGGCTTGCAGTTGATCCATCGCCTTCCGCAACCTCTTTCGTACATGTCGATTCAAGGCCGTTTCCTCCGGCTGCTCCACCAGCTCCTCCATGATGAATCGGTGCGACGGCTGAACCTTCGCATAGACGCCGTCCGGGGCCTCCCTAACCTCTTTCACTGTAAACCATCCATTGCATATTTGCCCAGCGCCCCATCCTGTCTCCGCGTTCTTCACCTTACACCACTGGCTCATTGACTCCGGCGTGGGCTCTTTGATGACCTGGAAATGGTGCTCATCACTCTGCGTGTCTGTATATCAGATCCCATGGGCTTTTCTCGTCTGTCTCTATCTCCATCTGGTCCTCTGATCCCATGCCCGAGAGCGTCTGCATGGTCTCCACGTGCTTCAGGGCTCGTGCCATCTGCTCCATGTTGCGTCTCATCCGGAACATCTCCCTCCGGTACTCCTCAACCTTCTCCGACTCTGCCTTGTGCATCTCCTGGCTGGCTGGAGCCCTTGCCCTTGGTGTTGTCCATGATCGGCTTCTTCGGCCCGCCCAGCGGCTTGCCCTCCTTGATCAGCTCCTTGACATCCGCGACCGCCATCTCGAATTGCACTGATGGCACACCACGTAGCTCTGGAATTTGTTGCCTCCACCCTTGAGTTGATGAGGCGGGTGCTGGCATTCCACTGGCTTGACCACGGGCGGTGTCTTGCTCTTCATGGGTGGCAGCTCCTCGGCGTTCCTGATGACGGCGAATGCTCCGCATAAGCCCATCCCAATTGACGCACGGTATCCCTGCACCTCCTCCAACGGCCCAATTGACAGCCATTCTGATACCCATCCGTGAAGGGCCACAAAGTCGCTCAGGTCCAGGTAGCGGTCTAGAAGCACCCTCCAGTTCCGGCGCGCTCTCCTTGGGTTGATGTGAACCAGCACCTCCTCGCTCACCTTTGCCTTGACTTGGGTCGGAGTGAGGTCTGCCTCCTTGATCTTGCCCACCAAGGTAAGCGGCATTGCTGGAAAAGGCGGGTTTTGAATCGGGTGCGTCAACCTTTCTCATTGACGAGGCTGGTATCGAAGCCGAAGCAGCGGCACCCGGTAGTCGAAACTGCTTTGCATGATAACCGCTACCTTTGGCCTCACTGCCCACCGTGAATTTTCCAGGGCCAAAGTTCAATACATCAACCGTCACATGCCCACTTGGCAGCTGTTGCATGTTCGGCAAATCGATGATGGCCTCAAGCTGGCGAAGGAGCTTTATGGGAACCAAGAGGGGTACCACCTCCTTGACGACAGTAGTCTCCAATATCCCATGAGCCCCATCAAGTCCCAAAGGCAGAGCGACTATCCCAAGTGTTTGCGCGCGTCCTCCAACTCCCTGTGCTCTTCCCTGCCGGTTTGTCCAGACAGGCTGCAAGCCGAAGCCTGCTAAGGCTTCCTGTAAACTCTTCAGCGCCTGCTCTCCGATGAGACCATCTTGAGCGGCTGTATCAACTACTCCATGATGGGGCGCAGTTGAGGTACCACAAATTTCTTCTTCCTGGGATTGCTCCTCCACAATGTCCCCAAAACCATTGTGACCTCTCTCCCACACTGCACTCCCTGTCTGGGAAAAACTGCCTCTCACTCTCAGACTCTGAGTGGTCCCCGTCCACTCAGCCTGACAAGCATCGGACCGTCCCTCTGTTCCTCCCAAGAAACAGTAACTGGTCCCAACGCTCCCCTTTTTCCCTTCGCCTTCTACGTGCGGCTCCAGGTTGCAAAACCAGGTCTTGTTCGTAGCGCTCGTTGCTGTGGTATTCCTGGAGGCCACCGAAGAGGCTGACGATGTGGCTGCAAAGCTTCTGGCATTTTCTTGCCCTCGTTGGTCTGGTTGGGCTGCCCGACATTCACGAGCCCAATGCCCCACGGTCCCACATCGCGCGCACCTTGTTCTCAACTTCAGCCGTTCGATGTGGGTCCTGTTCTTGCCCTTGCCCTTGCCAGCCCCTTTTTCAGGAGCCCCGCGTCCAAAGCCTCCAGGATGGCGGTAGTACTGTCTGCCCTTCTGCTGGGCCTTGATCGCACCTCGGATTTCTTGTAGGTCGCCAAGGCCTCCATGACGTCGCCTTCCTCATACATCTCTTGCAAGTCGCCTTCTTGAAGATAGACGTAGTCCTCCTCGCTTCCCCCATCATCCGCCGCATCTTCAAACTGGTTCCCCGGGTGTTCCTCAAGGCCCTCGTACTCAGCAAACACGTCCACGGTGTTCTTCGACTTGGTCTTGTCCTCCTTTAGAACCTTGTCGAGCTTCCGAAGGGCCCCAATGATGCGGTCGTAGTCAAACTTGTTCTCGGTTCAGGTGGAAAGCTTAAGCTCTTGTCCTTCTGTGAGTCCGGCCTGCCGGTAGTAGATATAGCCCCGCGCCTCACTGGGAAGTTTCACTCCTTCCTGGATGAGCTTGGTATGGGCCTGGTCCATCCGGATGATGTAGTCCTGGAAGTCCTCTTTCGCCGACCAGCGTAGATAGCCCCTTCCAGGGCTCGCGCCAAGCTCACCTCCAAGTGGGGCTTGTACTGCTCCCTGAGAGCCTTCATGATGTTCTCCATGCCGCTTTCGCAGGCCAGCTCGTCGAAGGTCAGACTGTCCACGATAGCCCGGGCGCTTCCGCTAAGGCTCCTCATGAGGCGAACCCCTTTCTTCTTGTCCTCCGTCTCCGTCTCGAAGCACCAAAGCTTCACGTCCCTCTCGTAACGGGGGAACTCCACGGCGAACTGCCGTCCCACATCGGTGGAGGTTAGGAGACCTTCTGCGTCTCCTCCGTCTTCTCAGAGGCACCGGCCATGGCGACCTAACCCCGGTTTCAGAACCGAGGCTCCGCTACCACTGAGCAACTTTTGCTCAGCGCATCGCGGGGCTCCTTGCCCACTCCCAAGCCAGAATGGCTATTCGAAAAGCACTGCACATGACGATTCAGGGGTGGGGGCCTCTGGTTTGTTTCACAGCTGCGATCAAAGTCAAAAGTGTATGCCTGTGTCTGTGTGTGTGTGTGGGCTGTTGATGTTTTTTGTTCAACCATTTGCCAAAATTGCCCCTTTACTTTACAAAACAGAGGTTTCTCAAGGTTTCTTTACGGAGGACGGTGTCCCTTGCGACCTGCCTCCTCCTCCTCGCCCGCCCCACCGCGCGTCCCTGGCAAAGGCTCTCGGTCCACATACCCCCATCAAACGAGATCGCAGCAAGCCTCCAACTGCCCTCATGTTGTTGACTTTTGCAAATTCACCAAGTGAGCGGGCGACCCATGCAACATGGAACAAGGCAATGGGTCCTGCGCCACGCAACTCTCCTCCCCCAAACGATCTCACCCCTAATCCATGGCGTGGATTGGTGGCTGTGGGATTGGAAATTACGTTGCTTGTGAAACCTCCAAACCACGACCAAAACTAAGTACATATCGCCGTGCAACCTGCCGGTGGAACGCAAAAAGCCTTTCTGTCCAATAGATACCTTGTTCAAACTTAGTTGTTTCTTGTGTTTGGCTGCGAGCGACAACCCTAGCCCGGCGCCCCGGAATGTTGCCTTCCATGACTGCCGGAGAGACGCGCATGGCCATGACAGCGGGGCGGCCGCGCCTTCGCCCTAAAACTGGCAAGGGAAAAGTGGGCGCTGTGGCTATGTCCAGTTTGAATGGTTCACTTGGCAACGTTTCTTCTCTGATGTTTGGCGCTTGATCCGACCAAGTCGAAGAGTGGAACGGGCTATGGCTGGGGGCCTGGACGGGCTGGCCCCGTCTAAGGGGGTTCACCATTGTTTACACACATTCAAGGGCCACCTCCCCAGCCCCAAACGGCTTCCGTATCGGGAAAGTCAGGTCAAATCGAATGAAATTAAATAAAATCAAACCAAATCAAATCAAAGCAATCAATCAACCAATCAATCAACCAATCAATCAACCAACCAATCAACCAATCAAATCAACCAATCAAATCAACCAATCAATCAACCAATCAACCAATCAAATCAACCAATCAAATCAACCAATCAAATCAACCAATCAACCAATCAACCAATCAACCAATCAACCAATCAACCAATCAACCAATCAACCAATCAACCAATCAACCACCAACCAACCAACCAACCAATCAATCAATCAACCAACCAACCAACCAACCAATCAATCCATCAACCAATGAAACCAACCAATCAGCCAAACAATTCATCACCCACCTGCGCACCCAACCAGCCAAGCGATCAACCAACCAGCCAGCAAGCCAACCAACCAACCAAGCAACCAACCAACTAACCAACCAAGCAATCAAACCGACCAACCTGCCCACCTACCTACCAACCTACCTACTGCCTACCTGCCTGCCTTTACCTTACCCCTTCCAACGCACCAACCTACCAACCAGCCAACAACCAAACAATCCATCCAGTCAGTTGATACTCTTGGCTTCATTCGGACTTGCGCTTCAAGCAAGGCGCGGGACCATTCAAAAGGAAACAGCGAACAAAAGAAGCGTCAACAGGCAAGAGCTTGGTTGCCTGAGCATCACCTCCCCGCTTAGGGAACCGAAAATTTACCAAAGAAAGAAAAACTGAAAATAAGATTGGCCGCAGCGGAGCGCCCAGTTTTGAACCAGATGGATCGTTTCGGTGCCTCTGGATCTTTATTGCTCCCCGCTCACTTGAGCCAAAACACAATGTCAGTCAACACTGTAGCGTATTGGAATACAACTCAACACAAACCAAACACCACTCAAATCACGTGGCGCGCTTTCTGAAGGAATGCAAAACATGAAAAACAAGAAGAATCTGCAGGGCAGAGCTTGACTACATCAGAAGCACCCCCAACCCATCACTTCTGGGGAAATGTCCAAACAAAGGAGAACAAGATCACACACACACACCCACAAACACCCTAAGGTAAAGGCCCCTACAGTTGGGCCCTGGCCTTGTACCCAACAACCCAATGCTGCATTCAACTGACCTGCCGGGACGATCCACTTTTGGAAGCATTGCGGCTTTTCGTCAAGCTACGTACCAGAATCTATCCTCGAACAAACAAGTCAGTCCGATTCTATGCGGGCTGCCTTAAGCAGCTTCTACCAAGGTTAGTCTGCGGAAAAAGCGAGCGCCACCTGTGGGCTCGTGGGGCGGGCAATCACGAATGGGTATGTCTCAAAATCGGGGGGCCCATCGAAAGAGTTGGTTTCTTTCGGAGTCCTTTGAAGCTACTGAAATCGGGGGGTACCCCCGGAAAAAAGCACACCCGTGCGAAGAGCCATCGCCCGTCTAAACAACGCTAGCTCACTCACAGTGCTCTTAGACCTCTCTGTTGCGGATCTCATTGCCAGGACTTGGCTTTTCCATCGCCTTCTCCAGCACGTCGTTGGATCCTCGGCTTCAGCTGGCTCACTGCAAGCGCAGCCAACTAAGCGGTTTGGCACGCAGTTTCCATTCCAGACAGCGCGACAGCCACTCCAATAAATGTCCAGATTTGCTGGACTCAAAGTCACTGGGTCAGAAAAGCAAGTAACACTCACCAATTTGTCCGCCCTGAATGCTTTCTCAAGTGTCAAGTTGGGCCCGCACGTAGCCTGCTGTTTGATTAACCTGTCATAGGCGAAGCAAGCCCTGAGCAGACCCTGAGCAAATGTTGCCCAGCAAGAAACTCAAGAATCGCAAGCTGCTAAGTCTCCAAAATGAGGTTCTTTTGGATCTCCTGGTTTCCGTTTCACAGAAAAAAATATCGTGCAACCTCCACGATCAGCAAGGCAAGCCATCATGGTTCAACTTGCAGACAAGCTGCCATGGAGTTTGACCTCGGATAACAGCATGAAGAGCCACACACAAAAAGCAGAGCACCTGTAAAGTTGCGGGTGGGGATTGGGCCCTTGTGGTGCAATTCTAGTTGGGAACCAACCAAAATGGAATTTTGAATGGAATCGCACCCAGACCCTGCGACAGAATGGCGTATGCCCCCTTCACGCAAATTATGTTTGGAGTCCCCCGCACAAGAAGCTAAGCAATGCTTCGTTGCTGTATCCGGGCCCTTTTTCAATTTAGAGACTCACGTTTGCAAACTAAAGCCATGGTTGCAGCAAACAAAAAAGCAAGCCCTTGGGCCGTCTGATGTCTTGATTGGTATCCCATTCCCAGTTGGAAACGCGGCTGCCCCGGAAAAAAACACACACTCACAGCACTGTGCCCACAAGGGAGAATAACATGGGTCACGCGCGGATTTGAAAACTACGGGGCTTAGATTCCAAAAACTAGGCCCGAGGGGGATTCCAAAACTAGGGGGTAGTGGGATTCCAAAACTAGGAACCTGCCATTCCAAAACTGCTCCCAAAACTGAAATTCGATAGGCTACGGGGATGCTCAGTCGTCGCAATGTAACAGAATAGCAACGGAAATGTGACGGGAAAGTGACGGCGGAAGTGACGGGACAGTGACGGGAGTGAGTGCCGGTAAAGTGACGGGGAGGTGACGAGGAAGTGACAAGTGACGGGAAAGTGACGGGGAGGTGACAAGGAAGTGAAGGGAAAGTGACAGGGAAGTTACGGGAAAGTGGCAGGGAAATGACGGGGAAGTGACGAGGAAAGGCACGGGGAAGAGTCGGGGAAAGTGACGGGGAAAAGACGTGAAAGTGACGGTGAAGTGACAATAAATAGTGACCGGAAAATAACGGGAAAGTGACGGGGGAAGTGACGGGAGTGTGACTTGGAAGGCGACGAGGAAATGACGGGAAAGCGCCGGTAAAGTGACAGGGAGGTGACGAGGATGTGACGGGAAAGTGACGGGGAGGTGACGAGGAAGTGACGGGAAAGTGACGGGGAAGCGACGGGAAAGTGGCGGGGAAATGGCGGGGAAGCGACAAAAAGTGACGGGGAAAGTGACGGGGAAGTGACAGAAAAGCGACGGGAAAGTGCCGGGAAAGTGACAGGGAAGTGACGAGAAGGTGACGGGGGGAAGTGACTGCAGGAAGTGACAAGGAGGTGACGGGGAAAGTGACAGGGCAGTGATGGGGAAAGTGACGGGGAAAGTGACGGGGAAAAGTGTGACGGGGAAGTGTGACGGGGAAGTGACGTAGTGACTGGGAAGTGACGTAGTGACTGGGAAGTGACGGGAATGTGACGGGGGTGACGGGAAAGTGACGAAGACAGTGACGAAAAAATGACGGAGAAGTGATGGGGAGGTGACGGGAATGTGACGGGAAAGTGAACGGGGAAGTGATGGGGAAACGACGGGGATGTGATGGGCAAGTGACGGGCATGTGACAGGGAAGTCACAGGCAAGTCACGGGGATGTGACGGGAATGCCACTTTATAACGGGAAGTAGCTGGGATGTGACGGGAATGTGACAGGGGTGCGACGGGGATGTGACAGGAATGTGATGGGGATGTGACGGGAATGTGATGGGGATGTGACGGGAATGTGACGGCAATGCGGGGATGTGACGGGCATGTGATACGGGGATGTGACGGGCATGTGACGGATGCGGGGATGTGACGGGGGCGATGGGGATGTGACGAAGATGTGAAGAGGATGTGATGGGGATGTGACGGGAAAGTCATAGGAATGTGACGGGGGTTTGACGGGGATGCGACGGGGAGGTGATATCACGAAGTAAAGGGAATGTGATGGGGACGTGACGGGAAGCTGACGGGAATGGTGACGAGGATGTGGCGGGAATGTGAATGTGACGGGGAAGTGTCGGGAATGCGACTATTCTTGGACGGTTGACAAGGCTTTGACGGGAAAGACCAGCAAGCGGGGCCATTGCGACCTTTCTTGAAGAAAAAGGTTGAAATTCACTTAGCGCGTGGAATCGGCGGAAAACTGATGGACAAATGACAAGGATGCAACGGGGTATACGGAGGAAAAGTAATGGGAAGGTGATGGGCATGTGAAGGGGATGTGCCCCGGGGTGTGACAGGGATGTGACGGGGATGCGACGGGGAAGTGACGGAGAAGTGACGGGGAAGTGACGGGGAAGTGATGGGGAAGTTATACGGGGAAGTGACGGACAAGTGACGGGGAAGAGACGGGGAACCAATGGAAAGGTGACAGGAAAGTGACGGAAAAGTGACAGGAATCTGACGGGGAAGTGACAGGAAGTGACGGGGAGGCGACGGGAAAGGACGGGAAAGTCAGGGGAAAGTGCCGGAAAAGTAAAGGGGAACGCGACGGGGAAGACGGGGAAGTGACGGGAAAGTAACGGGAAAGTGACGGGGGTGAGGGAAAGTGAGTGGGGGATGGGACAGTGACGAAAAAGTGACGGGGAAGTGATGGGAAAGTGATGGGGATGACCGTAACGGGGAAGTGTGACGGGGAAGTGACGGGAAGATGATGGGGAAGTGACGGGGAAGCAATGGGGAAGTGATGGGGAAGACGGGAAAGTGACTGGGAAGTGCCAGGAATGTGTCGTTGAGTTCGCGCCCGACAGCCATGGGCCATTTGTACCGCCACATTCCCGCCGGTTTCCCGCCACATCCCCGACACATTCCCACCACGCTCCGGCCGCATCCCGCCACGTTCCCGCCACATGCCTGCCACGTTCCCCCCGCATTCCCGGCCGATCCATTCCTGCCACGTGTGTTGAAGCAAACCTGGGGGGGATTTGAAGGCTACCCTGTAATTGTTCTGCGCCTCTGCAATTTCAATCGCAGCTTGCGCGTGCACGCCCCAGACTTTGTCTGCCAAAATCGTGGCGTTCATTTGTGAGCTTCAAATGAACTCATTAGTCCCTCACCATGGCGTACGTTTGCGGGCGCACGTTGCTCCTTTTGAATGGAAATGTCCTTGCCCTTCTCACCCACCACAAGGAAATTAGATACATTATCATCGAAAAAGTGACGGGAACGCAACAAGAAAGTGACGGGCATGTGACGGGGACATGACCGGGGATGCGTCGGGAAAGTGACGGGGATGTGTGACGGAGATGTGACGGGGAAGTAGAGGGGGAAGTGAGGAGGAAATGACAAGAAAGTGACGGGCAGTGACGGGAAAAGTTACGGGGAAGTGATGGGAACGTGACGGGGAAGCGACAGGGAAAGCGACGGGGAGGTGAGGAGAAAGTGACGGGGAAGTGATGGGATGCAACCAAACCGCACAGCGCCCTAAAACCCACCCAAAATACGAAACCAAACAGACCTGCCTTAGACCAACTTCACATCCACTCTAAGCCCACCCTGAACCAACCCTAAACCGACCCTAAACCAACCCTAAGCCCGCCCTAAACCTACCCAGATCCAGCCCTCACACGGCCGTAAGTGAAACCAAAACCCAGCAAAAGACGACACCTAACCAACCCACACTCATCTCAAACCCTAAACCCTCAACCAACCCTACAACAAGCCCTAAACAAACCCTAAAACCAATCCAGCTCAAGCCCTAAAATGACCCTACAAGCGAAAGCGAAGCCGACCAAAAACGCGGGTAACCGACCCAGACTCACCCCCAAGCCACCCTAAACCAACCTCAAACCAACCCTACAAATCCTAAGGCAAGCCTAAATCAACCCTGAACCAATCCTAAATCCACCCTAAACCAACCCCAAGCCGACCCACACTTACCCCAAAGCCAAACCAACCCTAAACCAACCCTAAACAAACCCTTAAATCCACCCCGGGGGACTTCCCAAAGCCTTCCAACCCGCCCTAAACCAACCCTGAATTCGCTATAAATTAACCCTAAATTAACCTTAAACCAAAAACAACCTTAAAACGAGCCCTAAACAAACGTAAGACAAGCCCAAATCCTAGCCCCTAAAACGCTAAACAAAACCGAAACCCACCCAAAGATGACACAAAACCCACACCGGCCCAAGACGAACCCTGAATCCACCCGAAACTAAACCCAACCAACCTAGATCCACCCTAAATCAACCCTAAACCACCCTACATCAACCCTAAAGCAAAACCTAAAGCAACCCTGAATGAACCCTCAACCAACCCTAAAACCAACGCACGTCCAGCCCTCAAACGTCCCTAAACCAACCCTAAAACCAGCCCTAAAACAAACCCAAAAACTCAAGCGAAATCGAAACCCATCCAAAGACGACGCCTAACTGCCCAAAGACGACGCCTAACCGACACACAAACCCACCCGAAATCCACTCTAAACCAACCCTAAAACCAGCCCTAAACCAACCCTAAACCAACCCTAAATCAACCCTAAACCAACCCTGCAACCAGCTTTCAACCAACCCTAAAACCAATCCAGATCAAGCCCTTAATCGGCCCTAAGCGAAACCGAAACCCACCCAAAGTCGACACCCAACCGACCCACACTCACCCCAAACCCACCCTAAATCCACCCTAAACTAAACCACCCTAAGCCAACCCAAATAAAAACCAGACCTAAACCAACCCCAAAAACGACCTGAAGCGAAATCGAAACCTACCCAAACCCATCCTAAATCCTCCCTAAACCCAACCCTAAACAACCCTAAGCCAACCCTAAACCGGACCTTCACCAAACCGCAGCCCACCCTAAACCCACCCAAAGACGAACCCAATCTGACACACACCCACTCTAGACTAACCCTAAATCCACCCTAAACTAACCCTAAACCCGCCCTAAACCAACCCTGAAGTCGCCCTGAACCAACCCGAAACGAACCCTAAACCAACCCAGATCCAACCCTAAAACGGCCCTAAGCGAAACCGAAACCTACCCAAAGTCGACACCTAACTGACCCACACTCACCCCAAACCCACCCCAAAACCAGCCCTAAAAAACCCTAAACCACCCTAGATCAACCCTAATGTATCTCGCCGCTGAATCCTGGTTTTGGAATCAGAATTTAATCAATAACATGCGCCTTCTTGAGGGCTCCCTCCCCAAGCACGTTAGTAGGCAGGGTTGGCGATTGCCACACTGAGGCCTGTGCCGCCTTCGCCGCCAGCCGTGTTCTGTAGTGAAGCATCTCTTCAGCCTCATCGGCAAGGTTGAGCAGCACCAGCAGGAAAATCAAAAAGACCTGGGCGGGGTTGACAATAAGCAGGAAACTGCGCATTTGTCAGAATCTCAGAACAAGCAAGCTGCACGCTCTCGGAGACACGCTTTTATGGGGAAGCAACATGAACAGTTGGGAGTTCTGGTATGGCATCAAACCAACCAAATCTTTTCCAGCCACTCTGATTCGACGATGGGTCGAAGCTGTTCCAACTCCACAGGACTCCACAAGCCAGTTTTTTCACTTGGCCGGCAAACACAATAACTCAGCCGGTCCTGTTGCGCGCGGACTCAATTTCCAGCCAGGCGGCGCAGCGCTTCAGTGCGCTGACACCGTTCTCGTAGTGCATACGATGGGCCACCGCAGCGACCAACAGCTGCCCCACAATCTGCACCTGCCCGACACTGAGTCAGGGCATGTTTCAGATACTGGGATCCCAAAAAAAACATGCTTTAGTTCCAGTTCAAACAAGAGCGCCTTCGAAAAGAGACACACCCGTTCAGAGCCGTTGCAAGGGAGCCATGGCGGGAATACGACCCTTGACTTGCGATTAGCAGTCACTTCGGCCGCCAACGCCAACACGTTCATCAACAAACTAGGCGGGCAATTCTCAAACAAAGTAGAAGCAACTCACTAGTCTGGCCATCTCATGTAGCGCAAATTGTGCAAACCAAAACGCATGTGTCCAAAACCTCCTTGCAAAAACCAAGGAGGAATATTGAATGGATCCAATGCTTTGCAAGGAGCACCCGAATCTAACAAGAGACCAACACATGCAAGCAAGACTTTGGGTCCATTGAGGTCAACTCGGTTTGTCCATCAGTGTCTGTCTGCCTTGGTTGAGATAAAGGTCCGTTTGTCCCACAAAGGACCCCTGACATGGGTGACCCGTTTGGTTTCCCTGAGCAGACAAAACCATCCACAATGGGTTATGCCGACTCAACAAAAACAGACGCAAAGGCATGCTCCAAAAAGAACCCCCCCGACAACAATACTGGAAAAACAAACAAAACACGCGGCACGGACATCACTCGGGGCGAGACCTCGCCCCATGAAATCTGAGCATCCCCTATGACAGGGCTCCCTGGGAACGAAAAAATATGCTACGTAATGTCTTAGCGGCTCCCCCTGCCCAAAGTTCCCTGCCCAAAGTTTGCTGGTTCGTGGTTGAAAACGCATCCTTGCAACCAAAGGGTTTCAAACTGAGGGTTTTACCAAATAGCTGCAAAGTTATTAAACAATGGTTATTAGTTTTATGTTGGTCTCCTTTTGAAACGCGCTGAAAAGGGTTATGCTCACAAGTTGGGATAATCAAGCGCCTTCCAGATGGTCATTGCGCCCTTGTCTGAGACCGGGGGTCGCTTGTGCAAGGCCCGCATCGCGGCCATGAAGACCAGCATCAAGGCGAGGCCTGCGGCATCCGAAAAGTTTAGGCAGCCAAGAAATTTGTCTTCAACGGTGGCACAAGCCCACAGCCCTGATACTGATTTGCAGCAGGGGACCCGAAAATGCAAAGGGCCCCACTCACTAGCTTGATGCCAGTAATCACCAACCATTGGGTGGCTACGGCTTCTTGGGTTGCTATGTCTACAATTGAATTGTTGGCTCCGAATCACTATCCGCGGGTTGGAGCACGCAAATGCTGGAGCTCCAGTCCTTGCATAAGGTTGTCAGCGGCCCAGTGTTGCATGTCCGCGTTCTCGTCAGAAGTCTGGCGCAGCTTCATGCAGCTTCTATGTCTCTCATATCTCTCAACCCTTGCACCCTCGCATTTCAGAGTTCCCTCTGTTCCCCCTCCGAACACCCTGCCAAAAGGAACTCACCTGCATGTGATCCTGAGTTTGAGATACAAGCTCGTGGCCTGATCCAAGCTTAGTCGTTCGGCCGATTGCCGGAGACACCTATTCTGACAACGGCTGCTCTCTCAACTCTAACAGCTCCGAGCACGTTCTGCCCGGCCTGCAGCTCCATTTGCAAGATCTTATTGCAACCTGACATTGAAGTCGACTCGGGTCGAGCAACCGCGCGCTAAGGAGAACTGTGCTCTATACCTACACTTACAAGGCAACTGTCTGCGGCTCGCCGTTGCCTGCGCAAGTCAACCGGGCATTCATCTGACACATGTTGTCACAATTCATCAGTATCCCTGTCAAAGGATGCGCAGGCCCTGCCTGAGGCCATCATCATTACCTCAGGCTCCATCTCTGCAGGCAAGCTTGGGCCCCCAAGTCTGTCTGCTTCCGGGATGTTGACAAGATTGCCCACATTGCTGCCACTGAACATGGTGCCCTAAAATTCGGACCGCAACACACATTGACACAGCAAGCTGGACCTTTGCAAGAGGGGCTGCTTGCCAGAGTTCTTCCAGAAACCTGACATGACCCCAACTTGCCTGGCCATTTGAAACGAGCCAGTCACCCGTTTCAAGCGAGCGTCGCCAGCCATTGCAAGTGGCACACAGCTCAAAAATATCGTTGGCCGCCATGGCGTCGTGACGCACCTCACCGCGTGCCAGTTGGTGTCCTCGGATCGGAGGTCACCGTTGGCACGATGCTTCGAGCTTGGTTTGCCTCTAAAAACGACCAGCCAAAGCGGTCGGGGCTTTTGGATGCCAAATAATGGCCAAATGGGGCCGCAAGGCCTGGGCTGTAGGGACCCTAAGAGGCCTAAGAGGGCGCAAAGCAGCCCTAACCGGCCTTAACGCTCATGAAGAAATATATTTGCCATACACCGTGCACACTGCACGAAAGCCTCTTGCGTGGCATCTTGCCGGATGAGTTTGAGGTTCCAGAAACTAACTGGCAAGCTGCTTCAACGTGGTTGTCAAACATCAGCGTCTTCACGAGAAAGACCAGCCTGAATCAATTGCCACGGGTGTGTCTCAAGATGGGGCAAGAAATCGCATGAACTCAGTTCTTCCTAGAAGTAGAACAAACGCCAATGTGTCCGATGTCTACACAAAAGGAATAAAAGGGCAGCTTACATCGTGTGCTTAACCGTTGGCCAAAGGCAACTTGTTGCTACCTGATCGGCGCTGCCATCCGCATGCTTGGGCTCAGGGCACAAGTTTTAGAGGGTGCTTCAACTATGGAGGCATATCTCTGAGAAAGCAAAAACAATACCCTGAAAATGTTGTCTGCTGCTCAAAGCACAAACCATTTTATGGCTTACAAGGTTGCAAAAGGGCTACAAGGGCACCCGATGGGTGCTCTTGGCGCCCTTCAAACGGAGAACACAACAGTTGCTGGCTTGCATTCCCGGTTTTTTGCCAAGCAGCAGGAGTGACATGAGCAGCAGGCTGCCCATATGACCCTCCAAACGGCCTGCCCAAAGCAGGCGGAGAGAATTGAAACTGGATGGTGCTCTCTTTTGTGTTGCCTAATCAAAGGAATTTATAAGGCTTGCATGAGGAAATCGGGCCGGCTATTTGTGCGTGGCGGTTTGGACAGGCGCAAAGCCTCTCTCTCTCACACACACACACATACGAGCACGGCCAGCCTGGGCCAACGCTTTTGGAGATGCTTTTGATCAGAAGGGCCTTGATTGGCATTCGTAGCCTCTCAAAAACAAGACTCAATTTGAATGCCCTGCATTGGACCATTTTAAAGCGACCCTGTTCATAGGGAATCTGCTTGCCTGTCTTTCTTATCGAGTTTGAGGGACAGAGCTTGCTTGTCGTAATGACATGGGAACCGTTTACATTTCAGTAGGAGCCCCTTGACTCTTTGAAATCAAGCCTCGAACAAATTTCCGAGGGGCCAGGGATGCAATCATCATCGACTGGCTGCGGCCTCAGCTGCGCCCAACAAAAGGGAACCTTTCAACCCTACCAGATTTGCAGGGAATATCAACAGAGCGCGTGCTCCCAGGGGGTCAACTTCGAAGACATAAGTCTTGACACGAGCCCGCGCAATGTTTGCGCGATTGTACACTTGACAAGCTGAGCTACACCAATAGTTGGTTGATACTTCCTGCAACTTCACATCGATGGGAACTAGCTCAAGCTGAGGTCCAGTGCAATTTGTATGAAATCGGCGATTTCAACTGGATTTGCAATCATTTCCTCCGGTCAAAAAGCCCGGTAA
This sequence comes from Effrenium voratum, assembly GCA_963377175.1. Lineage (NCBI taxonomy): Eukaryota > Dinophyceae > Suessiales > Symbiodiniaceae > Effrenium > Effrenium voratum. The sequence goes on along the minus strand of CAUJNA010003591.1, from coordinate 41,921 downwards.
AACGATATATAGGAAACACCGCCATTTAGTGATGTTCATAAAATCCTATCATTTGCATCCCGAGATACTTCAGCTTGTTTTTGGTTCTGTGAATAATTTCCCCAAACATATCGCCCGTCTATGCATGGGCTTCGCCCATGCAAGACTGGGCTCTTTTAAGGATCGCAATCCTGAACATCGCATGCTTGCAGGGCAAGCATACCTATGCAAATGTTGAATATGCATATGATGCAGGTGTGCCTAAGTTGCACAAGTCAATTCAGTGTACAAGACGGTGATCTTGTGAAATCTGTGTCGCGCGCTAAAATACACTGAAATGCGAAATTATTGGGAACAAAATGTTGGTGCTTAGAGTAATTTGGCAGTAACCCTCAGCGTGTGATTTTTGTAATTTTGTGTGCTTTGGCCTTTGACAGATGTTTGGAGGCTGCAAGCCTCCAATCGGGAACTCTGCGCGTGGATGATGTGCTTGGGCACATGTCTGTGCTTGGGCACATGCCTCACTCAACAAGACAAAACGCTTTCTCAAATCGCGTCCTCTATGTGAGCATCCGAGGGGGGGGATACCCTGACAACACTGGTTGTGTTGTCCCCCCGGATAGAGTGCGGGAATTCAAATATCCGTGATCGAACCGCAAGCTCGATCTTTTATGTCTATGCTAGCTATGATCCGCAATCAAGGTTGGGGATCTAAGCTAACAGTTGAACCTTGAGCCAAACGGTTGCCTGGGTGTATGATAGTGTGATTCACATCGCCCTTATCCTGTTCACACCCCCCACACAGTATGCATCATTCTGAGACAACTGCGCAGAAACGCTGAAATTGTGGCTTAAACATTTCATCTAGGGTCCACTCCAATGTAAACACGCACACCCAAATCCGTCGGCTCTCGATTGTTTGTTCTACAAAATCTCGCGTCGTGAAACGCCCGATCTTCACTGCTATTCTGCAGCGGTTGAATTAGTGCGGAATCTGGACCGACCTAGTGAGAAAAGTAGCACTGGGTACTAACGTTCTGTTGAACGGTAACGTCCTCCCCGTTAACGTGCCCAAATCTCGGCAAGGACATTTGTGTCGGAAATGCCCGGAAAGATGGGCGAAATCATGACACATCCACATTGGAAGGCAGAATGCCATCGGCGGCCCCGTATCTCAGAGCAAACACATCGGCACTGCCGAACCCGGTTGTCGGTGCAGAAGAGTGGCGCAGCAGCTCCTCGGTCCTCGCCCACTCAGCCTCGAGAGGCCTGGCCGGTCCGCACCTTAACCTTGGGATCACAGAAAGAAAGATCCCCCTCATCGGCGTGCCCTCTGTGAAAGATGAGCATAGCAAGGGTCCCCCCTTGTCAGGTCGAAATAGAGCAATTGCTCGAATGAGTCCATTTTGCCGCTTGTCCAAATATATGTTTTGAAGTTGGAATAGTTTGTTCGGAAAACAATAGGAATATGCAAAGGGACATAATACGCAATAGTACTCTCGGGTCGTTGTGGTACTCTCGGGTCGTTAAACGATCCCGATTTCCCTACACAGTTGCACTGCGTGGAATTAGGCTGATAAATTGATCACCAGCACTCATCCCATCCACTGTGGTAACCATACCAGTATGTATCACGCACGCCAGTGCGGCCCCGCACATCCCATCTCCAAGGAGGCGCAAGGCCTTTCCCCTTGATGTCTGCGTTTCCCCTTCTGCTTACCCTTGTCACCCTTTCCCTTCCCTTTGTTCGGCGGTCCGGCTGAGGGTGCGTCATCACGGTCAGCTGGGCTAATGGATCGGGGTTTCCCAGACCGTTCGCCTTTTTCCGTTCTGCCGATGAGGGTCGAAGCACCCTTGGGGAATTCGATCCTTCTCCGCGTTGGGAAGCCTTCGGTTCGGCCTGATCAACCCGTCCCTTCTTCTTCTTCTGCTTTTCTCCATAGTTGGGTTGAATCGTAACCTCACCGTCGGCCAACTTGATCCGGGTCTGAATTGTCACTCCCCCCCCCTTTCAATCTGTTGTAGTTCTCCCACTGGGTCCGAAGAACCGGGCTGAACTTCATTCCGTGGTAGTTCATCAACAGGAGATCCTGGGTAGTAGTCTTGTCGCCCATCGCCGCGCACATCCAGTCGAAAGGAATGTACTTGGCGCCCTTCATACCATCAAGGATTGATTGGAAGAACGAATATGTCTCCACATTGAAGCTAGTCCCGATCACAATGTTGAATACATCAAACAACTGGTCCAACGCGTTGTTTCTCGACGCACGCATTTCGGGAGTCTTGTACGTTTTGATGGCAGCGTCCTTCAGGTCCCTGAGGTTCTTCCACAGATAATCTCTCGAACATCTCCACCAATATAGGATGGAGGCCAAGGCTGAACAGTCCCATTAGAACCCCCCCCCCCCCCGATTCTACAATTGGGCCACACCTGGACACCGCGAGGTTCGCAACCTTGAGGCTGTGATGCAATGGCTCTCGGGGCCTTCTTCTGCGGGGTTTTCGAAGCAAGTCCTGTCGCGCCTACAGATGGAGGATCCTGCTTCCTTTGCCCCTTTCCCCCCCTTGGCGGGTTTCTCCTCCTTCTTTCCGCCGCCGCCGTCTGATGATGAGGATGCCTTCTTACTGTCATCGAAGGCTTCTCTCCCTCCGCAATATCCTTCAGCAACCGAACCATCGTCTTTGCTTCCGGATACAGTCAACGAGCTTGTGATCGCTCGTGTGGCATATGGGACAGTCTTCGGTATATAGGCAAGATGCCGTCAGCACACTCAGCAAGCTTCCGCTTCCTGGGCGTCAGCGCCGTCGGCTCCGTTTCCATCTCAACGTCCTTGTCACCGCTTGTTTTGTCAGAGTTGTCCCTCTCCAGGGACGGTTGATCATCCCCGCCCTTCTGGTCACCCTCATGGGGTTCAGGCGATGCGCCGTAGTCGAGGACAAGCCCGTCAGCCTCTTCCGGCACGTCATTGACGAGCATGTTGAATGCCTCGCTCTCGACGTGTTGTTTGCAGAGCGAGCCACAGTAAATTCCTCCCTCATCATTTTTCCGATACAAAATTGAAACACGGGCTCCGGCAACTTTGCAAACCATTCCATTACCCCAGCGTCCTGACCTCTGAAGGAAAATGGTCTTGATTTCGTATCCTTCCAATTGCTAGGGGGTAGGCTGCGCCAATAATCCTGCCCGTACATGAGGAGGGAATGTTCGAGTCCGTGAAGGGTGGCGTCAGTAGGTGACACGTCGACGCCAGAGCAAAACACCAGTAACACGGAGGTAACCCAGCCGCCAGCAGGCAAGTGCCCTGATCGATTACATAGAGATTGTTCCTTTCAACCAAGGAATTATTCATGGGTCTGCCGGGTAGCGAGTGGTCAATCGTGATCCCCAGCTGTTGACAAGCACTGACAAACTGAGGTGCGTAATCTCCGTACGCGACCCGAATCTTTCGTCTCCCCATGAACTCCTTCATGCATCTGACAACCTCGTCCGCGGAACTGTCCGTAGTAGGATACGCCATCCTCACTCCACGAAAACATTGGTATCCGTCTCGATTCCCAACTGTCCTACCCTCTCTGGAGTCAGGAAATCGAACGTCACAAGATCCCCCCACTTCTTAAGCTGTTGCTTGAACGCACCCTTCTTGGTCTTGAAACGCCGCATCTTGGCTCTGACACACGCATCACAATAAGGTTGGCAAACCTCGGGGTAACCATGTGTTCCAACGCGATTGCCCGATTTCACCACCATGGCTATAGCATGGGGTTTCCCTCACGCATTCAAAATCACCGATTACAGGTCCGTCCCCTTTCTTCCTGGCGCTATCCACGTAGTCGATCTTCACCTATGAGAACCAACTCCATTGTGTAGTCATCGGAAGGAGGTACTCTGATAGACGTCTGCGAATCACGAATGTGGTTACACAATTCTCCAGCCTTCGCAGCTCTAATCGCAGCGGTTATGCTTTCTTGGTACTGATCTTCCTTTGCGTGCTCAGCGCTGACCCCTTTCTTTCCATGATCATCGATCGCTGCGATATCTTTCAGGAAACTCCCCTTTTTCCTGGGGTACTAAAGCTTGGCCCTCAGGGTTGCGGGTGCGCATTCGGTCTCAGCATCGCTATCCACAATATCCTCCTCACTACAGGTTGGCTCTGCTTCGCTCTGTGGATATCACCGGCGCTGCCTTTGCCTTCTTCTTCTTTTTCTTCTTTTCAGATCCCGCTTCGCACAGTGTCGGAACCCTTTTCAGCCGCTGCTGAGCTCTTCGGGTGCTTGAACTTGCAGTCCTTCCCCTGCTTACAGGTCCCTTTCTTCCAGAATGAACAGATGCCATCGTTCTTGGGACGCTCCCCTGCTGGGGAATGCTACGCTTGGAACCTTCCTCGAACTTCTTCTTCCACTCGGGTGTGTCGGTACTCTTCTGGTGGCTGCACTTGCAATCAGAACCGTTCGTGCGTTTTCCACGGAAGAAATGAAACTCGTTGCTTGAAATCACCCATTTTCTTGTCTCCTGGATAGGTCAACTTGTACGAATGTTCTACCTTTCCCGCTTTGATCAGCTTGGCGATTAGCAACCTCGCTTGCCTGATCTCCAGCGGATTTGATCATTTTACCCACGCTTCTCACCAATTTGCTGTCGGCACCAGCGAATCTCGAACCGCCGCTGTCGAAAGAGCCTCAATAGTGGCGCTAGGGCCGACCAAACTTCGCTCTTGTTTGAGTGGACCGATGTGGCGATCGACTTCTTGACCTTGGCACAATTCCCATAGGTGGTGTGGTCACGTCCCCAAACTTGGGCAGCGTGACGGGTTGGTCCTTTACTAGCTCATCGTACCGTTCGGTCCATTCATCAAGTTCGTGTCGTACCTCGTTCCTGTGGTTCCTGAGTCTCTCACACGTACTACGCAATTGTTCCGGCACAAGTTTGTGCAATGGAATCTGCCTTCCGGGTCTCTCTCTGGCTGCGTCCTCTGCCTTTCTCTCTGGCAGCTAGGTACTCGGTCTTGAGACTCCCCATGCTCTTGTCATGGAGATTATCATTGAACTGTTGCATAGATTCGTATTGTTTCTGAAGAGCGCTGTACTGACTCTGGGCCATGTTTTCGACCCACTTCATGTTCTTCTTCATCAGTTCATCCCCTTCCTGGCTTCGGACAACTCCTCAGATTGGAGGCCGCTGTCTCCTCTCGGTTCAAATGGCTCCTTAGTCGACCAACTGAAGCTTTATACCCTCGACCTTCTGATCGGCTAACTTCTCTGCAGATCGGAACCATTCCTCCCTCGACTCGCTCCCGGACAGGTGTTGTATCTGACCCCTCAAGGTTTCTCAAGGTTTGGATCTGTCCATCTTTGTTGGTGACTATGTTGTTGTGGTACATTTCCGCGCCTCTCAGTTTGGACGATTCTTCTTTTTTCATTGAATCTCGAAGACGTTTGTTGTCATGATTTGGCTTGATCCGTAAATCGGTACCAGAGCTGACCGCTTTCCGTGCTCAAGTCTCACTGCTCTCCATCCGCAACTGTTGAGTCTCATTGTTGAAATCATAGGCCATTGCTTCAAGCTCATTCAGCCTGTTGGCCTTGATGCTTCGCTGGTCCATCGCCAAGTTGTACTCATCCTTCATCCTTCCACGGACATGTGCAACTTGGGATTCCAGGGTATGATTCATTCTTTCGAGTCCTAGAACTTTTGGAGGCTTCCTGCCTCATCGGATTCCAGGTCTGGTCGTGATGATGCACATTCCTCCTTCAGTGCCTGGTTCTCATCATGCTGCTCAGCAGCCTCGTTCATCTGCACTTCCGCCTTCCTCTGGGCTTTCCGCAAATCATCATCGAGTTGTTGATCCGCACTTCTGGGGTCACTTGCAGAACCCCTTGAGGAGGATGACTTCTCTCCTTTACGAGATTTTCGGATTCCTGTCCGCCCATCATGTTCTTCTGAAAGTACTCTCGACCGGGAGGAAGCCCTTGCTGATCAATGCCGGCATCACTCTGCTCGCTGGCTAGCTGCCGCGGGTCCAGCGCTCAAAACGATAGTGTCTCCACTCCCATGGCCGGCTGATCCCGGTTTTCTTGAGATGATATTCCGGCAGCAGGCGCCGCGAATGTGATCGAAGAGCTCCCATCGGACATCGTCACGGAAGTGTTGTGCCACTTGGCAATAAATCGAATGATTCAATACGAAGCTGGGTTCAAGACCTCCAGCTTCAAATCAATCTTTGTCTCACAGCACGTGGGACAAGCCCTACGGCTGACAACCTGTGAAACCGAGGGGTTTCTTTGATACCCTGACAACACTGGTTGTGTTGTCCCCCCGGATAGAGTGCGGGAATTCAAATATCCTCGAAACAGCGCTCGATCCGCAAGCTCGATCTTTGATGTCTATGCCAGCTATGATCCGCAATCAAGGTTAGGGATCTAAAGCTAACAGTTGAACCTTGAGCAAAACGGTTGCATGGGTGTACGAGGTTTCACATCGGTGGCCCTTATCCTATTCACACGTTTAGATGCTCGTGTTCATCGCATGAGCAGGATTAACATGCCACGCATGCAGCGCAGTAAGAAAAGGTGAGCATGCTAATGTTTGGAACTTGCATTCACAAGCTTGGTGAGAAGTCGTGAAGATGAACTTCACAATAATTGTCTTCATAAAAATAAGACACACTTGGTGTCTCTCTTGATGAGATTCTAGTTCCCCATATTAGACAGTTGCTTTAGTTGAAGATGGCTTGTCTCCTGGCTTTTCATGTCTACCATATTCTTGTTTGCTTGTGATTCAAATGTTACACCTGTCCAAATGTCTTGGAAAATAGCACGCCTAGCATGGCGCAAATGGCCTTTGAAAAGAGAGAAAGAGCTAAGGCTATGGTCAGAATGACTACCAATCTCGAGCGGATGTTCTAGATACACCATCAGTCAATCTGGATGTCTTATCAAATGTAAATATCTGACCAAACTGAGCGCATTCTGCATTAGCGTTTACAAGGGAGGGTGTAGAATATTCTGTACCATTTAGACAACCACCAAAGAAGTAGGCTTGTATTCTAATGCTGCATATATGATGAGAAGTAAGTGCTGTGAGATGTAATGTTGGTCAAAAGAAGATGTTGCTGCTCATAAGTACTGACGTCTGTGATGAGAAGAAGCTGATAAGTTGCCTGTGCTGATGATACACTCATGAGGCCAGAGGCCTCATTCACACAAGAAAAAGATGTGGTGTGCTGAAGATGTGTAGCTGCAAGATGTGAAGTTGCATTAAAAAGTTGGTGCATAGCACCAATAGCTAGGTGAAAGATGTGAATAGAAGTAGCTGCAAATAAGTTGCCTGTGTAATGTGAAGTGCTGATGTGTGTCATGTGTAGCTGAGATGAGAAGGTGTAATTGTGTTGCGAAGCAGGTGATAATGTCTTGATGTGTGGAAGATGTGATGAGTAGAAGTTGTGCTGGGTGTAAGTTCTGCCGCATATCGGCTATCATTGCACCCCAACCTTCGGGTTGGTCTGCAAGCCTCTTTTGGAAACAAGACGAGCCAAAGTGGCGGCCTCCAACCAAATCAGCTCCAGTTGGAAAAAGCGGCCCATTACCGTGATAAATGTTTCCCGTGATTGGCCTGAGGTCTGTGTGTAAATTGGCAGTAGGCGGTCATTTTATTAAGAAGATTGTCGTGCAACTCCAAATGCTCCTAATGCTTATCGCTTGTCATTGCACAGCAAGCTGTGCAAGCCCAAGCTCTTCTTAAGCATACGGATTCTCAATGTTTGTACACAAAATGTGCATGCACTACATATGCTTGCACTAAATTGGCACGCTGGTGAAGAGGGTCATGACTGGAAACCAGGAACATCCAAATATGTGTGGGATTCCTGAATAAGGCAAACCGGGTGTTTTCACCGCGGGGTGCCTCTATGTAAAACGGGCTTGGGCCCCCCTCAATTCGCCTCAGCTTGTCTCATGCGCGCGGTTCATTTTATTAGTCTACTTAATCTGAATAGGTTGTATGTCTTTTCTTGTTTGTTCAAGTTGTGGTTATTCTTCTTTCGCGGAGCCCAAAGGCCTCCGCTTACCATAGATAGGAGCGCGTGCACCTGAAATGCGCACAGGCTCCCAGCCGATCGGGTGACATTGCGGGCTTGGGCCTGCCCGCACGAGCTGAGGTGGCTCACTGCCATTTTAAACTTTTTCACCCGAAATGAAACAACCCGGAAATGGCCTATATGGGCATTGCTACCGTTTTCCTATGTTTGTAATTCTCAGTTTACGTCGTGAGAAACAACCAAATCAAAAAAGTAGCTTCTTCGAACATCGGACCCTCACCCCAACCCACCCGCTACTGCAGAGTAATTGCACCCCTATTTGAATCAACTCTTCTTCAAACATCAGGGGGGTTGCTGCCTCCCCCCCGTTACTTTTTAGATTTCTTGCAGAGATTGAATGGCACCCCTATTAATACGACATTTTAGGTAGTCTGTGTAATCCATGTATGTCTGTATGTATGCATTTCTTCGAACATCATAGGGAAGCCACCCCCGCCAACCCTCCGGCTGCCTTTTAAATTCTATCACACCCTTTCTTGAATCATTGCACCCCTACTTATCACTTTTTCCGACATCTTGGGAGGGGCCTGCCGCCCCCCCAACCCCCCCGCTACGTTTTAGAGCTTCTACAGAGATTTAATTGCACCCCTAGTTGAATCATCAATTCTTCGAACTTTCCGGGGGGGGCTGCCGCCCCACCCCCCCGCTAGTTTTTAGACTTTTGCAGAGATTTAATTGCACCCCTAGTTGAATCATCAATTCTTCGAACATTACGGGGGGGTTGCCGCCCCAACCCCCCCGCTAGTTTTTAGACTTTTTGCAGAGATGTAATTGCACCCCTAGTCGAATCACTTCTGCGAACATCAAGGGGGGGGCAGCCCCCCCCCCCAACCCCCCCGCTACTTTTTAGATTTGTTTACAGGGATTGAAATGCCCTCCTATTTGAATCATCATTTGTTTGAATCCAAAAACCAATGAAAGGGTGCAAAAGCAAAACAGACCGGAGAGAAACTTGGAAAGCAGAGGATGCGAAAAGCCAAAGCCGCCAAAAGCCGCATAAACCAGCGAAAAGCCGAGCCAAAGCCAAAAAGCCACCAAAAGCCGCATAAACCAGCAAAAAGCCGAAAAGCCCAGAAGCCGAGAAGCCAAAAAGCCAAGAAGCCAAAAAGCCAAGAAGCCAAGAAGCCAAAAGCGGAAACAAAAACTCCTAGATTTACTGCTCAGCGTGTAATTTGTATGGAGATATGTGTGTCGCGCATCTTTGCATAGTACATGCAAGACTGCGCTCTTCAAAACCACCCAACTTGTGAATAAAATGCCAATAAGCCTCAGCGTGTCCTGTGTGAAATGTTAGAGAATAGTATAATTTAGCAGACCGACCTCAGCGTGTTTCTGCTTGATGTTAGTAAGCATTGGCCTGCAGGCAGGCCAATATGCCTGTGAGAACGTGATTAGATGTATGTGCCAGAGTGCTTGAATAATTCTAGTTGCTAATGCTGTAAGACAAGCTTGCAGCAAACTTTTTGGGTCAGACAAGAGATGATGCTAATGCGCCGACCTGCTGATAAAATGAGCTGCGCCAGCTCATCATAAGATGCAATTGTCTGTGCTGAGAAGTAGGAAAAGTAGGAAGTTGCATTGATAAGTTGGTGCGCAGCACCAATAATTGGAAGTAACGCTGGTGCTAACTTGGCTGTGTAATGTTGGCTGTGGAATGATGTGTGCTAATGCGCTGCAGATGATGAAAAGTAAGTGCTGTGAGATGTAATGTCGGTCAAAAGAACATGTTGCTGCTGATAAGTGCTGATGTCTGTGATGAGAAGAAGCTGATAAGTTGCCTGTGCTGATGATGTAGCTGAGATGAGAAGGTGTAATTGTGTTGCGAAGCAGGTGATAATGTGCTGATGTGTGGAACATGTGATGAGTAGAAGTTGTTTTGGGTGTAAGTTCTTGTGAATATCGGTTCTCCTTCTGAGCATTGCGCATAATCGACGCAACGAGTCACCAGCTCGAAATCCGCCGACCCCATGCCGGTCCAGAATGGACCATGCTTTCGGCATGGGGGCGGTGTGTTCTGTGTTGCTTTTGTTGATATGCTTTCTATAAGTTTAATGTGAATATGATTATGTCTATATATATATATATATATAACCTAGGGGCGGCCCTTGGGGCTGGTTTCTACGTCGGCTCGATTTCTGGATTTCTGGATTTCTGGATCTCTGGATTTCTGGATCTCTGGATTTCTGAATTTTTGGATTTCCCCCCCCCTCCCCCCCCCCCTCCCCCCCCCCCCCCTCCCCCCCCCCCCCCACCCCCCCCCCCCCCCCCCCCCCCCCCCCCCCCCCCCCCCCCCCCCCCCCCCCCCCCCCCCCCCCCCCCCCCCCCCCCCCCCCCCCCCCCCCCCCCCCCCCCCCCCCCCCCCCCCCCCCCCCCCCCCCCCCCCCCCCCCCCCCCCCCCCCCCCCCCCCCCCCCCCCCCCCCCCCCCCCCCCCCCCCCAAAAAATAGTAAAAGGAGAATTCAAAGAATTATTCTTTCTACTATTTTTTCTCCAACAGCAACGCAACAAACAGAAAACAAAATCCAGAACAACAAGCAAACAAAATAAATAATCACAACCACCAACAAAAATATTTAATCACAGCATGCAACATTAAATAATTCAATCAAGCATACCAACAAAACAGCAACACTCTAAATCATCAAAGAACCCAAACTCAAAAACACACATCAACAAAAAACAAAGCAACATACTAACAAAAAATATCATAAGAGTATCAAACAAAACAAAAACAAACAGCCAAAGCACGAAAAAATTGAAGAAGCATGCCAAGTCTAAACAACGCACTTTGAAAGACATAAGCAAATTAGGAAAATATAATAATTCAATATATAAAACGCTATACTTAAATCCGTCATGACAGTGACAAGCCCCCGTCGTGACAGTGACAAGCCCCCGTCGTGACAGTGACAAGCCCCCGTCGTGACAGTGACAAGCGTGACAGTGACAAGCCTGTGTCGTGACAGTGACATTTCCCTTTTGGTTTCCCTCTTGGCGGATTTGTGCGTGTGTAGGGAGTTGGTTCTTTTGATGGCGTGCTTCTCCCCTTTCAAGGCTTCGCCTTTCCCACGATGGATGTATGTTGGTGGATGTTGTGATGAACCCCCCTAATTCAAACTCACCAAGATTTCACAAATTAATTCGCTAGGTATTTTATATAAATCTTCCTGCTTATGTATTATTGGATTGTCTCCCCATTTTTCCTTGGTGCCCGATGGTAAACGTTGTGCAGTTTCAATATGTTTATTATTCCTGATGTTGCCACAATCCTTTTTACATAAATCTCTAGGTTTCCAAGTTGTAATGTTATTCCAGAGCCTAGTGCGTTTTCTGTAAGGCATTCCATATTTACAATAATCAACATCTTTAAATTCAAACTCATCCATAAACTCCTGATGTTTTAATAATCCAGTTTGTGGATTTTCGATTACAAAATATTTAGGATTGAAATATTTGATAATCTCAATAGTTTTTAAGACAATACTATTTGCATATTCGATATTCCTAATTCCCCTAGTTTTTGCTATGCTGTATTCAGTGCATGGGGGACTACTCCAAATAAAATCAAAATGGTTTCTGTCAAACTGTTTGTAATCCCACTCCAAAATATCAGTGTTGATATCAGCATTTTTCAAGTCTAATGATATTACATTAAATCCAAGCGACTTTGCTATGGTTCCGACTGAACCACTACCCGAAAATAACTCTAATAAATTCATTTATTAGAATTATTTAGATATTATTTATTCAAATAATACATATACTCCATCATCATTTTTTGAAATTTTGTAAAATTCTAAAGTGGTGCTTTTAGGTTGTTTGATTTTTCCTGTATTCAACATATCACAGTATTTCTTTTGCTTTGTAGGATAATCACCCGTTGGTCTTCCTATAGATTTTGCTTGAAATATCTTTTCGATTTTTTCTTTATCTTCATTGCGTTCAACTGGTTTCATTTTGTCATCAATGGATTTAATCATATCATTTAAGGTTTTGATATTTTTACCAATTAATGTTATCTTCTTCATTAAATCATTAATAGTATAATTCTCATTTTCAGACATTACTATATATTTATTTAGATAATTATTTATTTAATTATACAATTTACCTGAATAATTTAATGTTATATATGTAAATAAATTATATTCTAAGAGTCTTTCATCAATTTTATTTTTCAATTTTATTAAACCTTCATCGTTACCTGTAATTTCAAAATACTTCAACATTTTATCAAATTTATCTGGTTTAGTTATACCTTTCATAAAATATTTATTATTAAATTTAGCATCTAACCAAAAATATTATATACTCAATTGTCTAGCAAAGTTTTTATCACCATCGAATATATCATTAATTTCTTCATCGTCAAAAGTTATAATTCTATGACCTTGCCCATTCATAGTTGGCATTATGATTATATAAATAATTAGATATTTATTTATTTATTTAATTATTTATATTTATAAAGTGCAATTATGTTAAATCTACTCTTTAAATACTAATTTTTCATGATTTGTTTAACAGTTTCCTGAGTTTCCTTTTCATTATTATCCGAGAGTGATGCATCCTTACCCCATTTAAAAGTTATACTATGGACATCAGTTTCTAAGTTGATACTGTCTTTAGTTTTATCAATATTCATTTTCTTATCATTTTTACTTATTTTGAAACTTGTTGGAATGCATGAACATTTACATGATTTATTATTTTTTATTTCTAATTCATTTTTAAGTTCTAACATCTTTTTGCACGTAGGACAAGCAATCTCAAATACTGATGTGTCTTTAACAATTTCTCCGCTATCTTCATCTGTTGAAGAAACACTTAAACCTATCTTATTCTTTTTGGTTTTCTTTTGGCATTTATATTAATATTTATATTTTTAATATATTGTATCAAAAACTTAATTAATTCTAAAATAAAATCACATATTTTTTTACATCTATTATCAGTTATGACAACCCGTTCTATGTTTTCTACTTCATTTATTATATCAATATAATCCGAATAACTCATATTCATATAAATAATAAGATAAATTGTTTACAATTAATCTTATTATTTCATGCATTTTAGAATATTAGGAGGGCACAGCACTTGGGGTTTTCATTGCACACGCGAGCAAGACACAAAACTAATTAGCTTCAATGCTTATTGATTGAAAACAATGGAAAGCCTGTTCCATTTTACGATATTCGCCACCAATCATATCATAAAAAGATGTTCCATTAATATTAAATAGAATATGTATTTAAACTATTTTCTTTAGTAAGTTTCATTGCAGTTGATAGACTAACATCTTTAATATTAATATCAATAACTTCTTCTACACTACTTATCATTTCATTTGTATACATATCGGGATAATCTTTCATAAAATTTACTAACTTTCTAAAATTAAAATCTAGGTTATTGTCATTTTCAATTGAGGACTTGGATACTACGATATTTTGCTTTTTAATTGCAGATAAAAAGTATAACATTGCATCATAATATATTTGTTCAGTGTCGGGCACTAAGATATCACCAAATTTATATATCCTCCGAATACTAGCCACTTCACTTAAATTAATAGATTCTATAGCCATTATGATATAATTATATTATATTTTTTGTTTTATAAGTATTTATAATACTATTTTTATTATGCCTGATGTAAAACCAATTGATGAAATCAAATATGACTTTAAGCAAAGCAAGCACGAGGTCGTCCCTAAATTGCCGATGAGAGCTATGATCGGTCCATCTGGAAGTGGAAAATCAACTTTACTTGTATCAATGATACTTGATATTTATAGAGGAGCATTTGAAAGAATTTTTATCTGGTCTCCATCAGTAAATTTGGATAGTATTTGGTTGCAAGTGAAGAAATACATTAAGGAAGGTTTGAAAGTAGATAATGATAAAGAACCGTGTTGGTGGGATGAGTTCAATGTTGAAGATTTAGAAAGAGTTATAGAAACTCAAAATAAAATAATTGAATATCAGAAAAAACAAGGAACGAAGAAATTATTTAATATTTTGGTAATTTTGGATGATGTATCTGATAATCCAGCAATAACAAGAAATAACAAATTGTTAAATTCTTTATTTTGTAGAGGTCGTCATAGTGGAATATCCAACACTTGTAAGTCTTCAAAAATCATCAACAGTACCACCAATTATTAGGGTAAATATAAGTCATTTGTTTTATTATAAAGTTAGAAATTTTAAAGAGATAGAAATATTGCAAGATGAATTATCAGCAATTGTTAGAAGCGATAATTTACATGAAAGCAAGAAACTAATTTATAAAATATATGAGACTGCCACTGATGAACCGCATAGTTTTTTATATATTAACCTTTTAGAAAAGAACCCAGATAAAATGTTTATGAAAAAGTTTTCTCAATATTTGAAAATTACTAATTAAATAATTAAATAATTAAATAATTAAATATATATTAATATTATATGATATTTTATGATTTACCATTAGAAATTAAAGACATAGTATTATCTTATAGTTTAGGCGATGTTAGATTATTAAAAATAAAAAATAATAATATTACTAAAAATTATATTAATAAATATAAACCAGTATATAAATCTTACACATTAAATAACATACATTATTTTGAAATTGATAATATTAATATTAATAATGGAATATCATATATTTTTAATTTAAGTGAGTTAGATAAATTACATCAAAAAAATAAACCATGAAAATTATTTATTGAATATGATATATTTGTTACATTTAGCTCGTTTACTCGTTGGTTTCATGTGTGTATTCGAACTTTAATATCAATTAATTTATTTGATATTTATTATTTTCTTAATAAAGACCTTCATAAAGTTAAATTAGTGTATGCGAGTGATGTGGTTAATTTTATTTCATTACAAGTTAAAAAAATAACTATTAAAGTCATCAATGAAGATGACCAAATTATTATTGATGACTTTTATTTTTATCTTTGCAATTAATAATATTAATAATGTTTAATATTATTAATTCAGAACAAACTGTAACTACACAAATTTAACGCTGGTAATTTATATATTAATTTGTCACTTTTTACTGTCTCCAGTTTTTCTAATCTTTCACTCATTTGCTTAATTGCGTTCAACTGTAATTTATCAATATTACTTAAATCTAATTGTTCTACATCAATATCATTAATTTTATCAATAGATGAAGTTTCAATATTACTATTTGAATTACCCATTTATATATTATTATTTTAGATTATAATATAATAATAAATACTCACAGGAATTAAAATAGGCCATAATAATCCCCCAGCAACGAGGTCCAGTGCCTTTCTATACTTATCTACTCGTCTGTGGAATTTCTCTTCTCTTCTTTGTTTTTTAATTCTTTAATATATTCATCAAATTTAGAATGACTAAAATTACATTCTTTATTATTACATTTATCTAATGTAAATTCATCTTTATTTAACTTAGTAATTTTACAACCGCAATAGCATACTTTTCTCTCATACTATCATTCTGAAATAATACTTCTATTTTAACTTTTCTGTCAATGTCCATATATATATCTAGATATATTAAGTATTTATTTATTTATTTATATATTTATATATTTTTATATTTAAATTATTTATTTTTTCTTTTTTCAATTCTTTAATTTCTTTTTCAAGTTTATCTACTTTATCATTTAATTCTAATACTGCTTTATGAACTAACACGGGTAAAACTAAATAATTTAATCCTAAATAATCTCTGTCTTTACTAACAACATTTTCAAATTCTTTCGGGATTGCTTTTAATACTTCATCTGCTATATATCCTATATGAGTTTTACCGCCATCATTTCTATCGTGTCTTTTAAACTTCTTCGGTTTAAATTTCTTAATAACATTCATACAATTAGATTTGATATTGTCTATATCATATTTCAATCTTGAATCAGATGAATCCACAAACGTTCCGTTGATGGTTACTGTTGTTGCTGTTAAATCTATATTAGTTCCTGTTGATGGTTCAATTAAATTACACAACATTTTTTTCGTTCCTGCAACTGTTACATTTTCATTAAAAGTCGATGGAGCATTATTTGTAAAACTTCCAGTATTTACTGTCGTTCCAAATGTCTTATCAATAGATAATAAAACTGAAGGTGTACTTGAAGCATCTGAAACTCTAAACGCAGTGTTTGATGTTCTGAATATTACATCAATTGTAGATAAATTAGTTCCATCATGATAAGTTGATATTTCCGATGTTCCCATTTTAATATCAGTTCCAGTAGTCATTGAAATATTATTCAAAAATGAAACCGTTGTTAAATCAAATGATTGAATGGTATTAGTTGCTAAATATGCGTTTTGAACTGCTAAGTTAGTATCAACAGTTACTAATGTTCCACCATTAGGTGCTATATGATTACTTCTTAATGCTCCATTAGTTTTAACATAAACATCATCAGCAAATAAATTACCCATAAAATCAGCAGTAGCAGTATTAAAAGTCCGTCCGCTAGAAATATTATCTGCGCCGACTATATTAGATTGAATAGCATGGTCTCCACAAATAAATCTAATTGAAGAATTAGCATCACTATTCCTCATATCAAAAGATGAAAAAGCACTAACATATCTATATAATTCACAATTTGTATCAATTGTTAATTTACCATTGGTATCAATATTAACATTATCACAATTAACATCAGCATTCGTATATATATTGCCAAGAACATCTATAGGTTTACTAAAAATAGTTTTATTAACTAATCCATCACACATCATATATTGGTTACTGGCATTAGTAATATCGCCAACAGAAAGAGAAACAAAATTAGGATGATGCATATAAAAACCTTCTATTGCATCTGGTGTATATGTTTCCAAATATGGTTCTAGTCCATTTATTGAAGTATTGATATTATCAATTTTTGTTTTAATATCTGTTGAAAAATCATTATTTGTAAATAAATTTCCTTTCATATATACTGCCCCTTCGAAAAATGATGTACCATGCATCTGCGCAAAATTATATGAAGTATGAACATTACCATTAATTGTAATTCTTGAAGCATTATTAGGTCTTCCAATAATAACATCTCCTGTATTCCATCCTAACCATAATCTATAAGGAGTAGCACCTTCTAACCCTTGATAAGAGTCTAATTGACATCCTCGTTTAAACTCGAGTCTTTGGTTACTAACTGCGTCCTGGATTCTAAATATTGGATTAGTATTATCTGTTAAACTAAGTATTAATGGCGAATTCACTGTCTGTAATGTTGTATTAACTTTGTCTAATTTTTGACTTATTACTGTATCTTGTGCGCTATCATTTGTAATTATTGAATTAATTGTATTTGTATTTCCTGTTATTAATCCACTTAATCCATCTGATTGTAAAACATATCTAGCGTCAGAACCTGCTATATCTAAAATAGATGAACACGAAAATAAGCCTGATACTTGTAAATTAGATAATATTGTAGTATTATGATTTAATAATATTTTATCATTTTGAAAAGTTGAAGAATTATTAATTTCTACATCTCCAAAACCTCTTTGATTTAAAAACATTGTTGAACCTGCCAAACTTCCATAAACATAACAATCAAAATAATTATTATACATTTCAAAGAAATTATTATAATTTCCAAAATTTGCTATTTTGAAAATTGAAGTAGTTGTAATATTATGAATTAATGTATTAGTTAATACTGATGTATTTAATTTACCTGTTAATAAATTATTAGTTGTTATTTTATTGTAATATAAATTACTATCAAATGAACCTGTTTGTAATTGAGATATTAAATGAGAATTTGATGAAATATTATTAAAATTAGTTGATACAGTAGAATTTAAATTATTTATTAAATGTGTATTTGATGAAATATTATTAACATTTGTATTAATTAAATTAGTATTTGAAGAAATATTATTAAAATTAGTTGACACAGTAGAATTTAAATTATTTATTAAACTTGTATTTAATGAAATATTATTAAAATTTGTATTAATTAAATTAGTACTTGAAGAAATATTATTAAAATTACTTGTCATAGTAGAATTTAAATTATTTATTAAACTTGTATTTAATGAAATATTATTAAAATTTGTATTTGAAGTTATTGTCAGATTACCTATTAAAAAAGAATTTGAACTAATATTATTTGATAATACATTAATTTCTGTTTTGTCATATGTTTCAGTTATATCATAAAAATTAGCATTTATCTGCTCCTTTGTATAGGTGTCTGCTTGGTCTGCTTTACTATCTAATACTGTTTGAATGCCAGATTTACTTGCGTAAAGGTCTTCTATATCATTGACTGCTCCATCTTTTACTTGTCTAATTCTATTTGCTGTAATATCAAAGATATTCATTAAGTTTTTGCTCATAATATTATATTATTAATTAGAAAATTAATAATATCATATTTTTTTATTTTAATCATAAAATGTTACAGAATTTGAACGGATTTCAAGGATACACTCATGAACCATTAGAATATAAAGTCTCTCTGCCATTTTATTTTCAGAATATAATGTTGAACCATCCAACGCCTTTATTTTTATTATACACTGCGAGTTATTTTTTAAATTTAAACCTGTGTAGAATGCACTTTCTAATTTTTGTAAATTAAAACCATACATAAAAGCGTGAGACCTGTAATCTTCTGCTCTAACTAACATTGGTTTATCAGAACAATGCATAAGATGGGCGTAAGCTTCACGAACACCTTGAATTTCTTGACTGGGTATGACTTGATTACCGATTACTAAAGAAGCGGATAAATCATATTCTGGGTTATAAATACCTACATCATTTGTTATATTCCCTAATGGGTGATACATACGATTATATTCTTTCAACAACTCTCCATAACCTCCAACATAAGTTTTTGCAGATGGGTTTGAAAAAGAAATAAACAATTTATTTAATTTAGATACATTACGGACAATTGTAGTAAATACTTCAGTTGAAGCAGATGCTGTTTGTTCTTGCATGGTTTCAGTTTCAAATGTAATTGGAAGAGAACCAGTTTCTAAAATTTTTGCGTATTCTGCATATAAACTATCGTCGATCGTATAGACATTTCCTTTGAATAAAGGTTTTGTAACTGACCAAGTGAGACTCGTATTTGAAGCAGTAAAAAGTCCTGTTCTAGTAACAATTGGTTTTAACACATCACTTGTTAAATATAATTCGACTGTTATTGGGCAATAAGATAAAGGTATCCAGTTTTCACAAGTCTTGAAGCATTTTAAGTTTAAATCAAAATAGACATTAGCACCTTTACCTCCTTTAATTCCTCTAAAATTGTTATTGGTAACATTTCTAACGACTGATTGAGTAGAAGAAGTTGCTGCCGCATCACAAGTTAAAAACCGTCCATCGTGATTAAGAAGAGTATTTCCAAAACCTAATGCTTCATCAATTCTTTTTTCTTCTGATGATTTTAATACATCTTTCATTGTACTCGCACGAGAAAGAGAGTTTAAATCGCATACAATGACATCACCCATTAATACACGCACCCTATCAAAGAAACCGGCTGTATCAATTGGTCTGAGTTCATTACTTGCTGACGCATCAGTGTTGTTTAGAGTAAATCCTAATAATAGTGATGGTAAGGACAACCATTGATTAGGTGGTCCAGTAATGTTAAATCTAATTACTGAATTTGTATCAGCGGTATAAGTAGAAACCGATGAAGGGTAAAAGTTTTTACTTTCTTTTGACCGAACATAAGAACCGCCATCTTTTAATTTAAATCTTAAATTCTTCTCTACAAGGACATCTTCAATATCTAATGTTTCCATAACTTATATATTTAATAATAGAAAAATATTAATTATTCTATTATTAAATTAATTTATTTTAAAGTGTGAATAATCTATAACTTCTTTTTTAGATTTTTTATTTAATAGTTTTTAGATTTATTTTTAATATTATTATGTTCAACCTTATAATTAGGTTCATCCTCTACTATTTTCTTAATGTCGTCATAACTGACTTTCTTTTTGGGATTTATAGTATTTTTTATACCATTATTAGGCATTATATATAAGACTACAAAATTTCCTTTACAGGTTCAATGCTTCTTGATACGTCCTTGCCAGTATCACCATATAATGAGTGTTGATGATTTGTTAATGGGTTAAAACCTCCTCTATTTGATGTTATACTGCCTCTATCTAAAATACTGACTATATCACCAAAATTTCTTAGGCTTGTGTAGTTGTCATTATTTTTGTTTGACATTGAAACAAAAGGAGCGCCGTAAGTTGTCAAATGTTTAATATTATTATTAGGATTATATTTAATATATTCTGAACTTATTGAACTGCCTAAACTGTGAGAAATAACAGTATCTATATTTATATTATTATCCAACACTTCTGATACATCTCTATAACGTTCTGAATATCTTGTAAGGTTTAGTGGTAATCCTATATCACTTAAAATATCATTAATATTTGATTTAATATTAGACTTACCAAATGTCCCAGCAACATATAATTTATTGCCATCAATAAAGAAACCTTTACCATTTGTATATGCTTTGTTTAATCCTTCTGTGTCAGATAAATTATTATTATATTTAGGTTTGAATAATGACTTTTCTTGTTGAATTTCATTAATTATTTTTCTATACATTTCGCCATGACCTTGATGAAGTGGATTGTATGATTTTAATTTTCCTTCTTTTAAATAATATTTATATTTTTTCATATATAATTAAATTATAAAATTTCTAAATAATAAATATAATGAGATTTCGTAAAATATATATGAACAGTGCTTATCGTGATTTAAATGACAGTCAATCTACATCAGATTTTGTTATTAATTTAAGAGAGCAACAAGAATGCGGACCAAATACTAAAATGATTTGTCACGAAGTATCTATCGCTAATTCATTTTATCCAATTGAAGATAATTTAAATAACAGATTATATTTAACATTAGGAGGGATATTAATAGGAGCACCAGTATATTATTTTATTGTAGCACCTGATAAAGGTAGTTATGTAGGTAGTGAATTAGCAACCGAATTACAAAATAAATTGAACACTGCTACTAATGGAACTGATGGAAATAGTGATTTTTTTACTTGTAGTTATTCATTAAAAACAAATAATATAACTATAAGTTGTAATTATATTTCTTATTTTTTTATAATCCATACAGATAAAGAATTAAAAACAAATTACAGTTTTGGTATTGATTATGATAGAGATTATCCTAATAGTATTAATGACATTTTAGGAAATACTACTGAAAAAGTAAATAGTACTGCAGACCCGTTTGTTAGTGGATTTATATCATTTTTACCTGTTAAAAATATTTATATTCATTGTAATGAATTGAGTAACGGAAACCAGTTATGTAGTTTTGGTACTTCATCAATAATAAAGAAAGTACCAGTTTTAACATCATTCGGCAACCTCATATATGATAATGAACTAATTTTAAATGATGCTAATGATGTTAGTATGCGTTCATTGAATAGACTTCATTTTAGATTTACTGATGCATCGGGTAGAGTTTTAAATATGAATGGAACAACAAGTAGTTTTAGTTTAACATTTTTTGAAGGTTAGAAAAGCATATAAAGATATTTTAATATAATTATTTATTATATACAAATTATATTAAAATATTGTAATATAAATATTTATCATATACTAATTATATGGTTAAAAATATTGAAATTATAGACGTAGGCAGTGAAAATAATGAAGCACCTAAAGAAGTAGAAGAAATTAAAGAAGAACCTATTATTAATGAAGAAAGTAAAGAAGTAGAAGCTAATAATACTATAAATGAAGAAAATAATAAAGTAGAAGAAGAACACGAACCAAAGCAAGAATTAAAATCTATAACATACTCAACTGAAAAAGTGGAATGTCCAAAATGTAAAAAATATTTAACAAAATACACTTTCAAATATCGTCATAACTGTAATGGAATACCAGTTAAAAAAGAACCAGACCCTAACAAAGTTGTTCGAAGAAAAATTATGCATCCACAACAAGCAGAAGAGTTTAAAGATGATGTCTGTAATAGAGTGAAGGATAATTTACCAAAAGTTGATGAACAAGAAATAGAAAGACGTGTTGAAGAACGATTGAAAAAACATTTAGAAACAACAGCGAACAAAGTGTTTGAAACTGCAAAAGATAGATATATTAATATGAAGGTAGAGCGAGATAATAAAAATAAACAGAAAATTAATAATTTAGCAAGTAAAATTATTTAATCTAATTATTATTATATAATGATTATTGATAAAAAACAATTGCTTATGCGTCGTAGAGAAATTTATGACAACGTTGTAAATAGAATAACAGAACCACAAAATAAAGACAAACCGAATATCAGTGATGTTATTGATAGAAAAGCAGTTTTTGAAACAAACAAACCAAAAAAGAAGAATAAATATAAATCAACTCAACATTACTATTATGAAGGAGACAACAAGGCACACCAACCTAATTACACATATTTGAAAGAATTACAAGAACAATTAGAACGTCATAGCGCTAAAAAGGATTATGCTGTATTTCAAAATAAAAGAAGATATCAAGATGAAGCACAGGCGTATTTTAATGAAATTCAAAGGTTGGAAAATGAAAAATTGAGACATCATCCATCAAGTGAAACAGGTAAATCCTATTCAGAAATGGTTAAGAAGAAGAAAGGAATAATCAATCAATTAAGAAAGGATTTTAATTTTGATTAAATTACTTGAATTAATTAGATTAATAAATTATAATCTAATTAATTTTATATACCAATGAGATTAGACGATACACAGATGAAAACATTAAAATCTCAATTAAGATTAAGACCGTCTTATAATGAACTGATAAAGGAAATTACAAAGGAAGAATATAAAAATAAGAATATAAGAGATGTAATAGACAGAAACGCTTATTATTTTCGTGATAGTCCATTAGGAACAGTGTATGATAATAATACAGTAGATTTGAGACAACAACACTTTAAAAAATGTTAGATGGGGAAAATCAAACAGAACATTTTGATATATCGAGAGACGATGAAATGGATGATTTAAGAGATGAAGCAATACAATCGCTAAGTGCCTCAATGGATGATGCCGAGGAACAACACGAACAACAAATCAGTCAAGTTTCAAAAAGAGTTAGTAGCGAACAAATAGCAGACCTACACCAACGAGCACAACGAGCAAGACAATTAGAAGGACAAGAGGGGAGAAGACCAAGTATCCAGTCAATGATGACCGCAAAATCAAACGACTCTGAAGACTTACCACCACTGGAAGAAATAACCACTGAAAGAATGACAGCAGAAGCCACATCAAAAGAATATGTTAAAGGCCTTGTAAATCGTCAATCAAAAGATGTAGCAAGGAAAGTGGCATCATCATTTGTCAAACAATTTACTGAAAATAAAGCAAAAGAGTTGCAAGAAAGAAGAGAACAAACAAGGGACAGCGCTGACAGTTCATCCACAGTCCAACAAAGACAAACAAGAACACATAAGGAAACCATTGACTATTCAACTGATATAAACCATTGGAGAGGAAGCACAGTAAAAGAAGAAGACTTATTATTTCAATTACATTTAAGAGGAGCAGGACTTACTGAAGAACAGGAACAACAATATTCAAACACAAAGAAAAAGGGGAAAGGTAAAAAAGAAACTGGTAGAACTTATTTAGTTGGACTGGTGGAGAAACTCATAAACAGTGGAAAATGGACGACGAAAGTAAATGATGAATTGCTAAGAAAAAGAATGGAAGATTGGAGAGTTATGAAAGGAAAAGGTAAAGCAACAAAGGGTTAAATAAATCATTTATATATTTTATCAATAATTATATAAAATGATTAAAAACCGCAAGCACGAGTTAAGGAAACGCCCTACTTATGATGAAATGCTTAAACAAGCAATCACAAGCAAAATGAAAACAACAGTTATATTGAAGAAATACAAAAAAGATATGTTATTGAATAATTTTGATTTTGATAAAATGGATTTAATGAATTATAAAAATAAAGAAAGATATATGAACGCTCAAGTTATGATGGCAGACAAGGCAACACAAACGCTTAACAAAGAAAACAAGGCAACACAAACAGACCTACCAAATGATAAAGCGACACAAACTTATAATTTTGATGATATGACAAAAATATTAGGCGGTTCTTCAAAGAGTTTCAAAAGCAAACTGATAACCAAGGCTGAAGCAGAAGCATTAGCATTTACATATGACCCTGATTTATATGATGACGACGATGATGATGATGATAAAAATGATGATGATATTGATAAATATAGAAAGAAATTATTTATTTTGATGAGGATTATAGAATTTATGTTGAGGACGGGTTTTAGTATAGGACAAATAGTAGCACATTTAACATATCACACTACATTAACTACAATTCAAGGTTCTGAGTTATTAGTTAATTTAACAATGAATTCATTAGTAACATCATACGATATAGCAACTGCTATAATGAATTGGTTGAATACAAATGTTAGTGAGGAAGTTGAGTTAAACACTTCCCCGCCTATTAGCGTTAATAGTTCTCCACCTATCACTGTTAATAGTTCTTCAACACATACTGTTAATTCATCCTCATCAGAAGAAAATTCTAATTATGAAATAGCACCACCAACAGAAATACCTATTCCTACTGATGCTGAAAATGAAGATGAAGATAAGGATAAAGATAAGAATAAAGAAAAACAATAAAATAATAATAATAATAAAAAAATAAAAAATAAAATAAAAATAAAAAGTAAAATAAAAATAAAAAATAATAAAAAATAATAATAATAAAACAATAATAATAATAAAAATAAAAAAAAATAAATAAAAATAATAAAAAATAAAAAAATAAAAATAAAAATTCCAGAATTTGTAAAAATGCCTTAAAGAAATAGCGACTTTATTATATAAGATAAATGCCATTCTATAGCAGACACTCAGATGATGGAAGCGATAGATTGTTAGGAGGAATACATGATGAAGATGATTATAATGACTTTATGAATATGTTATTTATGAATAGTAGTTTTGCTGATGACATTGAAAGACATTATAAAAGTTCAGATGCTGATGTGTTGCCAAGTCCTACTGATAGCGAAGAAACAAAAGAAATAAAGAGAAACAATATCAAAAGGATTATCATAAAAAATACTTTCAAGAAAAACTTAATAAACCTTATACATGTAATATTTGTGGAAAATCAATGGCCAACAGTTCTAACAAATCAAGACATGAAAAAAGTAGAAAGTGCCAGAGTACTAAAAGTAAAGTCTAATTGGATAATATTAATTTAATTTTAATTTAATTAATATAATCCAATTTCAATATATGAGTAAACTAAGTAATGAGGAGATAATGAGCAATATCTACTATGATTTAGAAACAGGTTATGGTTCTAAACAAAGCTTATACAATCAAGCAAAAGAGAAAGGAGCAAGTGTAACATTAGAAGAAGTGGCAAAGTGGTTGAAGAAGCAACCTAACAAGCAAATAAAGCCGTATCAGAATTATAACAGTTTCTTAGTGCCATATGCCAGAGCAGAATTTCAAATAGATATTATGGATATGAAAATATTTAAGAAAGAAGATGAAGAACGCTATGCATTGATTGTAATAGATGCTTTCAGTAAATTAGGTTTTGTGCATCCAATGTTTCAAAGAGACAGTCCAAACGTTTTGAAAGGTTTGAAAGAAGCATTTAAAGTTATGGGTGAGCCTGTGGAAATCTTTTCTGATGATGATGGAGCATTTAAAGCAGAAGTAAAGAAATATTTAGATGATTTAGGTATAATACATAAAACAACGCTAACACATGCCAATATTGTGGAGAGATTGATTAGAACGATGAAAAAAGGAATAGGAGACAGAATACACTTTACTAAAGGTAGATGGACTGATATGTTGAAACCTACATTAAAGAAATATAATAGCGCTATTCACTCATCAACTGGAATGAAACCAAATGAAGCGCATGATGATGACAACAGAGCAAATGTAAAAGCAAACCTTACACTGAAGCAAAAGCATATGAGGAAATATCCTAAATTATCTGTTTCAGACACAGTGAAAATATACCAAAAAGGAAAAGGTAATTATACATCGAGGAAAGAGACCAACCCAAAGTGGACAGAAAGGAAATACAAAATAGAAAAGATAGAAAAAGATATAACATTACAAACATACTATGTCTTGGAAGGATTGAAAAAGCATTATTTGCGCCATGAATTATTACTAATTGAAAATTAAAAATAATAATTTAGACTAATAATTAGTTATTTAGTTCTTAGAATTTTATGACTTTAAAAAGACTTAAAGAGAAAAAACCCTAATTAAATTATATAGATAATAATATGAATAGAGATTTACCGCCAGATGAAAACACTAAAATAGTTAAGTATCTTCTTAAAGAAAATTTAGGAGAATACAAAGTAAATAATAAAGGTAAAAAACTTAAAACCATAATTATAGGAAACAATCAGTATAGATATAATCCAGAAAAACCAATAAGCAATAGATTGAGTAAGAGACTTGAAGCAGTAAAGAAAACTAATGACTACAAAGCAAATCAAATCAGAGAAAGAGTAGGAGCAAGAACGGTTTTAAAACATGCTATTAAGAAAAAAGCAGTAATAACAGAAGAAAGAAGCGCCTTTAGAGCATATGCTAACGCCTACACAATTTCAAACATTCATTTAAAAGAGTTGAACGGATTGACTTATTTTAATTATCAATTTGACAAACTTAATGAATACTTGAAAGAGAATAGAGGAATGAAACTTAATGCTACAATAAATATGAAAGTTATGAACTTATTTGATGAGGAGAGAAACGTAACAGTTAGGACAAGGTCGTACACTATTGTAAATGAAGAGGATTTAAGGAATGCTTTGAAAAGAATGAGACCTGATGTTGAAACAAGAATTTTAGATATGGCTTTGTATCAGTCAGGATTAATAATTAGCAATATTAATAATATTCATATCATGTATAATAAATATAATCCGACTAGAGCTGGCAAATATATTGAACTTCCAGAATGGATTAAAAAGAAAAAGGCATGTATCAATATTAAAAATCAAGATGACAAGTGTTTTAAATATTCTATTGAGTGTGGATATTGTAAAATTTGTGATAAAGCACACCCTGAAAAGATGTTTCATTACAAGAAGATAGCAAGTGATTTGATTTTTGATGGTGTGAGTTTTCCTTCTAATAATAATGATATAGATATATTTGAATAAAATAATAAATCAATATCCATTAATGTTTATGAAATTGATGATAATGAACAAATTGTTATTAGTAGAAAATTGAAAAATAAAGATGCTTCTTGTCATCTTGATTTGTTGAGAGTTGATGAGGAGGATTGCAGTCATTATGTGTATATAAAAAGTTTGAGCAGACTTATTAATAATCAGAAAAGTAATCATAATGGTAAGTCCTATTTTTGTAAATATTGTAATCATGGATGTAGAAATGAAGAATTATTAAATAAACATTATGATAGTGGATGCATGGAAGTTGATGGTCAACAAATAGTAATGCCTAAGCCTTATGAGAAAGTTAGTTTTAAGCATCACTTCAAAAAGTTAAGGTGTCCTTTTGTTGTATATGCTGATTTTGAATGTTTGACAGAGGAACTGAAAAAACCTGATGAAGATGAAGATAAAAACACTTTTTCTTATCAAGAGCATAAGCCATGTGGTTTTATGCTTAATATGGTTAATGCTGTTGATAATACAAATTATGAATTTATGTATCGTGGTAAAGATGCTGTTGATGTGTTTTGTCAAAAACTTAATGACATTAGGGCAGAAGTAAAGGAGAAGATGGGAGAAAACGAAAAAATAGACATGACTGACGAAGACAAAGAAGATTTTAAAAATGCTAAAAACTGCTTTATTTGTGGGGATAAGTTTAGAATGAACTATAAGAATGCCAAGGAAGCAGAGAAATATAGAAAAGTTAGAGACCATTGTCATTTTACAGGTAAGTATAGAGGTTGTGCTCATAATGTTTGCAATCTTAATTTTTGTAATAGATATTTTAAAATTCCAGTATTCTTTCATAACATGAAAAATTATGACGGTCATTTAATTATTCAAAATGCTGATAAATTAAGTAACAACAGTAAAATAGGTGTCATCGCTCAGAACAGTGAAAAATTTATTAATATCAGTTTTGAAAGTTTGAGTGTTAAAGACACTTTTGGGTTTTTAACTGCTTCATTAGATAAGTTAGTTTCAATGAGTAAGTATGATAATACAGATGAAGAAGATAAAAGTAAATGGTTATTGCGTGAAGACTGGAAAGATAATTTTAGGTTCAGTAGTAAAAATGATTTGATTAAGAGTGAGAAATGTCTAGATTTATTAACTGATAAAGGCGTTTATCCTTATGACTACATGAATTCATTTGATAAATTTGATGATGAGCAATTACCGAGTAAGGACGATTTTTATAGTCGGTTGAGTGAAGAAGGTATAAGTGTTAACGACTATGAAAGGGCAAAAATTATATGGAAGCATTTTGACATTAAGAATATGGGTGAATACCATGATTTATATTTGAAAACTGATGTATTATTATTGACTGACATTTTCGAAAATTTTAGAGATGTGTGTATGAAATATTATGGATTGGACCCTGCTTATTATTATACATTGCCTAACTTTGCTTTTGATGCTATGCTTAAAATGACTGGTGTAGAGATTGATTTAATATATGACCAAGAAATGTATGAAATGATAGAAGCGGGACTTAGAGGCGGGATGTGTATGGTTTCTACTAAAAAAGTTGAAGCAAATAATAAATACATGGGAGAAGAATATGATAAAAATAAAGAAAGTAGTTATATTAACTATTTTGATGCTAATAATTTGTACGGGTTAAGCATGATACAAAAACTGCCATATAAAAATCTAAAATGGGATGATACATTAAAAGAAGAAGACATTATTAATTATAAGAATAATAATATTGGATATATTCTAGAAGTGGATTTAGAATATCCTAAAGAATTACACGATTTACACAATGACTATCCAATGGCACCTGAGGTTATGAATGTTAAAGCCGACATGCTGTCAGATAAACAAATTGAAATTTATGAATTTTTAAATCATAAAAAACCTACGGATGAGAAAACAAATAAATTAGTATTGAATTTAAATGATAAAGAAAAATATGTAATCCATATAAGAACCTTACAATTTTATTTGAAGCAAGGGTTAAAACTTAAGAAAATTCATAGAGCAATTAAATTTGAACAAAAAGAAGTTTTAAAACCTTACATTGAGTTTAACACTGAGAAGAGGAAGAATGCTAGAAATGATTTTGAGAAAGATGTTTACAAATTGATGAACAATGCCATATTTGGAAAAACAATGGAGGATAAAAGGAAACATTTAGATTTTGAGGTTGTTAGTGATGAAACTAGATATATGAAGTGTGTAAGTAATCCTAACTTCAAACATAGTCATATCATTAATGAAAATTTGGTTGGAGTTGAAAAGCAAAAAACAAAGTTGAAACTAGACAAACCTATATTTATTGGGATGAGTATTTTAGATTTGAGTAAGCAACACATGTATAAATTTTATTATGACGTTATGAAGCCTAAATATGGAGATAATATTAAAATGGTATATACTGATACTGATAGTTTTGTATTTCATACTAAAACCAATGACATTTATGAAGACCTGAATACAATTAAAAAAGAATTAGATTTTTCAGATTATCCTAAGGAACATAAATGTTATGATGATAATAACAAGAAAGTATTAGGTAAATTTAAGGATGAATTAAAAAGTAAAATAATAACAGGGTTTATAGCTCTTCGTCCTAAATGCTATGCTTACTCAGTTTATGGTGATGATAAAAAATATAAGAAATGTAAGGGCATAGCAAAAGGCACAGTAAGACGTCAAATGAAATATGAAGAGTTTGAGACGGTTTTAAAAACTAATGAGGTTATACATAAGTCATTTAATAGTATTAGAAGTAAAAACCACAGAATTTTTAGTATAACAACTAAAAAAAATGCTCTTAGTAGTTATGAAAACAAAAAATATTGGTTAGATAGTATAAACTCACTTGCTTACGGTCATTATAAAATAAATTCTTTGAAAACGACTTAAAGAAATATTGACTTAATATATTAAGAGGAAAATGACACTGTTTAATTATAGTAAGTGTGAATGTTGTAATAATAAAAAGAATGATATTAATTTTACATTGTATAACTTATTACCTGCTAATCTATGTAATAAAATAAGTGAATATGATGTATATTGTAATCAATGCTGTATAACAAGAGACCTTGAAAAGTTTTTTGTTGAAGAACATAAGGATAAGGGATATACAAAGTTTCAATTACAATTGAAATTCTTTATGAGATATCAAAAACGATTTCCTGTATGTTTTTACCATAAAATTGCTAGAAAGTCATTTGAAAAAGAAATAGAAGAGTTTTTTAATAATAAAGATTTGATTAAAAGGTTTGGAGGAGAACTAAGCATTAAACCATATAAATCATTTGCTAAAGAATTTCGTGATTTGTTTGAAGAGATTGATTGGCATTTATTAAGCAAAGATAAAATAAACGAGGTCTTGAATGAATTTAGAATAACTAAATATACTATATGGTATTACCGCAGCACCAAATATAAAGTATGTCTATTAGTTAATTTGTTTTTCTGGGAATATATTTATTCAATAATAGGAAAAGACAATATCAAATATATAGACATTGGTGATATTGATAAATATGTAGATTACATATTTGAAGACATATTTCCTGACTATTATTTTAATCCTTAATTCTTAATTGAAATATAAGTATAACATGTAAAATATTATATGCTATAATTATATTATACTTATGGTTAGATTCTTAATTTTTATTAATGCCTTAAAAATGACTTAAAGAAAAAGTGCCTTAATATAATAAGAGGAAAATGAACGGTGATAAAATCAATAATTATATCAATAAAACATGCTATGATTGTTGTCACTTCAAAAAAGAAAATATGGAATTGTATAAATTGAATTTATCTAATGAAATAGTGAATAATATTATTTATTATGCTTTGGGTAAAGAAGATTTATGTAAAATTTGTAGAAATTGGAGGTTTCATCAGCAAATAATTGAAAATCATTTAGATATTAAAATGCTTAATGAAAGAAATGTAGAAGATGACATCTTAATATTTCTAACTGTGTATAAAACACCACCTTATAGTTATGTTAGAGCATTTCTGAAAATCAGTGAGAAAAAGTATGAAATGATAGACTGCATATTATGGATGTTGGTTTATCGTCAAAAGGAAGGAGAAGATGTTAAAGAAAATATCAAATTATTTATTGAAAGTAAAAAGTTTAATATTCAAAATACATTGAGAGATATTAATATTATTTTTAAAATGATGTATGAAGAAAATATCAAATTATTTATTGAAAGTAAAAAGTTTAATATTCAAAATACATTGAGAGATATTAATATTATTTTTAAAATGATGTATGAAAGAAGTAAGACAAATCAATTAAATTATCATCCTGTACTGAAATTATAATCATACTATGATTATCACATGTAAACTATTATATGTTATAATTGTATAATACTTATCGTTTGCAAAGATTGAATTATTATAATTTGCTTATCTCTTTCAAAGTGCGTTGTTTAGACTTGGCATGCTTCTTCAATTTTTTCGTGCTTTGGCTGTTTGTTTTTGTTTTGTTTGATACTCTTATGATATTTTTTGTTAGTATGTTGCTTTGTTTTTTGTTGATGTGTGTTTTTGAGTTTGGGTTCTTTGATGATTTAGAGTGTTGCTGTTTTGTTGGTATGCTTGATTGAATTATTTAATGTTGCATGCTGTGATTAAATATTTTTGTTGCTGGTTGTGATTATTTATTTTGTTTGCTTGTTGTTCTGGATTTTGTTTTCTGTTTGTTGTGTTGCTGTTGGAGAAAAAATAGTAGAAAGAATAATTCTTTGAATTCTCCTTTTACTATTTTTTTCCCCCCCCCCCCTCCCCCCCCCCCCCCCTACCCCCCCGCGTGTCTTTGTGTCTGTCTGGCTCTGTCTGCGTCTGCCTGCGCATCTGCGTCTGTCTTCGTGTCCGCGAAGACCCTCCCCCCGCTGCGTGTCTGCCTGCGTGTCTTTGTGTCCGTCTGTGTCTGTCTACATATCGCGTGCTTTCTCTCGTCCCGGGCCGAAATTCTAAGGTGTGTGTGGGGCGGCGGAACCAGGCCGCAGGCCATTAAATAGGACCAAGAAGGCTGACCTCGTTTTGCTCCCTGATTCAGCTCGACTCAAACCTTTCAAAATGATGGCCGTCCAACACACACACACACACTCCAAGGACCTCTTGCCAAAGCGCTGATGTAGTCCTTCGCATTCCGCCTGTTCGTGACTTTGTCGATCTTCTGGAAGTTCGGAAGGCCGTAGCTCCTGTCAACCAACCTACGCACAATTCCTTCGTGCAGGTTCTATCATCCCCCCTCTAGACTTGCCGACATGCAAGGGGCTGAGCCACCGAGTCTTGCAAGGCAGCTGTCGCAATGCAGAGTCCTCAGGAAGAAGAGGGCGCAAGCACACCAGCACAAGGCCTGGCAAGCGCTTGGCAACGGGCCTGACAAAACCACAACAACCTGAAGACAGTTGGATAGTCTGAAGCTCAGACGGGGACTTGGGGGTGCAGTCTGAAATCACAAGTTCTTTCTGGGTAGAGACTTTCGTATTTCAAACGAGGTTTTGGGGACGCAGACTTGCTCTGCCGCAATACTCGGGCCGGCGGCGGAAGAGGGCAAGTCTGCATTCCCAAACGCAAGCCTTTTGGCCTGTGGTCACCTCGCACAGCCTGAAAGTCTGTATCTCTGAGGACCTGAGGTCTGTTCGACAAGGCAGCCCTGACATTAGCAGAGCGTTTCGTTCAATTCTTTGTTCGTTTCGGCGATGGAGGCCGCCCATAGAGTGCCCGTTTGCCTCGCACCTCGTCGCGCGCTCTTCAAGGTCCAGCTTTGTGTTGGCAAGTCAAGGCTGTCAATGAGAATATCTGGGCTGAAGGTGCTAAAGAAACATTTCAGGTTTGCCGTAGGCGGGTGATATTCTCTACGAATAGTCTTCTCGTACTCTTTCGGCAGTCTTTCCATGATTTTCATGAAGTCTTCCTGCAATCTTCTGGTCGTCTTCCTGTAGTCTTCTGATAGTCTTCAAGGTTCTAAGACGCATTTTCCAGTGGCCGCCATGCATTTTTGAACCTGTCGGGCACCCATGCCGGTCTCTACAACAGATTTGAAGGCTAACGACATCTGGCAGTCACCCCATTCAGTATTCTTCAGGTAGTCTCCTGGAAATCTTCCCGTAGTCTTCCCGTAATCTATAGGTAGATAGATTAGGGGTAGGTAGGTGGGTGGTTGGGTGGTTGGGTGGATGGGCGGTTGGATGGATGCATGGATGCATGGATGCATGGATGCATGGATGCATGTGACGAATTTTCAAATGGACGCATGGACTGCGGGACGGATGGACGGATGGACGGATGGACGGATGAACGGATGGACGGATGGACGGATGGACGGATGGACGGGTGGACGGATGGACGGATGGACGGATGGATGGATGGATAGGCAGATAGAAAACGACAAAGAAAAAGAAAGAGAAAGAAAAGGATAAATAGAAAGAGAAGAAGAGAAAAAACAATGAACCAGATAAAGAGAAATGAAAGAGAAAGAATAGAAAGAGACAGAGAAAAGAAGAAAAAAGACAGAAAGAAAGCAAGAAAGACAGAAAGACAGCAAGACAGAAAGACAGAAAGACAGAAAGACAGAAAGACAGAAAGACAGAAAGAAAGACAGAAAGAAAGAAAGAAAGAAACAAAGAAAGAAAGAAAGAAAGAAAGAAAGAAAGAAAGAAAACATACCGAACTCAAGAAAGAGACAGAGAGAGAGAGATAAACAAGAAACAAAGAGAGAAACACGGAAAGAGCAAGAAAGAGAAAAAGAGATCGAGAGTTCGGGCTCCGGGGATGCCCCCCCTTTCCGAAAACGAGAGGGGGCCTGTGAAACCGGGCCATATTACCGTCTATCCCAATGGGAGTTCTTGAGTTCGACATCGACCGGCTTCGGCTTCACACAACCTTGCAGGTCCAGTCAGAGCTGTGGGCTGCGACCAGGTACAGCGCCGCAGCGCTAAGGTTCAGAATCGTGTGGAAGACTGCGAAGTTTCCTCACGAGCGCCATCTCAGGGACACCATTTTGGCAAGCGGCAGGGACGTCCGCTACAACGCAGCAGCGCGAAACAGCCAGCACGGCAAGCACGCAGCGCACACGCTCACGCGGCGCGAAGCAGCTGGCAGCCCAGAGTGTCGAGCACAAAACCAGAAATCACAAGCACCGCAACAGAACACGACGGATAACAAACACCATCAACACAAGCCAGACGTGATTACGATTTAATTGCCGCTAAGGTGGTGCCTGCCAGCAAGTGTTGTTTCTCGCTGGCGTTGCAAACAATGGAGTTTTAAGGTCGTGTCAACCGTTTTGGGAGGCGGGTGGTTGAGGGGCATGTCAACCAGCCGTTTTGGGGGAGTTGCAGAGCACGAGGCTCTTCAAGGCTGCATCAATCGTTCTGGGTGGTTAGCTGCGAGAATTTGCAGGGTGTTTTGAGAGCACATCAACCGTTGCTTTTGAGTTTGAAGGCCATGTCCACGGTTCATGGTATATACATCTTTCAGGCACGTCAACAGTTGTTTGAGGCAAGTCCACCGTGTTGTTGCGGGTGTGCCATCCGTTTGGGCTTGTTGAGGGATGTCAAGCTTTTGGCGAAGGTGTTTCGAGGGGACATCAAACACAAGCCAGTTGCGTCGAAGCGTCGTCCCTCCGTCACCCAGACAGCAGCACGGCCAAACACAACGCTGTTCCTGAGGCTCCGCGCGACGGAAACCAAAAATGCTCCTTTCAAAACCGATATGGCCCATTCCGTTTCATCTGAAGACACCTGGGTTTGAGTCAATGGGAAAATCACGAGCAGAACCCTGCGCTTCAAATCCAATCTTCGCACCCTGTGTTTGCTAGCAGGCTCTTGTTTAGTTTTTACCAAAAGCAAGCAAAACCAAATTGGCAAAACTGCAAGAACATTGAAGCAAACAATCATTGCAGCACTGCATCAGTAAGTAGCAAATCGCGATGCCAGTCAGGTGCATACGACGTGCTTTCTCGTCGCCATTTGCAAGGATGTCACCTAGGCCAAACAAACGCGGCAGGAATCAGGCACCATGTGACAACCAACAAGTTGTTTGCTTGCCCAACGGTGCAGCGGTTCTGTTTGCGTTCTGGTTGAAACTGATCAAGCTGGAAGTGCCACGGCATCCCTTCTCATCCTCCCGCCCAAGCAAATCAAGCAGGAGTGAGTTTAGATTTCTTGTCCTCTCCTCGTGTCTGGACAATAAGGCGATTGCCTGTCCAGTTCAGGTCCACAAAGAAAATGGCCACTGAAAACCTTGGATGCACACAGTGCAGCGGCTCTGACTCAAGCGAAGTAAGGGAAGTGAAATTCCCTCAGCCCTTTTGGATCCTCCTGTTGAAGAGAGGGCAAACACAGGCCCTGGTGCCCGAAACAAAAAGCTTCTTCCTGCCTCAAAACCGGCATACCAACCTAGCTTCAATTCCCCTCGAGAGCAGCGGCACAGCCACGGTCTCTTGCCGCTTGCCAGGAAGCGCCATGAAGAAGAGCCGATGGTCGACGCCGTCAGTGCTGAACCGCGTCGTCTCAGCTGCAGTTCACATAACCACAGCCACTTGGCGCCCTTTTAAAGGGATACGTATATGCATATATACACAAGTATAGCCGGCTAAACATATAAACTCCCCGTGTGTAGGGGCACTTGCTGTTGTTTTGGCGATCCCACTCGGCCTCACTGGAATGCACATGGAAACCTGCTGCTCGATTGCCTCACTTGCGTTTGCGCACCTGTGTCAGACTATCTGTTGAGCTACACTATCCGTCCTCTTTCTGCCAATCTGTTCATTGGGCTAAGCAACCCTTGTAAAGCTAGCTATCTGCTCAGCTGTCTAGCTGTTGGGCTACCTATCTGTCAATGTTTCTTTCTGCCACCTAGTCTTTTCAATTTCACTTTCTACCTACCTAATCTCACTTTCTATCAATCTACCCACCTACCTAGTCTAATCTGTGCTAATCTCTCTTTCCGTCTATCTTTCTATCTACCTAGCTATCCATCTATCTCTCTTTCCGTCTATCCGTGCGCTGCAGCAGTCACGCACTCATGTCGCGGTTCGCGCTTCTCCGGAACACGCGAAACACGCGCAGGGCGCTACGTGTGTCTGTATGTAGGTGGGCATGCGTGTGTGTGTGGGTAGGTGGGCGTGTGTCTGTGTGTATGTACGTGTGTAGTTATGTATGTCATACATACCTACACACGTACATACACACAGACACACGCCCACCTACCCACAATGTGTGCGCACATGCATGTCTGCATGTATGCATGTACGTGTATGTGTGTGTGTGTGTACGTATGTGTGTGTGTGTACGAATGTGTCCACACAGTACGCAAGCGCCTGTGTGTACGTGTATGCATGTGCATGTACGCGGGTAAGTCTGTACGCCAGCAGGGCCCCAATTTCGAAGATGACCGTCCCAAGCACCCTCCCGAACCCGACCATCCCGAGTTTCGCGACTGCCTCCGTCGGACCGCCCCAGCCGTCCCAGCCGCGACCGTGTTCAGAGGTTCCTCCTGCTTCCAAAATTTTGCCGTTCAATTCGTTTGCGAGTTTGGAATGTCAAAAGCGAATTCTCTGTCGACGTTGGGCTTGTTGCGTCGCTCTCATTGCGGCGGTGTGAATTTGCGAGATACATCCATAGTATGTGCACAATGCCCGGAAAATCCAGTCTGCCAGCCCAATGCGCCATTTAGTACACTTTTAAAAAGGCATCTGGGTAGATCACGCACAAGGAAGCCTCTCTAGAATATCTCAGACATTGACTGCCAAAGCAAGCTTGCCTATCATCCTTTGGGTAGCATGTGTTCTGTGTGATACCGATCCAACAAGTCTGAGATCCAGCACTTGATGGCGGCGCCAGCCATCCATCGCGCGAACACAACCGTATTGTAGAAATGAAGCCTTGACATGATTGGTTGGTCCCTGCCAACATTTAGCACATGGTGCACCACATTCTCCGTGGATCAATGAACGAAAAGACCCCCCCGAACAAAAGGACAAAGGAAACAATGCACCAAAACATGCCAGCCAGGAGGGTAGAATTGCTTTTGCTGTTTCGGTATTGTTTTGGCATTGTGACTTTGTTGTTTGGTCTAGGGAAAGTCTGGCGCAACACCTGCTTGCAACATATTTGCACAACGTTAGCCAAATATCTCTCGAATCATGGACGTATCAATCAGTGGACCAAGAGCTGCAAAAACAAAAGGTGTTTTACGGACTTGTGTGGTTTTGGCCTCTTGGGCCGTGGCAAATGTTATGCAAACATTTACGTGTCGTTAACTGACAGTCGGACAGATGTTGTCAGTTGCTGCTTAGCATGTGACATGTAGATGTCGGTAGCATACACACACACACACACACACGCACAAAGGGAACCAACTGCTAGCACTCTAATTGGCAGCACTCGTTGCATACACTGTGGGGCGTCTACGCCAAGGGCTCGTCGAAGCTCCTTCTGAGAGGCTTACTTGTTCTTTTGGCCCCCTGGATGTCCAAACTTGCGAAGGAAACTGTTCGCTGGTTGAGCACTGGTTTCCACAAAGGGAAAGCAAATAGTTTTGGCAACCCCCGAACCATTTGGAGGGGTAGCTCGTGCCGACACACCCATCTCCTCCAGCCATGCAAAATGGGTTGGCCATGCTTGTTGATGAAATGGTTTAGCTCTTCAGGCCGAAAGTCCTTCCAATGAACTAAGTGTCAAGACAAGCCATGGCCCCACCAAAGTTGCATAGTTGCCTTCGTGTTGGCTCTCTTCAGACGCGTTAAGTACCACCCGAGATGCCCCAGCAAAAGGCACAACTCGTGATAGTTCGCCCCCTGCAGGCCAAAGCGCATAGTCCGCAGAGGCGAGATAAAGGACCCAGTACGTGGACAAGGAAAGGATCAGGGACGAGAAAGTGATGGAATTTGCCGCATATGCCATAGCAGCACCTGCCTGGGCAACCACCATCGGGCGGCACGGAGTCAACATCTTTAGGAGACTGCGCATGATGGAAGCAAACTTTAAAACATTCTTGGGAGCACTCTGAAACAAAAGAAAACAAAACACGGCAACAAACAAAAAACAAACCAGCCTCGACCCCAAACAGCCAAAAAGCAACACGGGGCGACGAGCCCTTGCAGTGGCCATCTGCAGTTGGCACAAGCAACGTGCCAAGCAAACAACATCAGCCCCAAAACTCGTAGAGAAGAAGCAGGTTCAGTTGGTTTTGCCTGAGACTCTCATTTTTCCTGTTGAGGGCTGTAAGCAGGAAAAATGCCAACTGCACGCCCTCTCAGCATCTGGCATCTGACTGGGAGACACAGGAAACAAGGGAGACATGACCCTCACAAACTGGGAGACACTGGAAACGTCTGGGAGATGCAAGGAGACAAGCGGCTGGGAGAAACAGGGCTGTGTCTGGCATCTGACCGGAGAGACTGGGAGACACAAAAAAAACAAGCGCAACAAGACCCTGAGAATCTGGCATGCTGGGGAGACTGGGAAACACAAGGGGACAAGCGCCCCTGCCGGCGTCACAGCATCTGGCATCTACACAAGACAAGCGGGAGACACGACCCGGAGCTCTGGCATCTAACATAAGACACGACACGACCCCGGAGCTGACGTCACAGCCTCTGGCATTTGAGTGGAAAAACGTCAAAGCCTGGCATTTGGCCGGAGAATGGGAGACACCGGAGACAAGCAAGAGCGTCTGGCATCTGACCGAAGAGACTGGGAGACAAGAAGACAAGTGGAAAACACGACCCCGGAGCCAGCGTCACACTTTCCCATTCTTTAAGCTTCAAGTTAGAATCCCAACTTCGCTGTTTGGGGAATAAAGAACAAAAGGCACAAGAAGAAAAGAAACAAACTGATACAAACAAACAAGCAAGCAAGCAAACATGCAAACAAATCGACTTAAACAAATAAACCCCCAATCAATCTCAAGAACTGTGAAGAATCCGCAACGTTAAGCCATCCCAGGCAACGACTTGGTTCCCGGCTCCCACTCTTGGCCCCCATTGCACGGAATCACAATCATATTGCCCATAGCTTCCAAGGCGCGTTGGATGAACCATAGAGGATCCAGCAAAATGCTTCAGCCTTCGTCACCTTGACGCTGCGCAAGGCTTCATGCTTTGTCGCAACTGCACCGAAAAGCCATTGACCAGACGTTGAAGGCTTTCATTTGTTCATGCGCTCCTGACATAAGCTCTGGCGTGATGATATCCTCCAAATCTGCTCATTTCTAGGAACCTGCCAAGCGAAACCTTCAGGGAAGTCAACGGAACTGGCCGTCCATGGCTGTTCAAAACGGACCATCTGTGACACCAAAAAATCCTCTCTCTACAACTGCTTTGTCATCGCAAACAAAAATATTGACAGCGCAAAAAACAACTCAGGTCACACCCCCCACATGTCCACTCGCAAGTGGCCTTACCAAACACAACGACACTTTTGAGGATCTATTCAAACAAATAAGAGGCCATTCACGACAAGCTTTGTTTGTCGCACGCCATTTCCACAACACACGGCCACGTTTGTCTACCACGCGGCCACACGGCTGCCTTCTGGATCCCTCAATCGTGGCGGTGTCCAGCCAATTACTTTTGAAATCGCTTGCCTTAGTCGCAAGCTAGTCGAGCAAGGGGTTATCCCAGGTTTTGCATCTGCAGCATCACTGACGTCAGTGTGACGGCATCATCATATTGTCTGAAGTCAATTTAGAGGGTTATGCCAGCAAAGGGAAAACCGCCCACCAAAATTAGCGTACCTCAGGCCCTGTTGGCTGAGATGTGAAGCATCACGCTTCAGGGTTTCCGCAATCCAGTTTCGCTCCTGGCTGACCACCCGCAAGAGGTCAGCACGTTGAAGAGCATTGAAAATGGTGGTTCGTGCGCGATTTTGGCAGTGTTCAATGTAGTGTTCAATTTAGTGTTCAGTGTGGTTATCAGTGAGTGTTCAGTGTAGTGTTCAGTGAGCGCGTTGTAGTGATCAATGGGGCACTAACGCCTTGCATGCAAGGGTTAAAACAACACTTCCGTCGCAATGATTTGAGCTGGTTTGTCCGTTTTGGTTCATTGGCATGCCTTTGGCGGCTATGTGCTGCCAGATTGAACATTACGTTGGACACTGCCAAAATCGCAAAAGAAAACAGCATTGTCTACAAGGCGGCAAAAGATTGAAAGAATCTGAACCCTTTTGGAGTTATTTTACCACAAAGAAGGCGCAAATTGGAACATGCGTTGTTTGCGCGCTTTTGGCTGTGTTCCGAGTTGGTGTTTTGGTGGGAGGGGGGAACCTCGTCTCAAGTGAATGTCCGCCACAGGGCCGTTGGCCAAGCCAAGACATGCTCATGCAAAGAGTACCACACCGCCACTTGTCTGACTCAGTTGGATGGCTGGAGTCAATTACATTTGGGCGCGCCTCAAAATAGAGAATGGTTGTTTGCCAAAAGCGCTTGCGCCGACCGTGGCAAAAACATACACACCTGCCGCCAGGATACAAGGAGGTGCTGTCGCCTGCAAGTGCCACCCATCAAGTGTGAAACGCGACGCCACGTGTTATGGACTCTTGGGGAAGTGCATGGGGACAGGGCCCATCCCAGTCCAGGAAAAGCATTGATAACCATAAGCAACTGAAAAACCTGTCAAACACATTCATGCTTCGCGTAGGGCGTAGTCATGCTCAGCATTTCTACCAACTGGGTATGGGTTAAAAATTAAACCACCAGGGTACCGCAGGTTTTGGTCCATGTCCATTTACCAGCGTTCCATTTTGGGCACCTATTTTTGACCCACAGCCAATTGATGGACCGCGTATGATAAGCGTGCCAGATCTGTGGACGGACGTCAACAATATCGCAAGCCCACCCACCAACCGAATCAGAGTGAGGAATGTCAAGCAAAAACATAATAAGGACTAAGTAACACTGATCTTCCAAGGCGCGGCTGTCGATTGTGCTGGTTGATTGGGTCGAGGGCCGGCGGTCTCCCATCTTTGCTCAGGCTGACAGTCAGCGACAGGCAAGCTGAGGGCCAAATTGCTGTACGTGTCCAGAAACGTTGATGGAACCGAAGAAAGGTCTACTGCTACACGAGTGTACTTGTTTGGGCTAGCTACACGCTTCCCCAGACACCTTCTCCACACCTTCCACGCCTTCCAGAACCATAAAAAACACGCAAAACCAAAAACAGAGCTGCGCAGTCAGACCCGCGCTGTCTCTGACAGCGACGAAGCACGTTCACAAACGGGCAGCAGCACCAGTGCCAGAAACAGCGCAGGCAAACGCGAGAGCAGGCAGCAGCATCAGCAGCAGCAGCAGCAGCAGCAGCAGCAGCAGCAGCAGCAGCAGCAGCAGCAGCAGCAGCACCAGCACCAGCACCAGCAGCAAAACAAAAAGAGCGACAGCAACAACGACAACGACAAACGAAACCAGCAACCACCAGCAACTGCAACGGCGACAACGCAGCAACAGCAACAGCATCGACAACGGCAACGACAACATCAGCAAGAACGACAGCAACAACAACAACAACAACAACAACAACAACAACAACAACAACAACAACAACAACAACAACCACAAC
>CAUJNA010003590.1:492299-497299 GCA_963377175.1 Effrenium voratum | reverse complement strand
CAAGTGCAGGCCAGTCCTCAGACAGGTCTTCAAGCTCCTGGCCCCTAATCCTCATCCGTGACCAGCTGTGGGGCACCACTACAACCAACCACGACCATCTGGCCCAAGGATCAAGCGGATTACATCGGCAAAGTGAAAATCCATACATATATCCCCTTTGTTTCCCCCCATGTTTATGTGCCTGCACCCAAGTCACATCCATTTCTGAGGCAAGATCGCGGTGCGCGGCAGGAAGACATGCTCCGAGGAGATTGTCCAGTAAAACTTTCTCCTCAGCGCTCCGGGAAGTGTTTCCCCGTCCAGTTGGTTGCACGTGCTCACCAAATGCTTTCTTAGGTCTTTAGCCATTTCTGGGAAGAAACTGAGAAATCGAGAAACAACTGACCTGGTGGAAGCCCAAAAATATCCGGCGCCGTGAGGGATTTCAAACCACCAGGATCCTCACAAAGACCGACCGTAGTTTTCTAGGGGTTGATTCCCCATTCTGTTCAGCCATCGTTCTTTTCAAAAAAAGATCGCCATGTCCCCCGGGTTTTCTGGACAAAAAGGATTCGTGGAAAGAATGGGGAAGCTACCCCTAGAAGTTTGGGTGAACCGTATTGGGTTCTACATGGGTTCCTTTTGGATACCACCGGTGTGCCGCAAGTTTTGCGACTCGGGTACCCTGGCTCTCCCTCGTAGGTGACCTTGGCGCCGCGGCAGAGTGAATTGCCACGAATTGGACCAGGGTGTCCGAGCCATTTCTACTTTTTCTAAGGGACACTTCCCCATGTTGTTTCCAAGCATCCTTCTTTTCAGAAAACCATCCAAGCACGGGAAACGCCTGGTTTTCGAACAAATGGTTGAAAAGAATAAAGAGTCATCCCCCAGATTTTTAGAACCACATGTCCCTTTTTAGAACCCCCCCAAAAGTGGCAGTTTTGGGCAAGCAAATTGCAACCTTTGAAGGGGAAATCCAGTGACCGTACCGCGGATCTTCAGCACTCGAGCCCTGTGCGGTTTTGTGACAAAAAGCGGGCCATTCACATATCTTCTTTTTTTTTAATCGTATCTCAAAACAAACCCAACCAGGAACTCGGAACTCAGGGGCTGCCGTTTTTCCCCAAAACGCAAACCGATGGATTCCAGAAGCCAAACCGGTGGATTCCCAGAAGGCGGATGCTTGGCCACTGGGGCACCAGACCAGGCTCTGC
This sequence comes from Effrenium voratum, assembly GCA_963377175.1. Taxonomy (NCBI): domain Eukaryota; class Dinophyceae; order Suessiales; family Symbiodiniaceae; genus Effrenium; species Effrenium voratum. The sequence continues at coordinate 496,106 of CAUJNA010003590.1, read as the reverse complement.
TTGTCGCAAGCAGAGTCTCGGAAGATGCGGTACACCTCCCGGCCCGCAACATCCCACTCAGTTGCCCTCTAGGGACCCAGAACTAAAAGGTTAACCCAGAACTAAAAATGGACAAAAATGGGAAAACCAAAAGGTCAACAGGTCGGTTTTGGATGACTGAGCCCAAAGTGGTCAACGTTCACCCGACCGAGGCCCGGGAGGTAGATCCCGCTTTCTTTTACATTTTGAGATCCAGGAATCAAAAAATGTCTCGTTCACTTTTGGAGTGATAGGAATCAAAGACTCAAACATTATCTAGTTCACTTTTGGCGCGTTAGGAATCAAACAATGTTATCTTCATAGTTTGAGTCCCAGGATGTACATCATATTCGCAGTCATGGCAACAATCAGTGCGCACTGAGCACCGATGCTCGGCTCAATTCCTTGCGAATGCGCAAATAGCCAACCTGTCGGCGATCCCGCGCTACCACGAAGAAACTCTAGACGAAATGGAAGAAACAAAGTAGGATACTGGTGCCCTGGGAGAGAATCCCCTAAGTAAGGTGCCCACATGGTGGTCGCGACCCCTTTCGCAAGGTCGCCACTAATTTGGCAAACATAATCCATCCCGGCAACTGCCTCGAGTTTGCGAACTCAGCCGGCATCAAAATCATGATACTTGAATATATTGCTTTCCTTTCCCATTAATTCGCTGCGCTTGCATTCCTTTCCGACGAAGCCCACCAAAAGGCATGGCAACAAGCAACAGAATCTCAGGAAATACCTTCATGACAGCTTCTATTTGCCCAACACAGTAAACCACTGTTCGCTGAGTAGGAAACATGCACATACCAAAGCCAGCCAAAGGCTTTGTGTATCTATCTTCATAACATATCGTGGATGAGGTACGGTCAAAATTACGGTTCCCTCAAGTGGGCATATGGATCATGTACTCCTGGACATTTTGACCAAACCTCATATTTGTTGGCTGCGTGCGCCATATGAAACCAACAGCGAAGGCAGGGTACAACATTCTTCACAAAGTGCGTGGGGAATACAACCTTCCTTCTACCTAGAGTCTCCATGACCAGAAGAGAAAAAGGGATCATGACCCTTAGAAAAAGGGATCATAACCCTTAGAAAAAGGGATCATAACCCTTAGAAAAAGGATCATAACCCCTTAATTTTCGGTCATGCCCCCCATTTTGCAAGGGTCATGGAGACTCCCAGCTGCCCCCCTTGAGCGTCGCCAGGTCAGCTCCCCAAGATGCATCCGGAAGCGCTACGGATGGCCTGGTGCGGGTCCTTCGCCTCGGGCCTGGGCAAAACGTCTTCATGGATGGCTGCCCCAAGCAATCATGGGGGCTGGGGGGGAGGGAGGGGGAGGGAGCCCAAATAAGCCCTCCTCCCCCCCAGCCCGCATGATTGCTTGGTCAGGGAAACCAAAGGAAAACCAGCATTTCGGGGGTCCCATCAAAAAATCCCCTGCTGATGGACAAAATCCACCCGAGAAACACAAGGGCTGGTCTAGGGGTTACTTTTTTCTTGCTGGTGCGAGAGATGCCGCCGAGTTAAACCACTGGTGGTTTCCTTTATTCGGGAATCCCCTGGTTCATTCTCTCATACCCTACTGGGCACCAGCAAGTTTCAGGGGCCAAACGTGTACCTGGGTCCCCTGCACCTTGAAGCAGCTTTTGGGATCTCTTTTGCACTTGTTTGACGCTTTTAGGTTCACCAAGCGTGGACATGCGTGGACGATAATGGAATATCATTCTTGGTCAGCAAAAAACTGTTTTGGTGGATTGGCGAAGCGCATTTTGTGTCGCTGGTTGGCTAAAGTTCCCTGTTCTGAAGAGACTAATATTTTGAATGGGCCCCAAGTCAGAGCACAAGCGCTTTGGAGGAGGCATAGTTGAAAATTGAAGACCGTGCACAGCCTGCCTAGCTTTGCTGCTTCAAGGCACTCCAACAAATACTTGGGAGCTTGTCTTTTTGTGGTGGGAGACCCCAAAGGGAATGTCGATTGTGGTGTGGCCAACGCAGCACTTTACTTGAACAGCTCAGAATTACAAATTGAGAGAACCGCAGCAAACCTCGGTTGTTTTCTGCTCCCCTGCTAAAAGTTTGACTTTTAGAGGTTTAATGGAAAACCCATTAGTTAGCAAAAAGCTAAAGTCCTAACATCCAAGCAAAATGCACCAAAGAAATTGAGAGAACAGCTGCAAGCATGCCGGGTAGAATTGGTCCAGCGGAGATGCGCATACTACTTAGGGATCCTCTAAACTCTACTTCATGGAAATTCCTCATGCGGAGCCAGGTTCCGAAATGGCGGGATATGTTCACGGTCATCCAATCATTTTGTCCATGATTGTTCCCCCCGGCAATCATGGAATCTGACACTTGTTTCTTTTGGGGGACCTCCGTATCCACTTTCAAAACGCGTTACTTTTGTAATGACAAAGCGTGGCTGGTATTTGGTTGGAAACTGTTTGGGAAATCATAACTTTGTCCAACTGAACAGAACAAGTCAAACTCTTTTGCAAAGGGGGGGGGCTGAGCCAAGCAAAGAACGTGTGGGAAACCCCTGTCTAACTATTTAATCAGAGATCCTAAACGGGTACTATCGCCAAAGGACAATCATGCGCATAGCATCCGAGAAGGAGCCGTTTTTCTTAGAACCCAACAAATTGGTCACACAATTTCAAGGTCGATGCGGAAGGGCTGAACATTCTGCACCCTTGAATTGTCGGGCCAAACGTGCTCAGATTTCACAACGTATTCACCGTCCACTCTGTATGCCGCAAAACTGCCCAGCCCCCATGTGAGCCCAACACTGTTGTTTGTTTTGCACCCCACGTATGAACAGTACCAACAAACAAACGCAGCTAATATGCTCAGTCCCGGAACCCTTCCGTTTTTGGAACCCTTCCGGAACCTCCCAGCGGCAAAGTTAAACCAGGCCTGTAGCTTCAAAGGCGACGGACTGGGACTTAGCTCCAGGCTCTTCGGAGTCTGCGGGCGGCACCTACCAAGAAGGAAGCTCTGCTACCATAGTTGATGTGGTCAACTCCTTCGGTCTCTGTTGTCACGTTGGCCAAGAGGGCCAAAAACGCACAGATCTGATACGCGGAGGTCCAACTCTACATCTGTGCGGGGCAGGTCTGGATGTGTGCCCAGATTCGCGGCGAGGGTCTGAGTCTGTGGCCGGCTGACCTGGTCTACCCTCCACCAACTAACGTGGAAGTGCAAAAAGGCCCTTTCCGAGAGCCAGGTAGTCTTTCTACAGGGGTGTGCACTTGCATGTTAGCTGGTGGGAGGGTAAGTGTCTTTTTTCGGCCGGCCTCAGTCTGAGTGTCTGGGTCATTTGCGCAGAGAGTCAAAGGGCCTTGCGCCAGTGGGCTCGCGGATGAGACTCTGATTTCGCGCAGGCGGGGTGTCCGTGTGAGGCCAAGCGCAGATCCGCGACCGAATGTCCGTGGGCCAGATACATCTCAGCACCTGTGTGGTCATGCCAGCGCCGGAAGACAACAGGGAAAAGTCAGGGGAAGGAAAACCACGCAAAAGCGAAGGGACACCAAGGGAAAACCAGAACCACGCAAAAGGGAAAGCAATGGAAAGTTAAAGGAAGACCAAAGGGAAAATCAGAGCGAAAACAGTTGGACAAGGTTATGACGCCACTGGTCGCCTACCACTGAAACGCGGTTGCCTGGTGCGAAACACTGCCCTGCGTGTGTGAATGCACACCTGTCCCCGGATATCTGTTTTTACGCCGATTGAAAAACTAATGCGCGCACTGCGGCAGAGGCCTTTTCCACATCTTCACCCCTG
>CAUJNA010003590.1:474799-487299 GCA_963377175.1 Effrenium voratum | reverse complement strand
AAGGACTGCCATATGTCCCGCCCAACCCATGGACAGACAGTGGCCCTGAGCCTTCCGCAGCCATGATAATGTCAATGAACAACAGCAGCTTCTGCACGTTTATGCATTTCGCGCGCCCCTCATTCAAAGGCGCCATCATGCGCCATCCCCTGCCCGGTATTTGGCATCCCCCCTGACCATCCCCCGCCGGAGCCGGACACCGAGCCCCAGTCTCCGCCATATTCCGCCATAGCAGGTCGGGGAGGATAAAACTAAGCTCGAAAGGCCTTCCCTTTCATGTTGGAACACAAGGATGGTTCGGACGGCCCTCGCATAGATAGGCGCACAGATAACCACGCATAACCACACGCGCGTGCTACAATCACATCGGCAAGGTGGCCTGCAAAGTGCCTCCGAGTGAATGGCTGAGTGATCTGATGACATCTGCAGGTGGATTTGGGCCAGGTTGAGAGCTTGCTCTAATATGATACCCAAGAAAATGCATTCTGTAAAAACATATGTGGACCTTACCCCCCCCCTCAGAATTCATTTTAAGGGTGGGGCCATTTTGTTGTTGTTGTTTGATTGATTGATTGATTGATTGATTGATTGATTGATTGATTGATTGATTGATTGGTTGTTTGTTTGTTTGTTTGTTTGTTTGTTTGTTTGTTTGTTTGTTTGTTTGTTTGTTTGTTTGGTTGGTTGGTTGGTTGGTTGTTTGGTTGTGTGTTTGTTTGTTTGTTTGTTTGGTTGTTTGTGTGTTGTGTGTTGTTTGTTTGTTGTTTGTTGTGTATTTGTTGTTTGTTGTTTGTTGTGTGTTGTGTGTTGTGTGTGTTGTTTGTTGTTTGTTGTTTGTTGCTTGTTGCTTGTTGCTTGTTGTTTGTTGTTTGTTGTTTGTTGTTTGTTTGGTTGTTTGGTTGTTTGGTTGTTTGGTTGTTTGGTTGTTTGGTTGTTTGGTTGTTTGGTTGTTTGGTTGTTTGGTTGTTTGGTTGTTTGGTTGTTTGGTTGTTTGGTTGTTTGGTTGTTTGGTTGTTTGGTTGTTTGGTTGTTTGGTTGTTTGGTTGTTTGGTTGTTTGGTTGTTTGGTTGTTTGGTTGTTTGGTTGTTTGGTTGTTTGGTTGTTTGGTTGTTTGGTTGTTTGGTTGTTTGGTTGTTTGGTTGTTTGGTTGTTTGGTTGTTTTGTTGTTGTTGTTGTTGTTGTTGTTGTTGTTGTTGTTGTTGTTGTTGTTGTTGTTGTTGTTGTTGTTGTTGTTGTTGTTGTGGGGGGGTCTCTTTGCGCTTCTCCGCTGTTTACCCAAAACAAGGTTGAAACACCCTCGAACAAAAACAGGGTTGCTCCGCCCCTGTCCAAACGGTACACAAACTCCAGGGCAGAAACTGCATGGAGACCAAAAAGTTTTGCACCCTCAGGCTTGGGCTCACTGTTTGCTAGCTTGAAGCAACCCAGCAAAGGTTACCCCCTACTCAAAATACCCGCTGATTTCATTGCCTTTTTAAGTATTGCCTTTTTAAGTAGAGGGTCGACATGATACCCTGAAAAAAAAGTATTTGGAGTAAGGGCGACGCTGAAAAAAGGGAAGAACCCCAGCAAAGCCAGCAACTCCACGTGCCTTGCTGGACCTTCCAGTGGCGGCGCACACGCGGTGGTCCGTCTTGGCGAGAGAAGTGCTTGGTCCCACGAAGGGGTTCTCTTACAAGACGGAGGGCCTTTTGAGGGGGCTTCTTTCTAAGGGTCTTTGTGTTCCACTCTGAGATTACGCCCACTGGGAAATGACCCCATTTAGGCATATTTAGGCACATGTCCGGGATCAAATCATGTTGTTTTGGACCATTTGGGCCCTTTCCGAAGGGTGTGAAACACAGATTCCTGTGAGAGTTTCCATCAACAGATCCTGCACATGTGCGCTTCATTGTCTTCCCAAAGGGGCTGAGAAACTGCCATGTAGGAGCATAACACACTACTTCGCCGGAGATTTGGTGACTTGGATGTGCCTTCAACCTCAACAACAAGCAGAGACTGCGCGGGCCACGCAGGTTAGGCACCGCAGTTTAGGCAAATGTGATGACGCCCTGGAACGGAAATGGCGCGACCCCATCCTTCCCTTGAAAAAACATGGCATGTCTCGGCTCTCGAATGAAAATGCGTGGACAACTTGCATGAGATCCACCACCAAGTGCGGAGCAAGTATGTGCTGTTCAAATGCCTGCATAAACCGCAAACAGCAGACACAGCAAGCTGCAAGTTCGAGCTCCGAAGCCGCAGTAAGGGGGATCTCCAAAGGGACCTGCATGCTGGTGAACGTGTCCACTATATTGGCAGGAGCAAAACTCCCTGGGAATGCGCCCCCGTCCACAGGAATCTCGTGAAACATGGTAGCAGCTACAGTAGCTACTCAACCAGTAGCAAACGAAGCACGTTTCCCATGGCTACAAAGGCATGAAAGAACATTGGGCCTGCCGGCGGAACTGACTACTCCAGCCTTCGCCTTGAACTAACATATGTTCTCACCCCCAATCACCAGCCTGAAGTGAAACCACATGATTCCTCAAAGGATACCTCCAACAAGGGAATCCGCTGGACTGGATCAGCCGGTATTTGGGCTCTTCTCTAACTGGCCCACTGTGTCCTTTACTGGGCTGTCTTCAGATCCCCTGCTGCAAGTTTAACCCACTAAGCCCTAAGAGCTTGCACCCACTAAACCCTAACAGCTTGCAAAGCTAACAAGATGGCCGGGAACCGCCGCGTTCAAGGACCTGTTCCAAACAGTGTTTCAAAGCAAGGAGATGGCAGGGGCACTTCTCTCGGTTCTCGGCAGCTTATTTCAAAGCACGCTGGTCTCCGCGCGGTGACTCGACCATCAGATCGCATCTGGTGAAGATAAACAGGGTTGCTCCAGAAGCTCACTTCCTGCGAATTAAGAAGTGCAGAGACCTGAAAGAAGCGGACGGGCCCGAGATCCCGAGAGGCAGATCTCGGCATGAATAGGGGCTCTTGGAACCAATTAACATGGAACCTGACGGCGAGAATCCTGATTTGGACCATGTTCCTTTTAAAGGGGCCGGGTCCTGCCTAGACTTGCCGTTTCGCATTTCCGAAAGAAGCTTTTCCCCTTCCCAACCTTCCCCGCTCAAAATTTCTTCTGCTCACCCCCCCCCCCCCGCCGTTCCCACCCCCCCTCACCAATGTCTGCTGGCCCTAAGATCCTTTCCGGCGGGCCTTGAAATTTCTTTGGGGTTCGTCGGCGTCCAGCTCCTTTAAACTCACCAATTGGAGCTCCTCATGCCCAGCCCAGCCCTCAGGGAGGCCCGCCAACCAGCTGTCTGGCAGGAAAGGAATGGACACGTCAAACAAACCAGCCTTCTCTCAACCTGTTCTGAGACTAGACTCACGTGTCTGAGACTAGCCTCAGGCCCAGTCTCGCCGCAGGCCCAGCCCAACCAGCAACCACCCAAGCAAAGCACATCCCAGCCAGGCCCCCCACCAACCAACCCAAGCAAGACCCAGCCCAGCTCGCCCTGTGCCTCGGGGATTCCTGCGGGCGCATGACATCAACTTGTCCAACAACGCCAGAACCTGTCCATGCCTGAATCGCCACTTGACCAGCTCTGCTGCTTGCAGTCGAACCACAGACGCTGCGCGCTCGGCTTGGCCGAGGCGGGCAAGCGCAGCGTTTACAATTATTTAAACCATCCTTTCTTTGCATCATGTCAAGGGAAATTAAGTTATGGGCTATCTTGCAATCTTGCATGCGAAGTGAAACCAATTAACCAAAACGAAGAAAGGTTGCGTGCGCCAATTTGTGCGATGTGTTGGTGCATCCAACACCCGTCAAGAACCCCCCGTAAAATGGGACACCCCAAAATAATCCACCGCGTTTACTCAGTAAATCCTGGGCTGCCATTGCCTCATCATTACTGGGGTGCCTCTGCAGGGGTTCCTCTAGTGGGACCCCGCGACTTAAGGGGCTCCATCCTGGGGCTCCGCAAAGTGAAGCCAAGCCCTGCGACTGACTGAAGGCATCCTTTGGCCACATCGGCCGCTTCCTTAGCAAACATCCACCTCAGTACCTGCGGCACAGCTAGTGACTACCTGCAGCGTATGTTGGAGTATTTGCATCTTCTCCGATGTTCCAAAAGCAGTGATTGATCCAGGATATGTTAGGGTGGTTCGCCGCTCCTTGCAACTGCATTCCCATTTGCTACGGCAAGTCGTTCTATTTGGGCAGGTTTATGGCCAAGAATGCACCGTGTTGTGGCCAGCATGGGCCGTGTTTGAAGGCTACCCGTCAAAACGGTTCTTGAAGGGAAGAGCCAGGGGACATGGAGCACCCATTTCGCGGGGCCCCGCATAGTTGACGCATGGGGCAAGCGAATTTTTCTTTTGGACAAGCGGGACCTCCCAAAAAAAATCGGTGACCTAAGAACCGGTGCAATGGCAAAGTGCGAGAGAAGCAAACAGGAATCCAACGACTCCCGCTGTCCACCCGAAAGCAGCACATGCAAACATCACCCAAGAGGGCATGCTTCAGATGTTCTCAAGGGGTTCTACCACATTTGGGTTACAAAGACAGATCTCTAAGTGGCGCTTGCTGATCCCCCCCCCACAACGCGAAAATAGGAAGTGGAACCGGCGGTCTGGCCATCGGCTGGTACTTGGAAAGTTGCAGAGTTCAACCCCGCAGCCCTCTCATGGACCCCTCTGACCAAACACAGCCTTTTGGGGGGCGGGGGAGCCGTTTTAGTCAGGGGCCCCAAAGAAGTTCTTTATTACAAGGGTTTCCAGCTTGCCTCATTTTCGCCCTGTACCCTCCCTCCAAACATGGCAACTGACAAGGGCTCCCCTCAAAAGGACATGAATCGTCCAGGTACCTCCCCACAGGTGCCATGTTAGTTGGAGGAAAGGTATCCGATTTCGGATCCAATTTCCAGGTCATCCTGGAATCCCCGCCTCGAACTGTACATTGGATCTCCGCGTCCTGAAAAAATGCTTTGCCACCCAACCCGGACTGCAGAATCCCAATGCGCAATGGAAACGACCAATCCCAACCCTCTGAAGCACTGGACCTATGGACTTTCCACAATTAGTAATCGCCTCTCAGTTTCCACTTTAAGCCATGTGCAAACTGGTTTCGAGGCGCGCATAAATGGGGCGGGATGATGCGTTCAGCCTAGAAGCTTCTATTTGGGATGGATTCAAAAGGAGCCCAAGAGGAAACCTTCCCGGGGTTGCACTCCGCAAAAAACAAAAACTGAGATTCCTCTATCAATGAATCTGGTTGAATTCTGTGAATCTGCAGGGGTGTAGCTCTTCAATCCTGACTGGGTGGGGCGAAGGGCTTGAGGACACCCTTTGTGATTTAATCTGTGTTGGGTGAAAGTGGACGGCCCACTTCTTACAGAGGCATGGCAAGACCAAATTGCACGCGACCAACCAGCCAACCGGCTGGTAGTTTCGCCTGAAATTCGTGCCCAAAAAGCATGGCACCATGACCACTGACAGAAGAAATCAGGTTACGTCATGCTTCGCTGGACCAAGTCGCCAATAGCCGGGGCTGACTGATCCTAGATGGGCCACCTTTTAACACTGTCTTCCAACACAGTGCAATACTAGGTCCTCCTGAGAGGTTAGAATAAGGGTAACCTGTTTTCTGGACGTCTATCTTAGTAGGGGAACCCTCCAGCCAAAAAGGGGTGAGAAAGGGCACTACTGAAAAAACTTGAATATGTGAGCGGCCCTTTGGCTGCAATGCCTAGGACGGCTGCTCACAGCAGCCTACTTTGCGTTCACAAGAGTTCCCAACTAAGTGGTGCTGCGCACAAGAATCTTGCTGGTGCTCAGGGAAGGACCATCCGGGTGTTGGGAATGAACCTAGGGGTTCTCCAAAAGCAACCAGCAAGTGATGGGTTGGTGAGGTGTGGCCGAATCTCAATGGTTACAAGGAAAGCTTCCTCCTGCATTCGCCAGCGAGATCCAGTGAGCAAAACCCTGATTCTTCAATTGTCTTGCGACTCGGACAACATCTTGGCGCAAAGTAGCCCAACCTAGTTCGCATCTCACTTCAGCGGGCATTCCCTTAGCCACACAGGCAGCCCTAAAAACCAATATCCACAATCATGCAATGGAACAAGATATCGCACTCTCTTCTGGGGACCTGTCCACAGCACCAAGTCCCCAGACCAATTGAGCAGCGCCCTAAACCTCATTATGACGCATGCGTCCTACTACCATGGCACACAGGTGTATTTCATAGGCTTTGACCCCAAATTGTAGAAGCACGTCGTAAAATGGAGGCTTTGGGCGCTGCTGAATGTCCACCTGGGCCGCCCTGCGGCTGAGGTCGCTCAATTCGCCTCTGGCAGATCATCGATCTCCATCGGCCTTGGGTGGTTCGGTGACTCGGTGCCCCAGTTCCATTCAGTCCCTTAACGCATGGGGAGAATGGAAGAGATGGAATCACTACATAAATCTACAAACAGTAGCTAGCAACGACAAGTTCACACAATCATCCAATGTTCAATCCCGGAAGTGTACATTCAATGACGCATCAGTTGAATCAACCTGCATGTAGTCGACCAGTGGAATCAACTGAAGCCAAAGACCACCCCCCTCCCCCAATGTCATCTCTGAACGGCCGCAAAATTCCGAAACCCCAACTGGAAACCTTCGGAAAGATGACCTAATTACAGCTCATTTGGCTCCAGCAACTGGCTAAAGCGCTCTGGCTCTCGCTCTCTCTCTCCCGCCCGCTCTCTCTCCCTCTCTTTCTCTCTCTCTCTCTCTCTCTCTCTCTCTCCCTCTTTCTCTCTCTCTCTCTCTCTCTCTCTCTCTCGCTCTCTCGCTCTCTCGCTCTCTCGCTCTCTCGCTTTCGCTCTCTCACTCCCTCTCTCGGTAACTCGGCAAGAACAGCAGTTACTTTTGCTTGAGCCACCTGGAAAGAACAGTATGTCCAGCACTGGTAGATTGCCTTTCAAACCAACAAGGATTTGTTTTACACAAAAACAGCACATTCTTAAGCAGCTGGAAGATAGCACCAGGTTTGCAAACTGATTGGAAGACAGAGGGTTGGGGGCGCTGCTAACATGCACCAATGACTACGCCATGTTTGACCAAGAGGGAATAGTAATCTGCATGTCATGGCAATACTCACCAAGCTTAAGTACGGTACCCTCATCTGCCCAGCCTCATTGCGTCACACCCCACAGCAACAACTACGCTCAAATAAGATTTGGTTTGGGGGGTGTTCCTGCATTCCCTAACCAAAAGCAATGGACACATGGCCACATCCACGGCGGGCAACTGTCTCTGACTCAAAGTCTCCAGTATCGCCCGGTGAGACACCAAATAGACCCCCAAGCTGCCCGGCCTTGGTGATGAATTCACCGGCGACAGGCCTAGGTTCGAAGACAAAAGTGACGTTGATTCCCAACGATGACTATGCTGCCAACCCGGAAGTGCACAGGCCCTAAGGCTGCTTTCAGGCTTCCGAGGTGCAGTTTTATGTTAGCGTTATCGCTTCAAAGGGAATTCCGTTGGTACAGACAGGGGGGCCAACCCCCGTGCCGGGTAGGCGTGATTAGAGCACCAGTTTGCTTCATTACGTCCATCAGTTCTGCTGGGCAAATTCGCCGGCTCAGACTCGCCTTCTGGCCACACACACACGGAGTCCAGGACAATCCCAAGATCGAGAAACTCAGGGAAACCACTTCGTGGCGTGTGTGGAAAGGAAAGAGGCAAGTTCGCGGCTGGCAAAGCATGTCTAGGTGGAAAACTCGAAGAACGCCATCAAGTTCACGGTGTGAAAGGCCAAAAGCGCAAAGTGCAAACATCACCCCTATGAAGCGAAGCTCAACTGAAATGAGCAAAAAAAGAAAAGGGGCTGCTTAAAACCAACAGTTTTGGATATGATATATATATATATATATATACCAAAAAGGGATATGACATATATATATATATATATACACATATTTAGGGACTCCTGTATAAGGAATTCTGAGAATGGCGTCGACGAGTGCTGAAAACGCCATGGCCGCTGGCCTCCAGCCAAACCGGAGTCTCCTCCAAACCTGTTTCTAGGTCCTCCAGATTTGAGAGGTTAGAATAAGTTGGTACCCGGTCTTTTTCAGTAGTCTATTTTAGTAGGGGAACCCAAAACCCCAAAAAAGGGTGAAAGGGCACTACTGGGGGACCTAGGTTTCGTAGTGTAAACTCATTGTTGAACAGAATCAGAACATGTTGGTCCTTAAAGAGCCCTAAAAGGGTGCCAACTTTGAACAATCAAAACCCGGCCTGACAGTTGGGAGGCCGGAGAAGAACCAATTCCAACTCTCTTCACTCTTGCGGGCTTCGCGGATTTGCGGGGGAACGATCGGGATACCTAGCATCGCTGCTAAGTGCTTGAGTCGGTTGGGCTGTTCGTGCCATGGCCACATGGAACCAGGCACGTGCAGGCAGCGCCCCCGTCAGCGGGCCATACTTCTGCGCCACGCCTCGCTGGATTTGTCTACTTTGGATTGCTGAAGCTGGTGGGTGCTGATATGCCGCTGGCATGCTGCCTTTCGGCTGCCGGCGCCTTTGGTGAAGTGCTACCTGCATCATTGGTGAAGTGCTACCACCTGCACAAAACAGACTTGCACACGCACAACGCGTTTCTTCATGGTGCACTGCACGTACTATGTCCACACTCTTTGGGATTGTGCGGTTTTTGCCGAGCTTTCGGATGTTCCGGCTGGAGAGACTGCCAGAGTGGATCGATAGGCTGCTGTTGCCCGATGCGAAAAATATGTGCTGAAGCCACCCTGTTGCCGCTCACACTCGGTCTCACCGTATTACGGCTTTGCGGCATGAAATTTGCTGGCTGCTGATGGATGGACCTGCAGTTTGGTGTGACCAACAGGATAAGCCACCGTGTCCTGTGGCTTTGGGAGTCTCCCACAAGATTCACCACGAATATGGAAAGGGGGAGCTCAATGCAATGGCTAACTTGCATGGAAACGCCATGAACACTGCCCAAATGAACGGTGAGCTTCGGCTTCTGATGCTGGTGTTCGCCGGATGGTTTACAAAAGTGGGCCATCCCTGCAACCTTTGCACCAAACCATATCTTGCACAACCATGCACTTGGTTACCGTACATGATGCAAGAAAAGTTCAACCACCTCCACAGCCTGGTGATGGGTTCCTCGTCAAAGCGATCTTTACAAACTTTCGAGTTTTTGTCACGGCGAAAAAGAACAAAACACTCAAACTAGTTGCTGCACGGCTTACCTGCTTCGTGAAAGGTTTTGGTGCCCAAGTTTTAATGCAGAATCACCAACACAAAAGGCACGTGTTTTCGACAAGACTGGAACATTTCCCAATCCAATATCAAGTCACCAAAGGGCCTACTAAGCCCCTGACCTTTGCGCATGAGGGGATAGGGACCAAAGCTGCCCAAGACCCCACTCAGGTCGCGGCTGGGCGGCGAAGCTTCCCTCGCACCTCGAAAGCCTCGCCCGGGCGAATGATCATGACAATTCTTGGTTGCAACGACCCCTCTGCAAAAAGTCGAATCACTTTTTGTGGGTGTTCGGAAAACCCAACTTGATTTCAACCAAACAGTTAAAGTCTAAAGATCCAACCCAATAGCAGTCAAGAATTTGCGATGGGAACTCATCGCTTCCATTGGCGAATCGTGCCTCGTGCCTGCTCACAACATTCTGAGGCGGATGTTTGCTCAGGCAGTGCCTTCATGAACAAATCCAATGATTCTCCATTGCTTCATTGACCCCTGTAGAAAAGGGCAATGGGATGATTTCTTTGAGGTTGGCGAATCGAATCCGGGACCTGAAGAACCAACAGGGACAAGGAAAAGTCGGATGCGGCTTGCGAACTGGGTGGTTTTGCAGACGTGCCAAATTTGGTGTTTAAACCACCAATTTTGGGTGCCTACTGTACAGAATGGAACCCCTGCTTGGAACATAGAGGTTCGATGCTTCAGTTGCTTGGCCCAGCTGGCCTGGAATGATCCATTTCATGTTTTTTTTCTGATTGGAATGCAGCTGTAGTCGATCCAGAGCCTAGCAAACTTCAAATTCAACCTATGCCAATCCCAGCATCATTGTTGGCTGTCCAAAACAACGCACTGGCCTTCAATTTCCAGCCAAGAGTCGGGCATACCAGGCGCTTGTTTCAAACAGGAAACCCTTAGTTGCATGGTTCGAAGGACACAAACAATCAATCAACCAGCTGCAGGCATCGACCCCGGCCTCGCCTTACCCTTTCTTTGCTAACATGGTGCTGTTACAATCTGACGTAACTTGGCTTCAAAGCACTCCACAACCAATGTCTAAGTATTTAACCCCTAGTACGTTGGACAGGGCTTAAAATAAATTGCGATGCAAGCACGAGCGGGCACCGAGCTTCCCTGGCAAAAACAACAAGTTGAAGGCAAACAACTTATAAGTGCATGCACAAGAGGGCTTGGAGACCTACTTTCGAAACATCATGGGGCGATTTAGCCTGTCAGAAGGGCCTGAAAGAAGTGTCGTCTCTGGCGATGCAAAGCAGCGGCACTCAACCACTCGCAATCTGCAGGGTTCTGGCCATCTGAGCGAACCAACTTCCCAGTCACTACCACTCCCCTTGCAAGCCACTAGCGTGGCGTGGGACAAGACCATAGCACTGACAACAATCTTCCCAATGAATTCCCCCTCAGAGACTCCGGAAATGACAGAAGCTTTTTCCTCTGACGTGTCTTTTTCGGTGTCCCCGGGCTTTCAATTCCTTTGACTCCAAGCAGGGAATCCAAAAACCAGCAGAATCTCAACCGGATCAAGTTGAGTCTACATGTTTTGGTGTTGTAGCTGCTGTAGCCTACCCCTTGTGACAAACCTCCACGTCTTGAATGGAGCGACAAAGAGCAACTTAAAAGCAGCAGCCACGGAGTCGAAGCCAAGGCACCATCGTCGCGTTCCGGCAAAGCGCGCCGGGCCTCTCGAGGGCAGAATGCCCTTTGTGTGGGGAGGCTGTGGCAACAAACAAGTGGCAACCACAATGGGAACTTGGTATGTGGAACAAAGTAAACTGTTGTATAAGTAATAACTCCCTGGGAACAACGTAAAGAAACTACTTCTGACCCTCTGTTCCATACCAGAGCAAACTGTTGTATGTTGGTATGGGAACTACTTCTCCTAACTCCCCTCTTGAATTTTGGAGACACACCCAGGGACCCAAGGGAAACGCCTGACATGATTCAAAGACACCACAATAGAACCAAACCGGAGCCACTGTGATCTACATTCCACCAAGCCGACCGAAAAGGACATATGAGATCCTAGCCTCTGGAAGCCAGGTTGGCTTTTGGAAGACACTCCAACTAATTCGGAGCCCTGCAAAAACATCATGGTTGCCTTCAAATTTGCTTTGAAGGCCTGAACCCAGCTTCATGCTTTCTGTTCTTTTCTCTTTCCCCGAGAGGAGAGGTAAAGTTCGTGTCCCCTGGTTCGGACATTTTCGCAACTTCCCCCTTGTCCCTCCCGTTCAAGATGGACGGCCGCGAACGGGAGAGCATCTGCATCCCGCAACTCGAAAAAGCGATGACAGTGGTTCTTCTCAATGCACGCAATCACAAGAAAAGGCGACCAAAGCGCGCGGGATTGAATTCACTCTGGCCTGGAGCTGTTGTCGTTCGCCCAAAATGGCATTTCAAGTGCGAATGGCACAGGGTATGGCATGTGGGGAGGACCCTTGATGACCCTTGATAGTCCTTTTTGCCCCCCCATAGTCGCGCTTGCTATGGCTCCCCTTGCTATAATATTGACCCCGATTAATAAGCCTCTGTTTATTAATATGGGGGTGTTCCCCTCCAAAAGTGATGATTCCCACTAAAACCAGGAACACCCCCATATGAATATTTGCAGGAGTTTATTAATCCGGGGTCCGCGTTAACTCTGTTCAAGTGAGTTAAGGGCACCTGGATGCCAGCGGCTGCCCGTTGATTGGTTCCCAAAGCCCGCACTCCCAAAGCGAACCAAACCTCAGGCTTGGTCCGTTCAAAGGCCCAAAGGCTCGTGGATTCATATATGCTCCATTCGGAAAAATGAGACGCTTCATGAAAATGCACCACACAGTCTTCAAGCCACTCATCTGCAAGTTTTACTCTAATTCCAGAAGCTGAATTAAGGGATCCCCAGAGCAAAAGATCTTTCTCATGGTGAGCTCGTTGTACCCCCAAGTCGGTGAGCTCGCCTTAGAATAGGCACACTCATTTCCCCGTTTCGTTCAGCTTCCCACGCACCCAGCCTTTGCCTGCGGCGGTGTGGATGGACCTGGACGGGCACTGCCGTGAAGGATTTTTTGGAGATACCGTTGACATCAAAAGGTTTGGGGGGTCCAGGTCCAAACATTTAAGGAAACCGCCAGTTTGCGGGGGTCCAAACAGTTTGACACATGCCCAGGGTAACAGCAGATGGATGCCGCCAGTTTGGGGGTTCCGTTCTTTTTGGCGCAGCAATGGCATTGTTTGTTCATTTCCTGAGC
>CAUJNA010003590.1:384799-469799 GCA_963377175.1 Effrenium voratum | reverse complement strand
GCTGTCAGCTCGAGAAAATAATTGTGGCTTTCCCTTGGTGGCACCTCAAAACGACAAGTACACTCAACAAAGACAGACCTATTTTGGGGCTTCTTCTCACAACCCCCCGCCCCCGCGCCTTTCGCAGCTCTGGTTCGCTTCTTGCGCGGGGCCAGCAGCCGCCAGGTGGTCCAAAAGATGCGCAGCGCCCAGGGCACCATGGCCGTGGTCAACGACAAGAAGATCACCTCGGAGTGGAAAACACATGGTGGTGGGTTTAAATGGCCATGGGTCAGAACCCAAATCGGTTAGCCCCCAGTGAACATCCCAATCCCCACTGAAATAAACCAAAATTGGTGGTGCACTTATCCCGAAATGGTACCATTGGTTTTGAACCATGGGCTGCCTTCAGATCCCCGACTAAAGTTTTAACTTTTCGCGGGTGAAATGGAAACTACTACTAAGCACTAAAAAGCTAAAAGGTAAAGGGGATGGCTGGGAGCCATCAAGCAAATGGTTGTGGGTCAAGAATAGGTATGCCATATGGCTTGCCCCTGTATATGGAAACAAGGACTAGTTAAAACCTGTGGTTTCTTGGTGGTTTCATTTTGATCCATCGCCAAACTATTTAAGCCTGGAATAGCCTTGAACCATGCCCAGGCCCTGAACGGCTTCTCGAACAGCTTGCCATTCCTCTGCCCCAAACTGAAGAAAGCACGTGCATGCTGAGCTACAAGCACAGAACCTTCTATTCACAACTATCTGTGCAGACTAACAGAAACTTGGTTGACGTTGGAATGGGAGCAAAGATTTAAGTTTTAGTAGTTACGTGAGGGTTTCCCACTAAATCACCACAAGCAAAAAACGTAAAATGTTTCCCAACAACAACCATGCAAGTGCCTTCGGAAACTGAGCACGGCAAAGGGGGCTCTCAAACAATCGGTGAGTGAAGTCTGCGCTCTTGCGCAGAATTCCCGTCGCGTATCTCGGCGAGGGTACCGCGACTTTCCCGGGTGCGGGTGGGATGGTGGGTTGGGTTTGTGGGGGGTTGGGTGGGCGGGGGGGTTGGGGGAGCCAGCCGCCAGCCAGCACAGCCAGCCATTCCCCCGGGTTGCACAGGATATGCCAAGGAGAAGACCCAAGACCTGATCAACGCGTGTAGGCCACAAGCCAGCCCCCACACTCCTTGCGCAAGTTGCAGCTTCGAAGATGCGACGGTGCCTGGGGCAGAGATCTCTGACAGCTTGGCCCTTCCCAAGACCTCCATTTGCGTTTTCGTCCCCTGGAAAAAATAAAAACTATTTCCAGTAGTGATGGACTCAGTTTAAAACCCACAGGGGACAGGGGAAATAACATAATAATCTCACAATGGGGGGTTGGCCACTCCCACACCTGCATCCCTGTAGAGAAACCACTACAAAGGGATCACGTATCCCAAGGTCACGATTAAGGACAGCGTAGAAAATCGGACGTTGATCCAGGAAGGCCCTGCCCTGCCATAAGGACGATGTAAAGGGTACTCGGTTTTCCCTTGGCCCCATGATTATGGGGCGGAAGTCGGACACTGTTTTAGAGTTCACCGGGCCCATCTCACGCAAAAAGCTAGAGACTCTCTACCCTTTGCTTCAAGACTGTTTTTTAGATAGGGGTTGTTCAGCCCCTATTTTTTGCATTGACAAACCCTATTTTTTGACATTGGCCTTTAGGGTTCATGTTGGGTTGTTACTTGTTTGTTCTCGAAAAGCAGCTATTTCTTAAGAGGTAATTACTATTTCTTGACAGGGTCCTCGGGTCCCTTTTGCGGCTGCGCAACGCACCTGCTGAAAGTTTTGCGTAGACAGAGCATTCATTCTAGCAAATTGTAGAATTGTCCTCTGCAATTTGCGCAGGTGGCACGAACAACAAGCAAAAGTGTGCTTGTTTTCTTCGTTCCAATTTTCACTCAGGTCCAACGACAAAGTGAGCGTAGACAAACCGTAGACAAACCGTAGAAACACAATTTATGGGAGTAGAACCACTATTTGTTTGGCGTAGAACCACTATTTGTTTGGTGTAGAACCACTATTGTTATGCCTAGAACCACCCTTTTGTGGAATAGAACGATCAAATCTTTCCGGGGAACCAGAAGATCAACATCCTCATCCTGGAATGGTTGCTGTGATGGGAGAGATGTTGGCGGTCTCTTTTTTTTGGTTTGGCTAAGGGGGTGGGCCAGAAGAAGGAAAGAAATGGTCAGAAGAGGGTTCACCTTCACGCGCTGCATGGCCATGTTAAGAAACCAAGCGACATAGAAGACAACATTAACCTTGCAATTAGTGAAGCACATTGCTGCATATGTATATACATATTCGGCTTTGGGATCCTATGGGGCGGCCTTGGCGCCAAGTCTTTCCTAGCCCTTGTTCCAGTTCAAAACGGAGGCGGCCGCTCGTCGTCAAAAAATAGTCCTTGTCACAACGCCTATCTTCAATTATATAGGCTTCGGAAGCAGAGGGCCTATATTTCACTTGAACAAATGCCAAGGGCAACTTGCCGAACATGGCGACAAACAAGTGATAGGAATGGAATGGTCATTATATGTCATTATCTTGCTTGTCTATCAAATTCACTGTTCCCCATCTCTTATCTCTCTATCCGTTCACCCTTGCATCTTGGACGTAGGAAGCAAGGTGAACGGGAGATGAACAAAGTTTCACTCGCCATCTGTTAGCCGACACTTCACTTTCTGGGATTTAACCGGTGAACGAAGGTTGCAAGAAGGGGTCCACTTGCAATGTATTTCGGGGATGTCACCGCGTTTTCTCAAAACTTGGAAAAACGACCCGAAAAGGAGCGTGCAAGATCCTGAGGTAGAATCCATTGAGCTGGCATGTCTGGAATACATGAGATTATCGATCCGTGTTGGATCTTGGACACTCAAATGTATCAGCGTCCAGCACCCAAAGCAAACTCGGATCATTTCCTCTAAAAGCCCCAAACCTCGGTAGTCACAAGAGCCAACCTTAAGGGAAGCCCCTAGAACAGGCCTCTTTAAAGGATCACACGATGTCAGCTGGTAAAGTTGGCATCGCCATGGTGCCCAACAGAACAAGCAGGAATTTGCCTGCGGATCTGTGACGGGTTTGGGCCCTCCAAAGGCAGTTCCTCTTTGCATGTCATATCCTTCACTTGCTGGTTCGATCAGGGTCCCGAAGAAATGGCGCGACCTGAAAAGTCCTCCGCGTCCAACTGGCTTCCCTGGAGGGAATCCCCAAACCTGTCATTCCCAACGCCCGGACTCGGTCCTTCCCGACCTATCCCACCAGCAAGCTTAAAGGGTGCGCACCAAGCTTAAAGGGTGATTCGCTTCCCAACTCCGAGGCTTAGACCTGGGAAGCGTGGGCGCTGAATGCCAAAATGGGCGCTGGGGTGCTGGTAACACGAACAGTCCAGAGGAAATCACGGCCCACAGCGTACCCCTCTCAATGCTAAATACTGAGTTGCCAAACTTTTGGGACCCAGGACTTTTGGGGCCACTCAAACTGGTTGCCAAACAGGGAAACTAAAAGGTCGAAAGGCTGGCTTTGGGCAAGTGAGAATGCGGATTGGCAACACGACCTTGCGTGGCCAGACTCAACCCCATTCCCAAACCCGCAACAAATAACACTGTTTGGAAAGGGGGTCATATTGAAGCAAATTGAAAAACATCTTGACTGGCCTCAGAGGGATCCTATAAGTTCCATTTGCGGTTTCGCCCCCTGGAAGAAAACAACAATATGTCCAGTAGTGATGGATTCCGTTTAAAGCCAACAGCAGATCAACAATTATTCATTTCAACACATCTAGGTCCTTCAGTGGAGAGGTTAGAATAAGGGTACCCTTTTTCGTTAGTCTATTTTAGTAGGGGAACCCTCCCCCAAACAAGTTTGGTAAAAGGGCACCAATTGCTGGGGGACCTAGACACGGAAGATTTCAGGAAGCCACGCAAGCGCTCATCCGCTCATCGCTCCACTGGCCCAGGCGCTTCCAGGCATAGTAGAACGTGAGCCCCGGCACCGCCACCGAAGCAGAGCTCCCTACCACCTGACGACTTGTTTTCCGAGCCTCGGAATCTGCATGGCACCCTGGCTTCATCAGCTTCCTTTTGGCCTCATCCTTGTGGTTTCCTTTAGGTTCCTTTTGGTTTCAGTCTCCTTTTGGCTGCATTAGGTCTGGTTGATCCCGAGGAACCCCGCTAAAGTGAATTAACTCAACACACCCCTGACTTGCATGGTGCTCCGGCATTCCGTGAGGGTCTCCACAATACGCTCACAAAGACCAGTGACAAGAAATCTGGCCAAATATTGGGAACCCTGTTGATCAGCAGCAGACCTGGAAGCTTAAATAGGGAAAGGAACCCGATTTAAGAGGGAGCCCGGATGACTTCGCGGAGAAGCAACTGCCTAGTCACCCGCCTGGCTTTTTAGTAGAAAGCAACACCACCCCCTTTTAGCTTCCAGTCGGGAAACTTGAGCATCACTTATTCAGCGACCGGAAACTTGCGATAACATTGGACAACCCCTCCTAACTTCCGGTATCTTACCCAAGGAGAGGATGGCTGTCTTCGGTTCAAAGCCTTTGCTCCAATTCTACTGCCACTGAAAAACCTCCGCCAAGAATGCCAACTACAACTCTCTTCCTGAGTGGATTGGCCAGAAGAATTCCGAACTTCCTATATTTCCCACCCAAAATGGTCTTCCCCCCCCCCCAAAAAAAAAAAAAGAAAAGCAAGTCCGGGAACTCAGGAAGTGAGACAAAAACTAATGGGTTCTCCGCATTTTTCCGCGCAAGCTGTGAGACATGAAAGTGAGCTTCATCCGACAGTGACGTCCAACCCCCCTAATAAAAATTAATTCGCTATAAATTGCCAGGACAAATGTCACAAGGGTGGTCATGTGCTTGACTCCGGAAGTGTGGGTGGGAACCCGAGTCCCTCATTTGCTGTGTCGCGCCATGAAAAACCCAGGAAAATTGAAGGTGATCCCCTTTTGGGGCCACTAAAAAACTGATTGCCAAAAGAAAACAGCGGAAAAAAAGCAAAGCTAAAATTGGTGGATTCCCTTTGGGCAAGTTTGGGTGTGCCCATTGTCGAAGACGAGAACCTCAGGCCTTCCGTGGGCTTGTCAAAGATTTTTCGAACGGGTCTGACAGCGCAAAATGGCTCTAAATCTGAAGAAAAAACAACCTTTGAAATACCTTTGCCCCCGACATGTTCGCAGTATGATTTTGTTTATGCAAAATACATGTATATATGTTCCAATCGTATACTGTCCGATTCCTGTTTCATGATGCTTCCCTGCTTTTCTATATCGTTTCCATTCCCTTTTCCTTTGTTTCAATTGCTATACAGCATCATGGTCTCTCCATTCCTTCCCCGATCTCTGCATATTCCTTCCTATTGCCTGTCCAAGCTCTTCCTGTTTCTTTCAATACAATTTCAGATTGTTTTTCTTTCAATGTCTATTTCATGTCTTTCTATTTCTTTCAATATCATTTCCACGTTTGTTTTTGATTCCATGTCTTGGCAAGGCTTTTCAGCCTTACTTCCTGCTCCTTTCCAGTTCTGCCCATTCCTTCCCATCAGCCAAAACCAAAGGCCAGGCCGGGCCCCTAAAGGTCTCGTGTTTCTTTTCACTTGAGTGCAATTCCCTTCCTTTTCCTTTACATGTCCATGGCCTTCCTTTTCCGTGTTCAACGTCCTTTCCATTTCGTAGATCCTTTTCCATTCCTCTCCATGTCCCCTCAGATTCTGTCCATTTCCCTTCCACCTTTCCATCTCACGTCCGATTCATGTCCATCCCGTCTCTGTCTTTTCCACTTTCCCTTCATTACTTTCAATTCCCTTCCATTTCAATTGCATTTGGTGTCCATTCATCTCCCTGCCCTTTCCATCTTGATTATTCATTCTGTTTCATTTATTTCCGCGTCCGGCGATGCAAACGCAAGTGGCAAAAGCAAGAACAAGAGTTGGCGTTAGCATGTGCGATTCCCTGCGGAAACTGTTTGCGACCCACCCTTCCACGACATCCTTGGGGCGTCGTATCCTTGTTTGAACTCAATGGGCAAATCTACGACCCCTGCCTTCCGAACTCAGCAAAATGAGCTGAAGTCGTGATGCCAAGGCTTAAGTCTCTTGGAGGTTTGCCACATGTGCCAGCCCTGGTGAAGACCAGTTGGTGGTTGATCCATATGCGCCGCGGTCAAAACTTCCGTTGTGGCTCATATTTGAATACATATCTATACCGTGCTTTTTGGGTTATAACATGTGTATATATATATATAAAACGGGCATGGTTATGGCAAGCGAGGAGCATGTGACGACACAGGGCTCCCTATATTCCAAGTTCCACATCACCGCACCAAAAGGGGTTTCTCATGCACTTTGACCTGTGGCCATGGCCACATCTTCGGCGCTTGTTTTAACCTCTCGCAGATTGTCAACCGAGAGGTGCTCAACAATGTCAACCCCAGATGAATCCTGGCTAGCCGGAAAAACCTCCTTAACAAGATCCCCCAACAGATTTGCAAGGGGAACAGGGAATGTTCCGAGATGAGTTGCTCCAATTGTTCCACTGTTTAGGTCATCCACCGTGGCAAAGTGCAGGCGATTCATCTGGCAAGTGGACATTACTGCGCAGGAATTCCCATGCAACTCCCAGATAGAAGTGCCACTGTACACAAATATCTCGCTCGACCCCCGTTCGGGTGCCCAAAACCTTGCTGGTTCTCAGGGAGTTTCATTCGGGCCATGCGAAACCTAAAAGGAATCCGTAAACGGCATCTGCGATGTCTATATCTCATGGGGGCTGGGAAGGAGGGAGGGGAGAGAGGGAGCCCAAATAAGCCCTTTTTGAGCCCCTAAATAAGGCCTTATTTAGGGCTTATTTGGGCTCCCTCTCTCTCCCCTCCCTCCCCCCCAGCCCCCATGAAGATCTCCAAAACCTGAACAATAAACTGTTTTCTCCCAGGGCACACATCATTGTGAGCCGGTTTTATCTTGAGTTCACCGCCCACTGAGAGCCAGCTTCAGAAACGCTAGGCCTGCGACGAAAGCGAGAAGCCCAGGCTTCGAAGAGGTCACTTCGCTTGAAAATGGGAGGCTCATGCCCTTGCAGGACCCGAGAAGTGAAACCTTCACAACGAATCTTCGACTTCTTGATCCTTCTAGGTTGGTGGGGTCCATACCTAGAGTCTCCATAACCCCTAGAAAAAGGGGCCATAACCCCCTAATGTTGGGTGGTGACCACCCTTTTGGGTAATGACCCTATTTTTGTAAGGGTCATAGAGACTCCAGGTACCCCATTTTGTTGGGCTCCGATAAAAGGAGAACTTGTCCAACAGGAAAAATGAGCTCTCAGATCCGGAATCCCCGTCGGGCGGGTTACACCCTGCATGGCTGCGGTGCGGGGAGCAGACCGAGAACAATAGGTCCTGAAGTGTTTGAGATAATGCTACTTTCGGATTCGAAAGGAGGACCATACGAACCGCAGTGTTGAGGAAATGATGCGGTTCGAAGAAAGGGGAGTCCTCTGGGTAACCAATTATCGGAACGCAGCTCGAAGCAATCAGCGCGTCGCACCCCGTAGCCGCAGCCAGGCGAAACCGAATTCATTCCAGGAAAGACTGCTTGAAAAAACGCGGAAGACGCCCGAGTTCCAAAGTTTGAACAGCCTCCGCGAGCGGGTTTGCGTTGTGAACTGGGAAAGGAGGCTGGCCGTGCGTTTGGGAACGAGTTTGCTTTGGGGCCTTTGCACCTCTCTCTCGACGCTACCCGAAAAACGCTCCCTGGCACGGCCGCATGCATGGGCGCAGATTCCGCCTTTGGGCGGCACATCGGCTCTTCAGATCGAGAAAGCCAACGAAGCCCGGCGGATGTGGTTCGCCAATTCGGCCACAAAAACGCTCCTTTCGAACCGAGGGCTGACGAAGTGATGTCTGGTCCCGTCTCAAAATGGGGGACCCCCATGTGTTTTTCTTTCCTTTTTTTCTGGTGGCTTTGCAATTGGTTCCCCGCAGATCCGGCGACTCCCCTCCAATACAACGGAAGGAGGGCACTAGATCTGCCGACTTAGGACCGGACGGACGCCGAGAGCGACCCAAAATCCCTGGACTCCAAGAAAATCGATCCTCGGTACCTCTCCTTTTGGGCTTCATCCACGAAACTGGGATAAGTCTTGCCTTCCCAAAATCGGGGGGGGGTGTGCACGTAAGACTATATGAGATGGTCTTTCAAATTTCAGAGATATGAAATAGTGCTGGGGACCCCACAATTAAATGGCTGTGGCTCAAAACCCTGTACCCCAGTGAACATCCCAATCCCCACTAAAATAGGTTCTGAACTGGGTGGTGCACTTACCGTTGGTTTTGCCCCACAGCCAAATGGCCACATGGAGCTCGTTGCTTCACTCTCGGGGTTCTACCTCTATGCAAATCTCGCAGTCGTCTAGCAAGCCCCAGCCCTCCGCCAGCAAACAACCTGAGTGACACGAGCCCCAAAAGAACCCCCCCTTGCTGAGTTGAATTGCGCGACCTTGGCGAATGCTTAAGCCCCCTGCAAAATAAATGAGACTATGTCCTGTAGGGATGAATTCCCTTTAAGCCACCCCAACAAGGGAAAATGCAAAACTGGATCGTTTCAGCAAATGGAAGCCAACCTGACTTAACATTCATTTCGGAGCCATAGGGAGGACCATTCATTCGCATACCGCCCCGATTTGGTTGCGACTGACGTTACCCTAAAATTCATCCCTCTGCTCGCCTTGAGGTTTCTGAAAACGGACGCCTGGTGGCTGCCTCCCGCTTTCCGACTAAACATATCCGTTGGCAAAGTGGGTTGCTTGGTGGGCGCAATGCGATTAGCATATCCCAGGCGTATCCATCTGGGCTGTTCAAAATGGAGTGGCCCATCCGATTTTCTATAACCCCTAGAGGAAAACCACTACCTTAAGGGGCCCAAATCCTTGCGTAACTCAAGGTAAGGATCTTGCGGATTGCCTCTGAAGAGCCCAGTCCATTTCTTGGCAAGGTGAGATCTTCCAAAGTCGGTGATCCTTAATTTGTTGACGTTGGAAGGGGAGCAAGACTTTAAGTTTTAGCAGTTCAGTGGGGATTTCCCACTAAACCACAATAAGCAAAAATGTAAAGGGTTTCCCAACAACAACCATGCTTACTTGGTGGTTTGGATTCGCGGTTTGGATGTTGGAACTCCGGGTCCGCTTCTCCTTTTCCCTGAGGGAGAAAATGAAGTTCAAACCCCCAAGCCACAATCCAAACCACCGATTAGGGGGGTAACAAGCAAGCAAGCAAACAACAAACGAAAAGCAAAGAACATAACAAACCAAAACAAATAGAACGCAAACACATACAAATTAACACACACACACACAAACAAACAAACAAACAAACAACAAGCGAGCAAGCGAGCAAGCAAGCAAGCAAGCAAGCAAGCAAGCAAGCAAGAAAGCAAACTAGACGGCCAACCAAACGAACAAACAAACAAACAAACAAACACACACACACACACAAGCACAAACTGCAACCAAGCAACCAAGCAACCAAGCAACTAAGCAACCAACCAACGAGCCAGCCGGGCCAACACACACAGAAACGGTGGAGCAAATCAGAAAAGAGGAAAGAAAGAAACAACCAAACAGACGCGCAAGAATGCAAACACACAAACAAACAGACAGGCAGGCAGGCGGGCGGGCAGACAAACAGACTGACAAACAAAACACAAGCACAAACACAAACACAAACACGTACACACACAACAGACACATAGACCAACACGTACATACGCGTAAACTACCAAGCAAGCAAGCAAGCAAGCAAGCAAGCAAGCAAGCAAGCAAGCAAGCAAGCAAGCAAGCAAACATACAAACAAACACACCATGCAATGAGGCACACAAAGAAACCTGGGAACGCCAAATCAGAAAAAAAACAAAAGCAACAAACCAACCAAACAAACAAACAAACAAACCAAACCCCAAACCCAAACCCCAAACCCAAACCCAAATCAAACCAACGAACAAAAAACAAGCAACATAAACATACAAACACGCACTCAAGCAAACAAACGAACCCCAAACAATGCATGAAATGAAGCAGGCAAGGAACAACACAAACAAAACACAACACAACCAGGGCAAACAAACAGACCAAACAGCAAAATAATCCAACAAACAACAACGAAATAGGACACACGCAGCAACACACCCAACAGCAAGCTATCCAAACCAAACGACACAAACAAACCCAAACAACACAAACAAACAAGCCAAACCGCAATTGGCCACACACACCCGCACAAACCAAACAAACCATACCAAGGCAGGAATTCATAATTTATCTAAAGAAGACTTAACAAAATACTGAAAGACATGTCACACAAGAGAAAAAAACAGGGAAGAGAAAAAAGGCGGGACTATGCATTGACATTGGAACAAATAAAGTAAGGAATGAAGGAAGACAGAAAGAGCTACTTGTTTAAACGAACGCGTGAAGACATACATTAGATACATATCAACATTGTCAACCATGTCAACAATGAACACGCATAGATACGTACAAACAGAGCAAACAACACAGAACATGAACAAATATAGCAAACCCAACAAACGAGTAACAAACCAAGCCGACAAAGCCAAACTAAACTAAAACATACTAATCTCAACTAAACAAATCAACCCACCAAGCAAACAACGCAACACCGAAACCAAAACCAAAACACCAACAAACCAACGAACCAAACAACAACCAACCAACCAACCAAACAAGCACACACACACACACACGCACTGAAGCACCAACACGCCAAGCAAAACCACAATTTAGCGAAAACAAACAAGCAAGACAGGGCATATTCTTCACCTAGCGGCAAGTCTTCTGAGCAAAGTTGTGCAGCACGGCCACCCTGCGCAGCTCTTTTGCGTTTCGGACCAAAGGCCAAAGGCGTCGGGTGGCAAGCTATCCGTCACACATGGGTGCCAAAATGGACGACAAACATATTTTGGTTGGACACGCTTTAATGGCAGCAGCCTGTAGAGGGATCAGAAGACTGGTTCCAGTGTTGAGGGGCGGGGGGGGTCACATTAAAGCAGGTCCAAATTACATGCCATGGGAGGAAAAGTGACCAAACATTGACGAAACTTTTTGGACCCGGAGCATGCGAATGCGAACTCATGGTTCCCAAAATGGAAACCTGACAAAACATAGTTGCCAAAAGGCGAGGACGCGTGCCAAAAACCGCGCCAACATGATTGAAAACCATGGAACCCTGAGAATCTTGGGAACTGGAAAAGGCATTTCTTGAGGTCCAAACACCTTCAAGAGATCCTGACTCCTGCTTGCGATCTAAATATCACCTCGATTCTGGGCCATACAACACTTGAAACCACGTCAGAAGAGATCCCAACTGAGGTGCCGCTGGAACATAAACCTAGAACCACAAGGATACTGAGTTGCAGGAGCGTATCAGTTGCCTGGGGGAAAAGACATAAATCCGCAAACCTGGGAACCAGGAGCTTGTGGAACCACGAGAGCCAAGCTGGGAATGGGCATCGCCCATGTCCGAATGGAATCTTGCATGTTTTTTCGACGTGGCTTCCCAGTCAAACAGCCACTTCTGGAGGTTCCAACCCGCATCGACCTCTCCTGATTCCTTGGTTGACGTTGGAAGGGGAGCACAAAAATATGTTTTAGCAGTTAAGTGGTGATTTCCCACTAAACCACAATAAGCAAAAATGTAAAATGTTTCCCAACAACAACCATGATTCAGAGCATATGGATCTTGGTCCTTCGCCCACCCATGCTGAAAAGTCGATTCCCTACAACGGTCACAGAAAAACCTTCCGTTCGCGCAGTACCCAAAACCATCAACATGTGGTTTTACTAAAATGTGTCAACCGTTATTAAAGAAGTTCCCATAGGTAGTAGTAGAACCACCTACTAAACGGGTCGATCGCGGTTTTGGGCGCTGCTCATTTCGCTTCAAGCAGCCCCCCCCAACATGCTGGGACGTTTGGAGCCGCACAAAGTCAAATAGCTCTGCTCTGTTTTTTTGCCACCTGAAAAGGGTAACTGCCTTTTCAGTTGAACATGCTACACCATCTACACCCAGGTCCTCGTCTCATCCTTTGATTGGCTGGGTTCCTGCGTTGGTTCAGACAGGCCCCCCTGCCGATGGGAGACGCAAAAAACATCCACATGCCCGAATCAAGGAAGGTACATCCTCGATCCCTGAGGCCTTGGGCTGCGGCGTTTTTGTTGTTTTTCCCCCTTTTTTTTTAAAGGCAACGATGCATGCAATTTTAGTAGACCCCTCCATTTGCTTAAGCCCCCTGGATAAAACGTTCAGCTGGTGATCCCTTTCAACCCAGATAAAAATACACCATATCCTTAAGCAAATGAAGTGGAAGGAACTCCAAGGCATGAACAACGGATCCCCAAAGGACCACTTCATGCTTCTTTTATCCGGTAAGCTCAATGTCAAAGATGCAATAGATCCATCTGGGCTGTCCTCTTTCTTTCTTTTCTTAGGCATATGGGGACTTCCGTAGCTGAACTGTCAGATCCCCTGCTCAAAGCTTAACCTTCAGTGGGTGGAATTCGGAAAAACCAGCCACTCAACCAACTTGATCTAAGAAAAAGAAACAAACTAAGAGCCCCGACTAAAAACCTCTAAGAACCCAAGGGTCACCGGTAAAACGCTTCGCCAACACTCCCCACGTCGGAAAAAAAGGGGGGACAACAAAACAACCTCCAGCGTCTTTTCCGGGAAAAAAAAACAAGATAAAACAAACAAAAAACAGAAAAGAAAATCCAGCGTCCCCCCCCCCTCCCGGGGGCCTCTTCTTCCCCACGGTGAGCCACACCAACAAGTTCTGGCTGTAGGGCTGGTCCGACTGGCACTTCAACTCCACATGGCCCCTGGAGCTGGAGCCAGCCGGCAGCCGGCTCCAGCCGGCCAGCGAGCGGGGTGGGGGTGTGGCCGTTTTGGTCGTTGTCCGTGTTTGCCCTTTGTGTGTCCCGTGTTTGTTCCTTGTCTGTTTCCCCCTTCTTTTTCTGTTTTGTTTTTAATCTGTGCCATTTTCTGTGTTTTCCCCCTGTGATTTTTCCGTTTTCTTTCCGCCCCGGTAGTCATCTTTTTTGTAGGGGAACCCTCCCAACCAAACAAGTTGGTAAAAGAAAGGGCACCGAGCTGGGGGGAGTTGTTGTCGTTTTTTGCTTCTTGTTTTCCGTTCCGGGGAACCGAAGCTTCACAAGCCTTGGTTTGGCAACAAACCGACTGTTTTTGGCAGCGCCCAACCAAAATTAAAAATGGGGATACGTTTGTCTAGGTCCTCCAGTTTTGAGAGGTTAGAACAAGTTGGTACCCAGTCCTTTTTTTTCTTTTTCGGTAGTCAAAATTTTAGTAGGGGAACCTTCCCAACCAAAAAAGGGGTGAGAAGGGCGCTACTGGGGACCTAGTTGTTTTTTCCAAGAGCGCATGCACTGCTGAGGAAAAATGGCAGAGCTATATACCCCCACCAACAAGACCCAAGAGATAAACTATTTGTGCGTGTCCAGACTCCATGTGCCGAACCCCCAAAATTGACGGTAGCATGGAGATGTTGTCAGCAAGCCAGTATATCCTTGGTATAGCAACAAAATGACTGTTGTTGGCAGCGTGCTAGTGAACATGAGCAGAACCAAGAAAAACTAAAACAAAACAGACAATTTGCGAAGAACAGTGAAGGAAGCTAGGCACGGTCCAATACTGCTTCAGAGCCATGAGCAGTGCTTTCTAAGGGTATCCGCAATGAGATTTGCTTGCAGTTCCCCATGACTTCCTGGGTCCGGGAATCCCAAACTTAGAATCGCCAAATTCAAGCCAATGCTACGAACCAAGCGAAGGACATGGTTTCTCTGGATGGCCCGTGGCTCGGAAGGGGCCACGTGGCCCGAGCTGAAGCTGTACTCAGTACCGCGGGGCACCTGGAATCATCACCCTACAAATCTTATGGCAACGAATCGGCAGTAGTTAAACATCACGGCACTTGGCGGGATATGCCACAAATCCCAAACGGGGGGTTAATTCCCCGGTTGCCACCACTCCAAACCGTACGTCAGAATAAGTTGGCACCTGTTTTGTTAACATTTCTGTAGTCCATTTTAGTAGGGGAACCCAAAAACCCCAACCAAAACAGTTGGTAAAAGAAAGAGCACCAATTGCTGGGGGACCAATTGCTGGGGCGAGCCATCAGCGACTCCGCGAGTCGCCAAAGCGCCTGCCAAGAGCTTTCTTAAAGCCGCAGCCGTGCTTTCCCCCGGTCTGCTGCGCCGACAGCACCAGCTTGAAGTCGCAGAAACCCTGCGAAAAAGACACCCCTAAAGGGGAAACTCTTCAAGGCCCTGCAAAAGGATCTAGGTCCTCCAATGGAGAGGTTAAGGGTACCAACTTTTTTTTGGTAGCCTAATTTAGCAGGGGAACCCTCCCCCAACAAAGGGTAAAAGGGCACTACTGGGGGACCTAGGGAACCATCCTCTCCAAAAACAAAATGATGTAAACAAAAAACGAGGATGTAACCAAGAAGCTTGGAGTTTTTGAGCCGAATGTACCCTTTCGGGAACCCTGCTATCATTTGAACCTCCTGTTGTGTGGCAAGCCAGCTTTATCCGCAGAGCTACAGGTCAGGGTCTGTTCGAAGTCCAAGGCCTCAGCTCGGCGTGCTTCGCCATAGGTTGCTTTGTGGCGTTTCCTCGAAAAATCAAGCTCGAAAAGGAGGTTCCAAAAGGTGCTTCCGAGGATTCCTCACGAATCATGGCTTTGGGGTTCCACATGAATCACAGAGAGAGAGAGATGAAGCATTGCCGTGGAGCTCTGAGGGCCGAATGTCAGACGGACTGGACCCTCTGCCCCGAAAACCTTGCCCAGGAAGCCGCCCTTCGCGGATGTTTGCCAGTCAGGAGTCCTGCCATTTTCAAAGCGGGGCGAAATCTGCCACCCCATCCAAAAGAGGGTGCCGATCTACGGGCAGCACATAGCACGAGCTTTGATGGGTTTGACGGACATCACTCAGGTGGGAATCCTGCCCACCAACCACCTCGAGGTGGTTTCCCGGCACTTGGCCGGGATTGGAAACTCACTTATTTTTGCTTTTTCCTATGGAGCTTGTGTAGGAGACGTAGAAACAGCGAGCATCCCGCCTCGCCCACTGCGAGCTGAAACTCTGGGCTAGTGATGCGCTCCTGGTAGGCAAGTGAGTCATAATCAAAGCTAATTATTAAACTAAAACAGTCTACCCAGAACCATCCAAAGAATTAAAAGGGCGGCTGCAACCATTTATGGTTGGGATTATTCCTTACTGACCTTCTTCTACCTGATTTCCTCCCGATTCACATGGAGCCTCCTTTCGGGGAATTTCCTTGGGGATCCACAAAAAATGAAACACTCTTGCGCAAGAGGGCTTTCCTTTTGGGATCAAACAAGGAACATGATGATTCATGCAAGCTTTAACAAACGCCCCGAAAAGGGGTGCACTTTGTTGAGTCGGGTTGCCTCTTCCCCCCGTTTTTGGAATCCACGCAAGGGTCCTGGTTGTAGGGTTTCACAAAATCTGTTTAAACAACTAGACCCCGGCTTTTTGCGCCAAAGCGGACTAGCCCCAAACAGCGCGTTCCAGAAAGGCAACAATGCTGGTGGCATAGGTGTCCTCTTCGAAAATTAGATGGCCCTGGTACATGGAATAAAACCTATCTAAACCAGCGCCTTCTAATTTAAACCACACTAACCTAAAAAGGACACCTATGGTTGGTGGCGTTTCGCATTGCTGAAGCAGTTGGGTCCCATCTGGGTCCTGGTTGGAGTTGAGTTTCGCCCTATCCACCTGCCACCGCACCCGGCGATGATCTTGAGTCTCGAGTGCAGGTCTCGGCTCCTCTTGCCTCAGTGCCAAAAGAAAGCAGCGCCCTTTTGGCATGGCAACCTCAAGGAAACCCCTGCACATGCTCAAAGTTAACTTGGGTGCTGTAAATCCCCCCGCAAAAAGTGAATATGTTTCTGGTTAAAAGGACACATGAAGGAAATCCGAAATGTTTAAAGCCTAAAGATCCAACCCAATAGTGGTAGAGTTAAGGAGCCAGGTCTGGCGCTGGCGACTGCGGAAATAGTCAAAGGCTTCATAATCTTCCCAAAAGTTCGAAGATTTAGTAAAAAAAGTTGGTTCTGCGCAGCCCGCTGCAAATGAGCAGGCCAACAGCGAAGAACTAGATAAGACCAGGTGGTATCAGGACGCAACGTGGGTTGGGACTGTCCGACGCTCCAATTGGCACGGCTTTTTTCCAGATGTAATTCCCAAGAAGTGGCTGAGCTATGTCGACACATGGAGATGAGCATCTCAGCCGTCCAAACCTGAGGCCTGAACCGGGGCATGGCTCAAAATGGCGGACCTTTTGGAGACTTTTCGAGGGCCCCCCCCCCCCCATGTTCCCCAGAGTCACTGATGTCTGGCAGCTGGCAATGAGAAAAGGGCCAGTGTCTGTTGAGAACCACCTTGCCAGAAACCAGGAATCAAACATCAACCTTTTGGGGCCTCCTTCGTTTTCCTTTTAACCAGCAACAGTATACATTTGGCAGCGGGCCAGAGTCTGGCTCAAGGAAAATATTGAAGAACAACTATTCTACCTCAGTTGTTCAAACCGACCTTTCAATAAGTTTACAATTTCGGTTTTCCGTTCTTGGTCCTTTTTTGGTACAGCCCGCAAACAAGGTTCTCTCAAGGGAAGCCTGGCAAAGGCTAACCCAAAAAAAGCATGAAGGAAAACAACAAAGGCAACAAGCCAAAATGAAGGAAACCCCAATGTAGCAAAATCAAGCAAAAATAAAAGGTACGGTCGTTCAGTGTGTTAAGAAATCTTAACAAACAAGACATGAGACTCTCGCTTGGCCGGGAAGTACATTTCTCAGAGTCTCGACGGCCCCTTTTCACCCGCTTTGTGTTTTTCGGTGACGGGTGCGATTGGGTGGCGAATGGAAGACTTTGAGGAAAGCCGCACCCAAATCGCGAAAGTCGTTCCAAATCGCGCCCTTGCAGCCCACCAAGAGCACAACTGGCCGAATGGAGACCCCTTTTTCATAGAACCAAATTGACTGATCAGACTGGTTTCAGACTGGTCTGAATTCAGACCTCTTGTTTGGCTACCAAGTGAGCAGAATATCCAAGCAATGACCCCCTGCAGTTTTCCTTCCAGAGTCTCGGCACAACCTCAGAATCTCAGATTTCTGAAGCCCACCGTGGGGCTTAGAAATTTGTCAGAGCTCTCGACAGCAAAAAGGGATTTATTATGACACAACATGACCGCACGCCAAGCCTGACATATCTATTTTCTGAAACCCCAAAGGGCCAGAACCCGAGCTGCACTGTCCCCAGAAGATGCGGCAGGATCGGCATCATCAACACAGGCTGCACCGGCTGCACAGGCTGAGCCTGCCAAATTTCTCTGAACAAAAAGCACAAAAAAACACTATTTGTTCCATCCCCTGCTGCTTGATGGCCAGCCCCCTTACCCAAACAGTTGACATCGTTGTACGGGTTGGTGCAAAAAATGTTTTCTCCCAAAAAGTTGAAGGTTGACGAGCCAACCCAAGTATCAACAAGTTTCCTATGGAGATGCGG
Organism: Effrenium voratum; assembly: GCA_963377175.1. Taxonomy (NCBI): domain Eukaryota; class Dinophyceae; order Suessiales; family Symbiodiniaceae; genus Effrenium; species Effrenium voratum. The sequence goes on along the minus strand of CAUJNA010003590.1, from coordinate 452,148 downwards.
TGACTGGATTCCAGGTGATGCAGGAAGGTTATAGGGCTCTAGTTGTTTTGCAAATTGTAAACAAAACAAATGTTTGCCACTAAAATGCCCTCCCCAAAAGCATAGAAAGTCCATAAACTCAGGGAGTGAGTACAAAACATGGTTGCTGCACAGGGGGGACGATTGAGAACACAAACATCCGCTTTTGGCCCCCAGGTTCTCACTTCCTGAGTGGATGGGTCAGAAAGAGTAACCAAACTTGTCTAGGTCCTCCAGATTTGAGAGGTTAGAATAAGTTGGTACCCGATGTTTTTCCGGTGGTCTATTTCAGAAGGGGACCCCTCCCAACCAAAAAAGGGTAAGGGCATTCCTGGGGAACCAAACTTGTTGTTTTCCACTTAAAAAGTGACTGAAGTCCAGGAGTCCGAGAACACTTATTTCTTATGCCCCTAATGCTGGCCCCGGATTTTCACCCACCGCTGTTTATCACAAACAGGGGTTTGTGGGACACCGGGGTCAACAATCTGACCTGCCGGCTCCTTCTGGTCGATCTCGCCTGGTATGGGATGCTGCTTGCGCCCGAGCTTGCGGCCGATGGCCCCGGAAGCTCAGCCGGCGGATCCTCGCCCGGAAATCAACGCCCACCCTTTGGGCCTCAGCAAAAAAGGGTTAAAGCGGACCAATAAGCCAATGGCAATCGCGGAAACCGGCGAAAAAACTGGCCAATTTCCAACAAATAGACAGGACCTGCTTGCCACAGCGGCAGTATTCATGGCAGAAGCCGGCTACACATGCCAACTGACGAAACATGTTTGCAACAGTGGCAACATTCACGAACCAAGATTGCTGACATGGCAGGAAATTGACTAAACATGTTGAGCAACCAATTGACGAAACTTGTTTGCAACAGTGGCAACATTCACGAACCAAGATTGCTGACATGGCAGGAAAGTGACTAAACATGTTTAGCAACCAACTGACGAAACTTGTTTGCAACAGTGGCAACATTCACGAAGCAAGATTGCTGACAAGGGGGCATAAATTGACTAAACATGTTTAGCAACCAACTGACAAAACATGTTTGCAACAGTGGCAACAGTGGCTAGCAATCAAACCAACATGGCGGACACAGCCTAAGCCTGGTTGACAACAAATTGACTGGCGGCAACGTAGCCTGAACATGATTGCCGACGTTGCGGACATTGGCTTAGACGCATTTGCCAACAACAAAAATGCATCCCAAAGCGGAAACAGCGATTAAAACAACTGCATGCATGGTAGAAGGTAACTCACATCTAACTCAGCATAGTTGCCAAACCGGGGGGGGGTGGCCAAACAAGCCCGCCAGAATGAACGAGCATTGGCTAAAAACTGGCTGCCAGAATCGGGCAAACTGCCACAGATTTGCCAAAAGAGGGCTGGGCACTGAAAAAACCCCAATGCAACGGAGAAGCCCAGCGCACAGAACTTCTTGGGACGGGGTCTCCGGTCCTTGGGAGCTTCAGGACGTGCCAAGGCTTCCCACTCCCAAGGGTCCGGCGTAATGCCTCGGAAGCGCTGCACGTGAGCGAAGGGACTTCCATGTTGCTAGGCTCTTGAGAGAAAACCAAATTTTGGCTTGTTGTGGCTTCAGGAACCATAGTGAGTAATGACAATTGGGCAAGTTTCCCAACCTGCCAAAAAATAAAAAATGCACGAAAAGGCCACCCAGAAAAGGAACACACAAGAAAGTCGCAACGTCTAAAAGGGGCGCCGTCTTTCCAGGTGTGGAAAGTTCTCATTTGTATCCCCTTGACACATCACAATAAAGGCCCAAAAAGTGCCCAACAACAAAACGCCAAACCCTTAGGGGAGGTTGAACTTGTGGCTGCAACTTGCGGGAGGCTGGGCTTCTCTAACTCAGAAAGGGGTGCTGACCATTTGGGTTGTCGCGGTTTGCCTTTTGACACGAAAGTCGGGTTGAGCCGGGCTCGAGTTTTCCAGGCTGCCACTTACCGATTTTGGGGCCCCCGGTTTTGAACAAATATCCACCCCCTTGAAATTCCCAGGTGGTTGCATTTTCAACAAATACGCAGCTTGTCCAAGCGGCAACATCTTGGTTGTCACAAAAGCCATGAAGATGACAATGCACAGTCAGATCTGTCGACTGCAGCCGAGCTGTCCGACAACAGCCATTAATAATCATTATACCCCCCAAAAAGAAAAACGACGAAAGTGGCAACACAAACGAAAACAAATAACAGTAACAATCCCAACAACACACCCCAACAAATCAACACCACAACCAACACACAAACACCAAAATACAAACAGCATAATATGGGGAAGCGAGGTGCTGTAAGGCAGCCTCCGTCGCTGTGTCTCGCCCTTCGTCTCCCCTTTCGCCTGTCGCTCCTCCCAAGCCTCTGTCTTTGCGGGGGCTGTCCTGGAACGAGGAAAGTCCTGCGCAGCCAACAGCCTGTGACAAGGCTCTCGTGGCACTTGCCTATGTCCTCCAGACTTGAGAGGTTAGAATAAGGGTACCAACTTTTTTCTGGACGTCTATTTTAGTAGACGAACCCTCCCCCAAAAAAAGGGGTTAAGAAGGGCACCTAGCTGGGGGACCGTGTTGCCATCTGACCATCACCTCAGGAGGAAGCTCATTTAGAACATAAACAAAATAATGGTCCAAAATAAACAGGGTGTTCGTTGCAGATGTAATCCCAGAGGGTAGCACTATCTCGTCCTTTGACCTCAGCATTGCTCTGGCATGTTGGGAGCCTGGAATTAGGCCGATGCACGTCTTTTTGTCCAGCTTTTCTTGCCAACAGGTTTGGGAAGAGGCTCCTGAGTCCACAGATGTGAAATCTGCCCTTTGAAGTGTGGCTGAAAATTCAATTCAAGCGACTTGTTTTCAGTAGCCACAGCTCCCCAGACCTCCAGCGGTCTGAGCAAAAGCTGTCCTGACTCCAGAAAAAAGGCTGTCTGGAGGCTCTCTTCCTGAGTGGATTGTTCAACAAAAGCAACCAAGCTTGTTGTTTTCCACTAAAATTGTCAAATGGTCCAGCCCGAAAAGTGACTAAAGTCCAGGCACTCAGGAGGGCCCCAATCAACCACGCGTAGTTTCCTTTAAGGGCATTCCGGTTCATTCCCAGCAATCGGACTCGGTCATTCCCTATCGCAAAAAGGAGCCGCGAGTGAAGACAGCACGGTCCTTTGGCCTTGGCTCCTGCACTTCCAGGAAGGTCTTGACGACCTTGATCTCCATCTCAGACGAATCCATGCGCCCGTTTCCCGCGTCGGACTTGAGTGGCCCAAAGGGCTGCAGATCTCTTCGCTGGCAAGGCGGAAATTATGCGAATCACACAGCCCGAAAAGGCATCCTGGCAGAAATTTAGATTCCTATAAGGCTCAAGGTATATGCTCATAAATGAACCCCTAGCTTATGGGTCCACTGAAGGATAGCTATGAGTTATGGCTGAATTGTCCAAAGGGTCCAAAATGGTGATGGTCATATATGGACCTATACAATCAGTCTTTGATTCCTCAATTGGTGTGCGACCTCGCAATATTCTGACACCTCCTTTCATTGCTGAGTTTCTATATGTTTCGATCCGAGGGTAGCCTCTTAGGGAATACGGATCACCTTTTGGAGAGTTGCACCCTATGAGTGACAAACTCAGGCCAACAGATTTTAGGCCTTGGGCTCGGAAGACGTGACAAAACCGCCATCAGTACGGCGGGGCCTTTGGCGTTCAACAGCGGAACCCTCTGGAATCCGCGGGATGAAAACGCCGCAAGTCCGCAAGTCGCACGACTTTGAGTGCCAGAGGCTGTCATGAAACGCAGGGCATGCTCGTCACAAACGAGATGCCATAGAATGCAGGCCTTCACACAGAACTCAGTGAGCGTCCCAAGGACACTAAGCGCATCCCAGTTGCTCAAAGGATCAATTCACATATGATTCGTATGACCGCCTCGAACATAGCATCCCATGGCAAAGGGTCAAATCGGGAGGAATCCCAGAGAGTCACGTTAGACACAGCCCCGGACAAAACCATGGAAATCCTGGCAAAACCCAATAACGAAAAGCACAAAAGCTTCAACAACCTAAGGAAGTCATACCCAGCAGTAGCCTGACTCAATGGAAACAATCTCATGGTTGACCCTTTCCTTGAAAACAGGCTCCTGAGGCATGCTCCCCCCCCAAACAAAAAAGGGCAAACCGAGCCTTGGCTGTGCTAAGTTTTCTTTCAGCCACCCTTGTCATCCCACACACACACAAAAAAAAAAAAAAAAACAACCGGCCTTCCTGCAGCCCCCTCCGCACACAAAAAACAAAGACCCTCAACCAAAAACAACAAACAACAAACACAAACACAAAAACGAGTCTGGGCAAGCTTCTTGGGGGTGCAACACAAGATGCTACCTTTTACCAAATGGGGAACTGGCTCTGCCCATTTTTCCTCATGCAACATTTGCAGCACGGGGTTTCACACCGCGCCATTGTTCTCACACAAAGACACGCCCAAAAAAACAAACACACACAACACAACCAACCACACACGCAATAAACACCATTAGCCGATTTCCCTGAAGATTCTGGCCATACCCTCAATCTCATTTGTGTTGCCCTGGAAATGTGAGCAAGAAATGTCATTTCAAGGGATTCCGGATACTTGTCATACCGCATAAGTATTACTTATGCGGTTAAAAGCTTCCTTTTGGGCGACTAAGGTGCGTTCAGACTCGGCTAGACGTCAAATCGCTGAGCCAGGGAGACTCCTAGCTGTGCTGTACAAGCGGCCAAATTGACCCAACTAATTGACATGCAAGGATCGCTCGGAATCCATAAGCAGAAGGAGCGCTTCCAGAAAGCCATCCGTTGGAAACACTTGCAATACCTAGAAGCAAGTCGGGTCGGGACCTTGACAGAAAAGTGCATTGCTAACAGAATGCATCTATCAGAATGCATCTATACAGAGATTGGCTTGGGCAAGCGAGAGTCGAATTCTTGCGAGTTTCGAATTCGCTTTTGCCCGAGCGCTGCTCATGCTTCTCTTGCGACCTCTTCCGCAAAAAGAAATGCGGAGAAGTGAAATAACAAAACTGGCCACCGGGGGTAAGAACATGGACCTATCAGAAAGGCTGCAAGATGGCACCAGGTAAGGCTCGCCCGCCTCCCACACCAGGGTCCATGGACGCCCAGGCCTCGGAGAAGGCAAATCCTCGTCTCACGTTTGGAAGGGAGCGGTCTGCCAAACTCAGATCACATATCAGCTCCTGTGCCTAAGCAAAACCCCTCACTCACACAAGTTTGCATATCCGGATTTAGGTCCCAGGCAGTGGTGTTCTTTTCGCCGTTTCCATAAGACAGTCACTTGCCCAGTGGGCCAGCTGGTAGATTATCGCGCCGTGGGTCCGTAGGTATGGGAGGAGTGCACACAGCATCGTCAAAAGGGTGGAGTATCTTGATTACTGTTGACCCCTCTGCAAAAAGTTCAACTTGTTGCGGGCGCAATGGAAAACACATGGATTCCAAACAAAGTTAAAGTTAAAGATGCAACCCTATAGCAATGAAGATATCATGACTCGATGCGGAGGGAGGCGTCTCGTGCTGCCTCTTGCCTTGAAACTTCTAATTGCTCGATGACGTGCCTCTGAAGCAGCCAGAAAACGATACAGGTTGGGTAATCGAAGTGTGTGCCTAGGCCACTGGGGCGCAAAATGCCCGGCGAGACCGCGCAGATACCCTTTTGGTTGTTTCAGGTAAGCTAGTCTATTCGCGCAACTGGGTGATTGCAAGGGGAAAGCATGTAGTTGTTACCCTTACGATCGAGTGGCTTGGCCAACAAAGTCCAACCGGAACCTGTTGATCTACCACTAGATGCCTCCATTTGCTTAAGTCCCCGAAAAAACAAAAAAACATACTGCCAGTAGATAGATTCTCTTCAGAACTAAACAAAAAACATTTCAGCAGATGCAGGAATGTGTCTTCCCAAAAAGTTGGTCCAACTTGGGAGATTTCGCAGGCACCTGTCCTTCCCTCCCTTGAAAAACAGCCGAGCTGGCGTTGTAGGGGCTGTGCCTTATCTTGCATGGGCTGCTCCTAGGGTAGAACCTGAGCGGTTAAGCGCCATTTACCGTTGACTTTGGTTTGGTTCTACCAAAGCTTCTTGTCAAGCAGATGTTGGTAGCTTTTATCAGACTTGACAAGGTAGACCCACCTATGGCCAATAAAATCGGTTCACATCGGTTTTGGGCTCATTCGAGGCGCGGTGAGAGATTGTGCCTTTGGTTCCCGGTAATCAGGGGAAATTTCGGGCTAGCCCTCTGGCTGTGGAAGATTACTTGAGTCCCATGCCCTTCCCCAAATGGACCATGGCCTACTGGCTATTGCAACCTCAGCTTTTGACCGCGTGAGAGCCCGGCACACAATTACTTCTTGCCCCAAGAGAGGCAAGTATGAGTCGTCTCCCTATGTTCTCCCCAAACCAGCAGTAGTTACACCAGTAAAATCTTTGGTCAGCTCGTACGAGAAAGCTTTGGGTTCCACTATACATCTTTATCTGGGCCGCGCAAAGTGCATTCATGCAGGTTGTAGAACTACTTACTAAAATGATGAACAGGAATCGGTCGTGGGCGCTGCTTATGACTCTGGTCCATGTGTCGTGAATTTTAACAGCACAAATCTCAGGCAAGGATCTGATCAAGTCTCAAATGCGACGCTGGCCCCAGTGAGTTTACCAATGTCAGCCCTGCAAACCTGCGGCTAACGGACCTGAACATAGGGCTCGTCCCCTAACCCCGAACCCAGCAAAGCAACTGCAATGGATTGACTGAACTTGTCACGGAACCCGGTGGAATTTGGCTTTCTTTCTCTGTCTCTCGTAATCCATTGCGCATACAATCGACACACTTGTGTGGTCTTGGAAAGGGTTTCAAAACTCGCCTAACAAATGAGTTCTTCACCAAACTCATTCAAAAAGAGCTAAACGGGGCACCTACAAGTCGTTTGTAAGTCCTCCCATCCTCAGTTGGTTTTGTCTCAACACTACTTCCCCCCCTCCAAAAACAAAAAACTCAAGTAGCTTCCTTCCAGATTTCCTGAAGCCAACCAAATGGGGGAGCTTTTCGAGATACACCCTGTACATGTAAGTGCTCTGAGGTTTACCCCGAACTCACGTCAGGGTTCAAGAATCGACTTTCTCTTTGGTTCAGTTAAAGGTGAAGCGGTACCCTCGACAAACACCTAAAAGGACCTTGATGGGGCCCCATCGCTCGGCTAAAAGAAGCTCGCGGCCATTGCCCCGATGATGCTCAAACTGTGGATTCCACCACTTTGATTACTCTTTTAGCACTTGGAGGCAGACGTATGTGTCTGCAGGGGCGACCGAGCATTGGGTGTTGCTTGTGGTCTCCCTTTGAACCAAGCTGAAAAAGATTCCCTCAAGTAGGCACACACCCATTTCGCGTACAGCTCCCCACAAATGAAGAATTTGTCATTGTCAAAGGTAAAGTACCCCACAACCGTGCCACAACCCCACTCTATTTTCGGCCCTTGTACCCCTGATTAATATAGATGAATCTTAAGTGTTCATCGCCCTAACAATCTCGTAATCTAGGCTTGTTATGAATGCCCCCCTCCTCATGTGGATTCCTCCTTGAAGTGTTGAAGGTTGATCCCCAAAGTGGTTTCGCCAAGCCCCCATGGCTTGTCCAACTTTTTTTACTCACTTCCGATCGAGTGGATGGGCCAAACAAAGTCCTGGAACTTGTTGTGTACCACCAAAACGGTCCAGTTCCCCAAGAATAACTCAAGTCCATGAACTCAGGGAGCGAGTTTACCTTGGTCCTCCAGTAGAGAAGATGGAATAAGGGTACCAATTTTTTCTGTCATCTTTTTCAGTAGGGGAACCCTCCCAACCAAAAACGGGAAGGGGCACCTAGCTGGGGGACCTAGTAAAGCAAAGCGACAAGTGTTCAACCTCAGGCCTAAAGGAATGGAAAACTGCCAAGTGGCCCGATATTCCTTTTGCAAAAGTGACTAAAGTCCATAGCGAGTTTACAACACACATGGCCTACCTCTTATCATGGGGGCTTGAGGGGAAGGAGGTGGGGGGGGGAGCCCCAATAAGCCCCAAAAGGCTTTATTAGGGGCTTAATAAGGACTTATTGGGGCTCCCTCCCCCTCCCCTCCCTTCCCCCCTAGCCCCCATGATCTCAACGTTCGCGTCCGCGTAGAGCCACGTGGCGTTCCACGTCCGTGGCGACTCAAGGCTGCGGCGCCAGCTCCAGACAGATCTGCCCGTCGCCGTCCAGTAAGGTCCAGCCATCTGCCAGCAAACAACCTCGGCTGAAAATCAAAAAAATGTGGACCCCCAGTGCAGTCATCACTGCATTAATAGGAAGAGGGGGGGGATTGTCCACGGTGGGGATTCCTCACTTTTGGAGGGGAACACCCCCATATTGATTCACCCCAGTTGAATCGTGGGGTGTTCCCGGGCCCTTCACAAGTGGTCGGAGGCCCTAAACCCAAAAACACTCTGTAATAACCTGGTTTGATCCCGAAACCGCCTGGCCTGATCCGGCTTCTCTCAAGGATTCCCAAAACCAACTGTTCAGGGATCCGCAAAAAACAACACGATGGGTCCTCCGAAACGAATACATCCTAGACACAATCTCTTCTTCTAAAGTGTTCCGCAAAACGAAACATGCCAAAATCAACTGGTTGTTCAGGGTTCCGGAAAGGACATATCGCAAACACAAGTGACCTGCAGGGGTGATGGAAAGGATGTATCAAAAGCATGTTTTCAAGGATATATATATATATATCCCATACACTCCAATGTTGGTGCTATTTGCCAACATTCGCGAACGTTGGCCTCAGAAGGAACATTTGGGTTTATTAGGCCAATGTTGCTCTGAGAGGCATACATCCAAAATGTTGGTTCGACAAATGCATGTTCGACAATTGTCCTGCGATTTAATCACGCCAAATCACGGTAATACATGAATGTACCCCAAATTCAGCATACATGTGGCCCAAATGTATGCCACAAATAGCATACATTCAGTCCGACAATCACGCGCAATCACGCCAAGTCACGCCCAATCGCAGCATCCGACAAAAACATAGATTCCGATAAGCCCAATGCTGCCAAAATATGCCTACATACCGAATGTTGCTCTGAGAGGCCTACATTTGAACGTTAGTAAATATGACCAACATGGAGTGTGTGGGTGTATATATATATATATACATATACATATATATCCCAAAACCACGGGTTCCACAAAGAAGGAAACTGGCTTCAGGGTTCCGGGAAAAAGAAAACAAGCATCCATAAAAACAACATTGTTTCAAACGTCTGCGAAAAGGATACGTCCCAAGAGCCACCTCGCTCAGGGTTCAGGGATGTATCCGATCAGATGGTTTTTCAGGGCTCAATGGATATGTCCAGAAACCACCTCTTCCGGCTTCAAGAGTTCTGCACAAAGGATACATCCAACAGGCACCTGGAATCTTAGGTTCCGTAAAAAGGATACATCCCAAAATTGCCTGTCATTTTTGCTTCGGGGTGGGGAGGAGGTATTTTGATATCACTACTGGCATGTAAACATGTGCACATGTGTACTTATATATATATATATCTTTCACTATAGGGGGAGCCACTAATTTGTGGCGTGTCCTGCTGGTGTCCTTTCAACCCCCCCCAAAGGGAGGATCCTCAAACAAACACGCCCCCGTGCGATGCCTGTGTGTCGTAGGATAGGTGACGGGTAGGGTACCCTTCCCGTCAAGGTTGGCTCGCTACAGCTCCGGGGCCTTGGGGGTGGTCCCTGGTTCATGGCCCCATTCGAACACATTTCTGGGTTAAGCCATTCGTTCGATTGGTGTTTGTCATCCGCAGATAACACCACCAACATTAATTACAATCCAAGCTCGTAGCTGACAATAAGCCACCCCAAGAACGGAAGAGGCCCAAACAAGTTCCATCTGCAATTTTACGATCCAAAACCAATCCCCAAAGAAAGGACCTAATTACATCACAGTATGCTCGTTGTACCAGGTGAGCTTGCCACAAAGGCAGTTCCATGTAAGCTGGTGGGATGCTATTCTTGATGCTTCGTCTCCCAGCGACAAGTCTTGCGAGCAAAGTTGTGCAGCGTGGCTGACCTGCGAGTCGGTTTCGAATCGCCTGGATCTTTCAGGCTGAGAGAGGGATTAAATGGCTGTGGGTCAAAAATAGGCTAACCCCAAAATCGCACCCTGGTAAATGGAAACAATGACTAAAACCTATCGTCCCCTGGTGGTTTAATTTTGACCCATACCCAAATGAGCACGTGTCAGAAGCGGGAGAGGCGAACACCAATAGTGGCTCTCCTTTTGGTTTCCCTTTAAGCCAAATAGAAAAGGGTCCCGCTGCACAAGGCCAAACCCTCTTAAAATTGAGTGGGTCTTCTTCTCCGAGCAAAACTTGTAAAACCCTTGCAGGTTCGATATCGAAAACACGCATTTTAAAACACGGCCCTGGTCTTTTTTGGGAAACGGACCCTTAGGCGTTCATGCCTTAAGGATGCCGAGAGCTGTCCAAACCATGATTGAACCGGACGGAACCTTGCGGGCACACCTTCAGACGACCTTTGGACACCATTTTGTGGAGGACAACCAATCACCTTGGCCATTTGCAAAGAGGGGCTTTCCACTTTGAGAGCAAAACTCGCCCAAATAGGGAGAATTTCCATCAGTCCCAGAAGCATAAAAACTCACCAAGGCACCCGTTTGGCAGCCAACAGAGGAGGACCATGGTGCAAAGACTGTCCAGCAATTTCTGCTCCTGCGGGTTATTTTTGTGCTGGCGGCGTGGGGGGGGGTCCAAGCTGACTGAGTTGTCTTGAGGAACTGGGCTACTCCGGCCACATGGTGTAAGGACACCGCGCTCCAAACCACCCCTCAGCTTTCCCACCTCCCCAAACAAAAATCCACCCCAAACAAAGAATAAATCCACCCCAAACAAAAAATCCCCCACCCCCAGCCCAACAACAAATCCCCCCCCCAAACAAAAATCCCCCCCGCAAACAAAAAAAACAAAACACAACCCCACACAACCCCCCACCCCCAATCCCGCCTCTTTGTGCCCACAGTGAGGCACAGCAGCACGTTCTGGTTCCTTGGGCTCGCTGACTGACACTTCAGCTCCACCTGACCCCTGGCACGGGCCAATGGGACCAGCTGGGTTGCCCTCAGACTAATTCCTTGTTCAATCCACAGGGGGGACTGTCCATTTGGGGCGGAAAGTCCGAAGTTTTAAGGTTGGGAAGCATATAAGTCGCTATGTGCGTAACATTTTACATGAGGAGCCATGCTGCCGAAAGCATGTTCCCATGGGGAACGGTTGGCCCGAAAGCATGTCGCCGCCATGTTTTGTCAAGCCCCCCCCCTCCCACCGCGCAACGCGTTTCTACACCCACACGCACAAGGCAGCATCACACACCTGCATGATGGGGAAACTGCACAACGAAGAAAGATACAGCACCAAAGACACAACCTTGACCGCAATGACCGTTGATGAGGGAACTGTCTATAGGACAGGCTCGTTTGCTGGGATGTGTCGCTCGAAGCACCGAGCCAGCCAGCACAGCAAAAAATGCAGCGTGAGCATGGGCCGCTTGTTTGCTTCTTCGTGCTTGCATTTGTTTGTGACTGTTTGTGTCTGCGTGTGTTTCTGTCCGCCTGTGTGCGCCTGTGTGTTGAGCAAATCCGGGCAACTATCTGACTTGTCCCTGCAATTTTTCAGCCATACCCAAGACAACAATAAATAAGGCACACGTACACACAACACCTGGAGCAAATTGAGGTTGGCAGTTCAACTGCTCCCTCCAAAAATGATGCACTGAAGCACACCATGAGAACCATAAGAACAACACAAGCGGCCAAAACACAGGGACATGAAACATGGGCGTCAGCCCTGCGACTCCCTGCAAATTTCACAAAGAAGCTGGGACTGGGGGGGAGGGGGGTTGGTGAGCAGGGTTGGGCCGACCCCGCAGACCCTCTGCAGAAAGTTTAACGGTGGTCCAATGCAAAACCCACAGTTTCGCAAAAAGATCAAGTTCACAAATCCGACCTCGGCCAAGCAGCCCCTGCGTCTATGTTTCTCCAAGTGAAACATGGCCCCACGATAATAAAGAAAAACCTAGGTCCTCCAGTGCAAAGGTTAGAATAAGGGTACCGTCTTTTTCCTGTACTCTATTTTAGTAGGGGAACCCTCCCAACCAAAAAAGGGGTTAAGAAGGGCACCTAGCTGGGGGACCTAGGTAAAGCAAAGCGACAAGTGTTCAACCTCAGGACTAAAGCTAACCCAAGGAATGGAACTGCCGAGTGGCACGAGAAAGAAGGATGGGCACCGTTTTGGGAAACGATTCCCATGTTTCACCGCTGCCACGTAACCAAAGCAGGATTCCGTTGGGTGACCAGCAGGAGCCCATAGAAAAAGATGAGTTTGCAAAACTCCAAAGTTCAAGAGGAAACTCTGACTGTGTCCACTTTCAGGGGGGGTTCCCTTTTCTGCACATGCTTCAGAGGTCCAAAGGACCAGAAACAAAAGGTGATCACCTTTTGGGATCTCTACTAAAAGTGGGAAAGCCGTTGTTCACGTTTTGTGGGTATGGACAATTCGACCTGTTAAAGTCTAAAGATCCGTTACCAAGCATCCGTCTGCAAATAATAATCATCCCAAAAACCTGAAACCACCAAAACCCATGATCCCAACAACCTGAAACCACCAAAACATCAAGGAATGGGTTTTTCACCCTGGCTTTCCCCTCGCTTTCCCCCCTTTCGATCGGTGAGCTCACGGCACTCCGCGCCTTCCCATAGCTTTCAGGAAGCCATGGCCATGCTTGCCCCGGGTGGGCTTGGCCGAGACCACCAGCTTGAAGTCGCACAGGCCCTGCGCTTGAAAGCGCGTCGCGCGGGTTCACGGCGCGTGAAAGAAGAAGAAGAAAAAACAAAACGAGGCCTGCCAGGGGAGGGTTTCTAGGTCCTCCAGTTTTTTGAGTGGAGAGGTTAGAATAAGGGTCCCCGATGTTTTGTTTTCCCCCTTTTTTGTTTTGGTTTCGTCTATTTTAGGAGGGGAACCCTCCCCCAACAACTGGAAAAAGGGCACTACTGGGGGACCTTGGTTTAGGGAAAAACACACGTGTGCGACTTTTCTTGAAAGAACCTAAAAACAAAACGCGAGGCCAGGGGAGGGTTTGAAAACAGGTGTGCGACTTTTCTTAGAACCTCAATCCTGACAAATGCGCATCAACCATTTGGCCGCAAGCACTGGGGTAAGACAGGACCACATCAGTTGTGACAAGCAGGGCATGAATGTCCGAAGGGGCTGCTAGGCAGTGGTCGGATTACCTCATATAGCGTTGGCCCCACCGACCACAAACGACAAACAAACCTCCGAGTATGATCCGCATGTGTTGAATCTCAACAAAAAGCACAACAAAGTCAATCATCCCACTCAGGTTGCAGGTCTTGTCTGTTCATGTCTGGGGAGGGCTTCTTCATTACCGGGCCAACATGTCTGGATGAGCCATAAATCATTCACGAATCTGACCAGCTAAATTGTAGCTCTTGGTCGTTTAGTGGAAGCTGCCACGCCAACTAAGAGCCCAACAGCCTAAGGAACCGGATAGCTGGGAACCGCCAAGTGACATAATCCTCAGAGCCTCAGGCACACATACCAGGTCCAAGTCTCGCTTGCTGAGTGGATGGCCCCAAAAAAGTATGCAAACTTTATATTTACCACTGAAATGGTCTTTCCAAAAAGCTTAAAGCTCATGAACTGAGGAAGTGAGAAGTATCCTAGTGATCCCAGCGCACTTCAACAACCTCAAAAAACGACATACCAATGTTGAAAGGGGAGCCCACCAAACCCAAGGAGGCAAAAGGGGAACTACACCTCTGCCGAGCTTCTTCCTTCCCATTGCACCCCCAAACATCTCGGGGGAAAAGGGGGGCTATATGATCTAGAAGAGGCTGTAAAATGCGTGGCCTTTTGTGGCTGTAAACTCACTTCCTGAGTAAGTGGCCCAAAAACAGTAACCAAACTTGCTGGTTCCCACGAAACTTCTCTTCCGTGACTTTCATTCCCAGGACCTCAATGAGTTACACTGTAACTCGGTTGCTGTTGACCCAAACAGTTTTCAACTTGTGGAATCAATGACAAAACCCTTGGTTTCCCGAACAGGTTAAAGTCTCAAGATCCAACTCAGCAATGAAGGTAAATTCAAATCCCATGAAACTCGTGGGGTGGTCGCCCCTCACCCGCCTCCCTTGCTCCTAGCCTCGTAGATCCCATGAAACCGGTTTGTGGGTGCTCGCCATAGGTCGCCCCTCCCCGCCTCCCCCACTGCGAGCTGAAACTCCGGGCTCGTTACGCGCTCCGAGTTGGAGCTCAGCTTGGCTCGGCCTACCTCGCCGCTTTCACTGCCGCTTGCGGTGGTTTGTTTGACTATGTTCTGGCGTGGGCCCCGTGGGCCCTGCACATGAGTCGCTTCCACAAATTAACCCCATGGCGCTTTTGCTAAGGTCTTTCGTACGGTCTGGAAAAGTGAAGGAGCCAATCATCAATCCCCTTTTGGCTCTTTATGTTAGCTAGGTCCTCCAGATTTGCGAGCTTAGAATAAGTTGGTACCAACTTGTTTTTTCTGTTTCGTCTATTTTAGTAGGGGAACCCTCCCAACCAAAAAGGGGTGAGAAGGGGCACTACTGGGGGACCTAGTTGAGCTAGTCCCTTGCCGCGATAGGTAGGGAATGAGAAAGGGAATGACACCAAGAACAACCATCCGACTGGTGGTTTCCTTTCAAGAGAAGCCTGGGTTCATGCCCACATTCCCTACCTATCGCAGCAAGCAGCTTCCCTCTTAGTGATGGTTTGGTGGTGGTCCGGGAGTGGTAAACCCATTTACCCTCAAGAACCGCTCGGATGCAGATCCAAACCACCAACTAAGGGTAGCCATTTGAACTTGTGCCAGACAAGGCCCTCACTGATTCGCCCGAGAGTGCGATGGATGCCCCAAAGGAATATCAAGTAAGCCAGCCATGCTCAACCACAAAACCATGCGAATCACCCTAAATTACTTAGTTGCTGTAACGACCCCTCTGCAAACAGTTTTAACATTTTGTGGGTTGAATGGGAAAATCCGAACTGTTGCCAAATTGCCATAAAGATTTGGCGGGGCGTTCCGTGATCCTTTCGCATTCTTTTGGGGCATCGACAGTCCCACAAAACCTTCGCAGGGTCCATCGTGCTGGCGGACATGCGGATCGTGTCCAGTCACGCTGAAAAGTCTGAGTTTCGGCCCGTTCTGTTGCACACATCCATCTTGACCCTTTGAACATCCCGGCTCATCCAAGAACAACGCATAGAAACCCTCTTACAGGGGAACCGTTAATTTCTCACCCACACCTCCGAGAGTTTGAGGAGCGGCTTTTGCGAAAGGGATGCCATCAGAATGTGTAGTTGCAAGCTGTCCATCCCCGAGTGTTTGTTCCTCTTTTTGACTACCCCAAGATAGACTTAAACCCCCCCTTTGGGGGTCATGAGCCTGGGTTTAAGGCTACCCCATGGGGTAGTCAAGTGTAACCCCGTGGGTGGTTTGTTTCAATTCGCCTGGCGTGTTGCGCAGGGAAACCCAATGCAAAGCAAAACGCGCTTGGGTTCCCTCAGCTAGGGACAAACCCGATAGAAACTCTGTCAGGTGGGCTGAACAAAACAAACACCATGGGCTTCATGCTGGCCGAAAGGCTATATGACAAGGAAAAACCATATGTGTTGGATTTCGGCGAGAGAAGGTGCAACTACGAACTGACTCTCGTGTGACCTGAAAGTCACTTTCCGTTGATACTTCCAAACCTAGAAATGGATCCCAAACTCAATCGCCCAAAGGATCAAGGAATAAAGGTGATCACCTTTGGGGGACACTATTAATAGTTGCCAAAAAGGGGAAACCGTAAAGCAAACAAATGTATAAACCATCCTTCGTGGTGCCCTTTACATAAAAGAAATTCCCAGGTTCATTCCCAACACCCTGCGTCATTCATTCCCTACCTATCGCGCCAGCAAAAAGCCAAGGACCTAGGGATCCTCTCCCTCGCCCGACGCCCGCCTGCCACCACACCTGGCGATAGCCCCAGGTCTGCAGCGACGGCTTCTCGGCGAGAACCTAAGAGCGGGGGAACTCCAGCGACCCGTGAGGAGCTTCAGCCATTTGATAGACAAACACCACATGTTTTAAACGGTTGTGACATATTCCTAGGTTTTACCTATGATTTTACTAATTAATATGCCCGGATCTTATTCATCACACTTAATATATGTTTCCCCCAGCCAAAGTTAAGTGAGTTGCTTTAAGTGCCACTTGGTTCTTAGCTTGACGCTCTGATGGCGACCCCCACACAATGCTTTGGCGGCCTTTGGACTCAGCCCAAACAGTTACAAGGGGTACCCTCAGCAAACAAACGCAAACACATGTGTATTCCAAGGGGCGGCTGATACAAAGTCGGATACCCACACGGAAACTTTGGCAATTCCTCGCAAGACCCTCCCAAAGGGTCTTGCGAAATCCGCAATCCGCAGCAGCCGGTTGGACCAGCTTGAGGAAAACAACATGGGAACAATTGGCTCAGTCGCCCCATTGGGACCTGGAGAAGCTTCACCTTTTGCCTTCCCAAAAAGCATGGCTGCCCAAAAAGCGAAACCCAAAAAGGTCACTTCGATTGATCGATTCGCTTGAGAATAGAATCAACTCATGTCAAAATAAATTCCCCTTCTTGTTGTGGCTGCTGCAACCAACCCCTGGAACAAACCCCAACCATGTCCTTACAGACCTCCTGATAGCTCCTTCGCTCCCTCTAATTTTAGAGTTCTAGGTCTTCCAGTAGAGAGAGGTTAGAATAAGTGTACCCTTTTTTCTGTAGTCTATTTTAATAGGGGAACCCAACACCCCAACCAAAAAGCTAGTAACTAGGGAACTGGGGGACCTCAGTTGCAGAGTTAGATCCCCAGCGCCAAAAACCTCAGCGAGACGCTTCTGACGCGTCGGACGTCGGCGGCTCTGAAGCCAAGGCCTCCCACTCCCAGGGGTCGGGGGTCGTACTGCGGACCCGCGCCTGTGACGACGTCCTCGCGATCCATGGGCCCCACGGGACCCCGGGGGCGGAGTGACGGGGAAGTTGTTGTTTGCATGATTGGAGCTTCAGTGCCCAAAGGGAAACTCATTCAGCACCAAGGGAACCGTGCTGAAAGTGTCACCTCAATGCAAAGAAACGTTTCTGAGACCTAGCCAGACCACCCCCTGAGCACACCAAATGAGTGTGACTAATCAGGACCTGGCATCGAGTAGTCTACCACCCACCAGCATCCATTTGCTTAAGTCCCCTGCAAACATATATACATATATATATATATATATACATACATATTTCCAGTAGTGATAGATTCCTTTAAAACCAACAGGGGGATTTAAAAAAAAAAAAAAACGCAAAAGCTAGGGCTTTCTTCAGCACCAAAGGGCCGCCGCGCCTGGCGTTTTGCTCCGGCATCTCCCGCGCCCAATTCTCCGGGAGGGCTGGGGCGGAGTCACTGCGCAACAGCTCCTGGGTGCCAGCTGGACACCCGGTGGAACCTGTGCCCTGCCCAGAAAAACCACGGGAAGAAAGATCCCCCCTACCACAACGGGGAGGGGTGGGGGGTCCCCAATTCCATATCTATATGTATATATATATATATACAGTCTTCCCCAAAAAGGGAAATGGAAGCATACATGGAATTCCAGGACACCCCTCGCCCAATTCCATGCTTAAGGGGTGGGGATTGAAGAAAGGCCATCTCTTGTTTGGCCGTTGCTCTTACAAACGCCAAACAACAAAGCCGGATAAAACAGAAGCGGGGTTGCCCCTCCGTGCATACATGCGGTTGGAAGCACCTCATTATTTGGGAAATGGTCCAGTACTTCTGTCAAATTTCCAGGATTCGCACACCAAACAGAAGGAATCCCAAGCAAGGGGCCATCATCATGGGTGAGCCCAGCCCGAATTTACAAATTCAAATGGATGCCTGGATGCCGAACGTCTTTGCGCTCAAGCGGTTGGCACAAAAGAGAAACTTAAGGAAGCCACTTCCCAGTTGTTCAGTGACCCGGCAAAAGGGAGCCCTTTTGATGTTTTTGTTTTTATTTTTTTCTCCGATGTTCAGTGAAGCCGTCAAGCAAGAGATGGTTCTGAAGGACTTGGGAGTTGATCAAACGGTCCGTTGCAAGGACAAAAACTGCAAAAAGCTGACTTCCGCCATCTTTACGAGACAAGTTGCCCATGGTCAAAACTGGGGTGGCAAGGCCCCAGGGAATATCAGGATCAACCCGAGTCTTTTTGGTCCTGTCTTTCCCCCTGCACTTGCAGGAAGGTGTTCACCACTTTGAGCTCCATAGCCATAGCGCAGGCAGTTTTGCCGGTCTTTTCAGCCCGGTTTGGTCTCCGGTGCTCGAACCAAAGTGGCCAAAAGTCCAAGAAATCGGATCGCAGTGAGTCCATTTGACCGTGGCAAACCGGGACTTGGTTGCTGTAACGACCCCTCTGCACAAAGTCTGTCTTGTTTTCTGTGGCTCCACTGGAAAATCCTTCCTGTTTCAGCTCGAAAGTTCAAGTCCAAAGATCCAACCAAATAGCCACAAAGAAGAAAACCATCCTTCACAAACTGAAAGGAGTGGCGAGCCTGTCTTGGACTGAGACCCGCGATAATCTCCCCTAACCCCATTGCTTCTCACCCACCAGGGCGTGTTGTGGAATTGCTTCTTGCTAGGGACCTCCCCCAAGACTTCGTCATTGCTGAGACTTGCCCAATGGACACATTGACCTTGGGGTCGAATGTACCCAGGTCAGGCATAGCCATGGTTGGGCATCACCCCCTGTCACACTGTCACCCTAGCCATGGATCCAACCTACAGAAGCGGGTTGATCAACAAGCCGAAAAACCACAAACAAAACTCGACCTCCACTTCTCCCACCCCCCAACTATCCACCCAACCATCCACCCCCATGCAGCCCACCGGATCCAACCCCCCTCCCCCCAAGCACAGCCTGCACAGTGGCCAGTACCCAGGTGGCCACCGCCCCAAGGCCAACGCCCACCGCTGGCGCCGCCGCGACGCCGGCCGCCCCCGCCGCCGCCGCCCCCGCCGGCGCCAGCGGCGCCAGCGGCGCCAGTGGCGCCAGCGGCGCCCCGGCGGCAGCCACGGCCACAAGGCACAAGGCTGTGATGCCCAGGGGGAAGCGCCAGTCGTAGAGGAACCTGAAACCCCACTGAGTTTTGTTAATTTGGGGACCTCTGCCGGAGCTCCACTTGATTTCCAAGGCAAACTTGTGGTAAGGGTTCATGGAAGTACTGGGGTTCAAGCATGTTAGTATCCCTTATTGGGTTGCTTCAAGGGAGAACAACAGGCACACCTTTTCCCCATGTCACAGGTCTCCGCGCGACCCCAGGCCAAACCCCAAATATCAAAGATGAAATCTGGCACCTCAGTCTTTGGGTGTATTGACCCCTCATTTACCTCTCTTTATTTCTCGTTGGACGCATGGGCTTGGGCGGGATGTGTGAAACTTGGGAACTCCAACAGGCTTGGCCCCCGGAACATCATGTTTGTCTAGAACGCTTTCTGAGGGGTGAGAACCATTCTTCTGAACCTGGCAAAAGCTTTGGTACGGAGAGCAAATTACAACAAGGGAACCCACCAGGAAAGTAACTTTATGGGTCACATGGCCCCATCGGTGACCTCGCGGAAGAAACGCGATACTGTCCACCTACCATTAGCAAACCAACAACAAACTAAACTGCCCCTAATAAAGCTACTGTAAGGGAGACCTTTCACCGTGGGTGGGTCAGATTGCTTGTTTTAAGCCCCATCGGGGGACGGGGGGGGGCGGGGGGCGGGGGGGTGTCAAAAGTAGGTCCTTTTGGGTATGAAAACGGGAAAACGGCAGCACCTTGGGCGGCATGGTCCGAAAAGGAACCGGCCATCTGTTTGACAACGCCGTGATCCACAGGGGTTTTGATCATGACCCATTTTCAGAATAAGTGCTAACCCTTGTGGTCCCCTTATTTTTGACACATACACCCGTATGGGGGTGATGTATCATGGTGCTCCTTTCCTGTTGAAGCCACCATCCAAAAGAGTACCTAGCCTTAAACCGCGCACACAAACCACAGATCCAAAAATACTCTGCCCAGTGGCCAAGAAATGAAAAAGGAAGCACCCCACTGGGCAACAAAAACAAACACGGAAAAAGGAAGCAACCCCCTTCCAGAAAAAATGGAAAAGGGAAGCAAGCACCACTGGTTGCAACTGGCAACTTTGAAGCTTCCGACTTCCGAGTGGCAAGAAGATCTGCTCCCAAAGCTTCTGCCAGTCCCAGTTCTCCAGCCACTGCCACTCGCTCTCCCACTCCCAGGAGTCCAAGGACGTGCTCCTTGGACCTGCGGGCCTCAGCAACGTGCCCCTTGGGCATTCAATAGGGAGAAGCAGAGAGATATAGAGAGATATACACTCAGGTTGGCCTCTCATTGTAGGTAACTATAAACAGAAATTTGTTGTACTCAGGTTGGCCTCTATATTGCATGTAACTACATACTTATATAGAAGTCGAGACATACAGGAGGACCCCGGAAAGCTGGTTTGTTTGAAAGGAAACGCGCACCGCTCTCTTCGCGCAAGGAGCGCCAGACCAAAGCATAAGGGGTCCGGTCTTGGCGGGAGAAATCTGGAGGCACTCTCTTCAAGCAAATTATGTGTTTGTTAACCGGGATCACTTTGACGCCAAAGCAAAGAGTCTGGCTCCGGAATGAAACAAGTCCTGGTGATGACACCTCACGGCCTCACGGCCCTGAGCTCCATCAGAATTGGCATTCCGCTGGAAGGGGCGCCATTCCACATGTCTCCATAAGAATCAAAAACGCGGCTCTCCATCAGATTTGCTTGAACCCAAGAGCAAATGAGAAAATATGGCCAGTAGTGACAGATTCCAATGAAATTACCAGCAGCGGAAAGTAACACATATTCCTTTCAGCAAAGGGAAAAGGACGTTCCCGCCCGCGGTTTTGGTTTCTTCCAGCGAGGCTCTGTTGCCATTGAGCCGGCGTTGGCTCCCAGCCGAACAGGCCCGCCAGAGTCGGCTTTGCGGGCTCCTGGCGGGACCCATTCAGGGTATGGAGTTTCAAAAACAGGGGAGGAAATCGGAGGAACATGCGGCGTGTCCGTGCGCTTCCGCCAAAAAAAAACAAAAACACAAAAGGAACAGGGTGCCAACTCCAAAGCAAACACACACACACACACTAAATCTCAAACACACACATACAACTCACACAAGCCCACTAGTCACAAACCGTCAATTGATTTGCCCGGATTCTAGGGGATGGGAACTTGGCCCTTGGCCTTCCAAACCGCCAGTGACGTGGAAGCCTAAATGTTGCCCTGCTTGGTCTCAGCCAAAGGCGCGCAAAGCGCAGGAGCCGGGTTGTGTTGCGTGATTGCGGCGCCTGCATGTTTGCCCTTGCCTTTGTGTGTATATATGATGCAGGGGGAAATCCATGCAGGGTGTCTCCCGGCAGTTGGAATAGGGTGAGATACATGCTTGCTTGTGTTGCATCAGGCACATTTTGCATTAGCTCATCATCGTATGCAAGCACTAGCTGCTTGCCCGCCAACAGCACTGACCTGGCCACAAACGCACTGCTTGAAGTTTGCCATCTCCGGTAAGACGCAATGCCCTTTTAGATGGCAATGGCTGGCCACGACCTGGAACTCAGGGGAACACTTGAACAGGAACACCGGTACTGAACCAATCATTCTTGCGCACATGACATGTGTCTTACCTTTTGAGTGGACTGGCCAACAGTCTGAACCTTTGGTCTAGCGGGAAAAAACCATCTGTCCAAAAAGTTTCAAATCCATGAACTCAGGGAGTGAGTTGTTCTGTACATGCTTAGAACACGCAGCGGCACACCAGAACCACCAGGTCCAAAGGCGTCATTTGCCAGACCCACGGGTCAAGCTTCCGCAATGCTCAAGCGGCAAGCCTGAGCCAAACCTCAGTTGCCCAGCCTGGTTTGTTCCATGCGGGGGCCAACTGACAAAGACAACGGCGACATGTGCGAGTCCTCTGGCTCCTTTTTGGGCTCGGCCGTCTTCGGCTTCACTGTTGGAAAGGCCTGGCCCAACAGGGGGGTCTTTTTTGGAAGTGAAACAAGTGAATCTGACCTGAAGGTCAGAAAGTTCAATTGGCACCTAAAGGAGACCTGTCAACCATTTACACAGGACAACTTCACCACCCGTCTACCTACAAAATGATACCGCCCATGAAAGTGCGCTGGCCCCTTTATCTATATAAATAAATAAATAAATAAATAAACACATATATATATATATACATAATGTATGTAGATATTTGCTCCTGCTCTGAGCCTGATAAAGCGTTTCTCTACGTGCGGTTCCTTCGATGGAACGTCTACCAACCCTGCAGCTCCAAAAACCGCTCGGTTGGCCCGTTGCCCGGGGTCTAAAGTGGCATCACAACCTTCCAAATGTCTAGAAAACGGTTTGGATGTGGCTTTTGTGGTTCCACCCCTGTAGAAGGCTAAAAGAGTACTAAAAGAATACACAAAAAAAGGACCAACACCCACTCACTTCCTGAGTGGACTGGTCAAAAAAGTCTGAATTGCATGTGGTGGAAAATGGTCCAGCCACACACAAAGGTTCGAAGTTCAGGAACTCAGGAAATGAGTTCCGTGCCGTGATCCAAGGGAATGGATCCGATCGCCTGATCGCATTCGCTTGTGCCTGCGCCGCAACCACTCGGAGGTCCAAGGCGCCCTTGGCTACCTCACGCAACGGACTCGACACCCAAACGCCAAGCATAGATCGGTCACAGATATGTCTAAACTTCAATGGAGATGGGTAAAAAATACAGTGCCCACTGGCAGGGCTTAACTCTTGGAGTTTCAAGGAGCCACAGGTTGCCCCCTAGCCCACCTGACATCGAGTCTCGAGAGGAAACTGATCTCTCAGAAACCTTCCCGCAGTTGCCTTCTGGTTGGAAGGCTACCCATGGATCCCAGAAGATCATGGGGACTACGAACCACATAAGTTTGGTCCGGATGTCTAGTCTTGAGTCCAGGTAGGAACATGAGGGGCTACGTATCTCCCACAAATCCAACCTCAGGTGCATTTCCATGTGTTCCCTGGCTGGCACTTTCTGAACAAAGTCGTGGAATGGAACGGGTGCTCGAATCTGTCTCTGCAACCAGTTTGCGCAATCCGTTTTTTTAAGCCAGCCGCTAAACATGTCTGTTTCCAAATATGGTACGTGTTGAATTTGAAACTTTGGCACAGCACCAAAGAGATTCAACATTGGCACAAGTCACTGGCATCATGGGTCAGCTCGGTTTACCTCCGGAGTTCGTGCTGCAATTTGCCTGCTTCCTGTGCGGCAATGACAGTGACAGCCCTGGTACATTCCACCATGGGTTATAGGGAACAACACATTAGACTTGCTTCCAGGCCGTTTTAGGCCCATTATCTTGCTTGCCCAAAATGACAGGGCCATACAACACGTGGATCATGATTGAAAGCAGGGACAGCAAAAGTTCATATCCGGTTGATTTGCGGACCCAACGAGAAAAAGAGGCCAAAGGTTGGGTACTTACTCTGAACGGCAACATGACCACCAAATTCAGGTTCGTTCCGTTGGAGTCGCTTCCCAAAATGGATTCATGCATATGCATGCATGTGCAAAGTAACACATATTAATATTTCTTGCGAAAGCTCAGCTGTACATCTTTCTCCGGACCTGCTTTTGGGGCATTCGTGCCGGGGTCTGGAAAGGAGTTGAGAACTCCGGCTCCTAAGGCGGAGCAAAGACGCAACGCAGACTCCCTGCGGCGATGGAGAGAGAGAGATATATATATATATATATTATGCTTGTGCACTTGTATGCACATCTGCGTGACGCGTTCAGCATCATGGTAGTTGTGCACGAATTCATGCATGCGTGCATAATACAAAGAGTTGTTCTTTCAAGTTCGCAACTCGACGTAGGACCCCCAAAAGGGGAAGGATACCCGTAAAATCAGCTTCGGGCTTTGGTCACAAGGGAAGCGGTTGCCAACGCGGCGCATCTTCATGGACGTTCCTGACGGATGGGGGAGGGGCCTATCACCATTTGACATCTGAACAAGACCTTATCTATATTATAGGCTCACCCTCCTGTCTTCCAACATGGAACGCACCAGCGGGTCCAATTGAAAGGAAAAGTATCCCAAACAGGACCGATTCCGAAACGTCGGGTTTCATGCTAGTGGACAGGAGGGTATCCTTGGCTTATCCTTCCCCCTTTGCTGTAACCACCCCATAGGACGAAAACAGATCCCCTTTTTGTGGGTCCAACTCGGAAAGTCCGACCCGTTACCAAAAACTCAAAGTCCATCGGCTCGGCCGCGTTTTGTCCCGCCCCCCCCCCCCCCCCACAAATTGGGAAGGCCAGGTGCTTGCAGGACCACCTGGCCCCTGGCTGGGACAAGCCCGAGGTCCATGCCGCGCTCCACGATGTCTCGGACCTATGCGAGTGGCGTGGCTTTAGGGCGTGGGCTTGGAGGGGGTCTAGCGGGTATTTTGGGTGACAAGAGTGGTAAACACACCACCAGCAAACAAGCATCTGAGCAGAAAAAAGTGCGCAAAAGTTAAAGGTCTCTTCACACAAGGTCTGGGTCTCTTCACACAAGGTCTCGATACGGTTCCCCTCCTCAGGAACCGGATTACGAACGGAAAGGTGAGTTTCTGAACAGTGCAGGGTTTAAGTAATTACCTCAAGATACTTGGTTGCTGTAAAACCCTCTGCAACAAGTTGTTCACCTATTTGTATGGGAAATCCATTTCCTGTGTCAACCAAAAAGTGAAAAAGTCCAAGGATTCGTAAGGAATGAAAGGGTAAAGGAACGCAGGCGTACTTGTTCCCCAGTTGCGCAGTGACCCCGGAAACAACTTGTTTGCTCTAACGACGCCTCTGCAAAAAGTTAAGGTCCGAAGATCCGTTACCAAAGAGCACCTCGCGGAGAGCTAAACGTATCACCGATATGAGTCTTTTCTTTGTTTTTCTTCATTTTTTGTTTCGAGTTAGTAGAACCTTTTTGGTTATTTACAGGACAACCCGGAGGAAACCCGCTGCCATTTTAGGGGTCGGCAAAGAAAAGAAGACCCATATTATTTATCACTCATTAGTATGTCCCTTCAAACGAACAGGCGAAACACAACATCGCAACTTCCCAGACCCTGGTATATGCCAAGCAACCTTGTTCTTTACAGCCCTACCGACACAAGAACACAACAATGACCTCAAACCCCTGCAAGTCAAGAACAGTGTTAAGAAAACTTGAGGTATATCTCCCAAACTGGTGACAGAAAATGCTTTAATCATCACCTAGGTCCGCGACCCCCTTCTGGGCCCTTCAAGGGGTGGAAAGCCCCCAGGAACCTCTTGCGAGGCTTCCTGTTCCCTTCCACGCGTCCAAACCCAAGCTGCATGGCGGCCCACTTCGTGGAGCCGGGCCCAAGCGGATATCCGACCAAGGGAGCGCCCTCCCTTCAAGTTTTGTCAATTCCATCCCTCGCAGCCGCAGAAACCGGCCTTTACTTAGGAAAACTGCCGGTTACCCACATGATTTTGCAGGGATCCCACGTGAAATTCTGGAGTTTCCCTTGGCAGATCCGTGTTTGGGCAAACAAATGCAACTCTGGGGCCTGCTGTTGCAGCTGCTTGTTCACCGCCCGCAGGCCCTCGTCCGGCTTCCGCAAGTAGTGGTTCGCGAAGAAGGGGACGACCTCCTGGCCGAAGTTATCTCTCGGGCGCGAAATGGCTTCTAAGCAAATGATTGCTTGGTTGCCGTGGACCCTTCCGCAAAAAGTGTGACTGTCTTCCCGGGTTCATGCTCAAAAACCTGTTGATTTTGACTTCAACCAAAAAAGTTAAAGTCTGAAGACCCGTCACCCAATACCAATCAAGACGGTTCAAACCATCCCACATGTCCTGTGCAACCCGCCTCTCAGAACCTGAGGGTCCTCTAACGGCTGGGGCATTCAGGGTCCCTTTTGGGAGAATGGGAAACCAAAGCAAAACCACCCATGGAACCCCGGGCCCATTTTGAGACATGTCTCGGGCCCAAGAAGAAGTCATCTCGGGCCCAGAACCGTGTGGCTTCCTGATCCAGGTCGCCTGGGAGATGGAGCCCCAAGACTGTTGGTGGCTTCCGATCGCCTGGTCCAGTCATGTTTTTCCCTCAGGGGACATGGCAACACGTTTGCCAGAAAAGTTCGGCGAGGAAGCTTCGACTTGGAGCCAGCCTCTGACCATGCCAGCTGCAGGTGGTTGAACTGAGGCGCATCAGCGAAGGCCTGTTTGAAGGCAGAGGAAACCCGGGGCGACGAGGTCTTTCCCGGGGTCTCTGGTGTACGACGGACAAACACTTGCGCCGCGTGGCAGGACATTCATCCCCCAAACGAGTGTCATCCACGCTGGAGCTTGTCCAGTATTTATCCCACTACCCACCTTCTAGCAATGGTCCAATCCCTGCCTGCTGCGGAAGGAGGGTATTTGAAAGGTCGGATGGTTGATCCCAATCCTAGTCCGCTAGCAAAGGCACCAGTGGTAAGGATTGCACGGCCCACTCCAAGGAACACAGTAGAAATCTGAGTTACGAATTGGAAGCCGCATCCAAAGGATCTGGATAACCAGTTCACCAACACTCGCTTCCTGAGTGGATTGGGTCAAGCGTGCTGTTTATCACATTGCGTACCCAAAACACTTGGGTGCATCCCCTCATTCCTAACCTATCGCACCAGCAAGCAAAGTCTCAGGTCAGGCACGCACACGTAAACCTTCATCAACTCGAATCCGAATTATCGGTCTTAAACTTTAAATCCCCTTGTGAGGTCAAATCGCTTCTTACTGGCCCACGTTCCCCGCCCCCCGGCACCAAAATGCTAGTGGGGGGATCCGTACGGATAATAAGGTCCAAGATCCAACCGTAGGGCCTTCTCGCAGGGCCCCTTACAAACCAGAATGCCGTTCCAAAATGTGCTAAGGTGCTAACAACCTTTCGCTCTCCTCAAATGCCCTGCTACAAGTGAAACACTTTTAGTGGGTTAAACTCGGAAACCATCACAAAACCCACTCAAAATCACTAAAAACCACAAACCAAAACACCAAACACACACACACACAAAACAAAACAACACAAACAACCACCAACAACCACTAAAAACCACTCCAAAAAAACAACTCAAAACCCACGAAGGCCCGGAGGATCGATCCGGTCGCTGATTTTTTCCGCTGGTCCTGAAGCCCGCCTTGGCCTCGGAGGCCAGGAAGTTCCGCACGGCCTCGGCCACCTCCTGGGGTCCGAAGGGCAGAAAGGGCAAGACGTCGGTGAGCCGGCCCCGGATCTCGCTCTCCCGGAAGAAGTGGCTGTCCTAGACAGCAAAACCAACGCAAAGATGGGGGGGGGGAGGGCTGCATTTGGTAGGGGGGGGGGGGTGCTTTTGGTAGGGGGGGGGGGGGGCGCTTTTGGTAGGGGGGGAAGGGGGGGCTGCTTTTGCTACAAACCTAAAAACGCAAAATGGTGGATGGGGATAAGGGGGGGGCGCCTGCTTTTGTAGGGGGGGGCTGCGGGCTGCTTGCGTTTCAAAATGCAAGCCGTGTTTTTTGCCCCCCGGAAAGAAGGAAAACAGAAAAAGACCGAAAGAAACAACAACACAGGTGCGCTGCAGGGATCGCAAAGAAACACTAAAAGGTTCAACATGGAGCTCGGGATAAAATCCTAATCCGTAGTCCGGATGCGTTGGGAAGCCACTGCCGTTGTGGGAAACCACTAAGTACCACCTGGCATGAGGATTCACGAGGACTCAGGACTGACCTTGGAACAACCTAGCCCATCTGAAAATCCGAGCAGTCTGGAAAATCTGGACCCCGTTCTTTTCAAAATTCAGCCTGGAAATCTTGGGGCCTCTTGGTGTTAACTTGCACGAGCTCAGGCCTTTTTTGCAATCCACAGCAAGAAGCGTTCCACGCTTCCCAAAACGGCTGTGAGTGCAAGTTGCAGGAACGAAGCGCTCTCGATCAAACTGGGGCATGAAAACGGCGGCTCACTTGGGGCAATAGCAGCCCCCAAGTGAGCTGTCGTGTTCATGCCCCAGTTTGATCAGGCACGTTTCGTTTCTGCAACCTGTACTCACAACCGTTGTTGGAAGCCAGGAACGCATCTTGCTGTGACAAGGCCTTGCAACAAGGTCGGGAACCGAGCTCGACTTTCCAAACCCAGGGTTGAAATTGAACAAAGTTGGGCTAACGTCAGTTTCTGCGCACCCGTAGCGCCATATGAAGAAACTCGGTTCATTTGTTGAGACCCCGTAAATTGGAAGAGTTCTGAGAATAGGGGGGGCATGAGTGTGCCGCGTTTGGTGCAAACAGTCCCAGTCTCCAATCTCATCACCGAGATGGGTGATAGGAGGCAGCAGCAAACATGTCAAGACTCACGACTCCTCGGTTTTTTTCTTCGAACTGAGTCCGCTAAGTTCCAACCAATTTCAAACTTCGACAGTTTCTCCAAACTCGGGCTGTTGCGATTGGACTTGGAGAATCTCCGAACTATGGCCCGTTGTCTCCAAACTCAGTGAGGGTTTGGAGATACTCCAAACTCAGGCTCATAATCTCCAAACTCTAGCCTCTAGCCAATTTCTCCCAACTCAACCTGAGTTTGGGGAAACTCAGGCTCGAGTTTGAAGATTTCCAAATTCGGGTCCGAGTTGCCAAACCCAGGCCGTTTTCCCCCAACTCAGGCCCATTGGGGCCTGCGTTCACTCTTTAAAGTCAGGCTCCTTTTCTCCAAGTTCAGCCTTGTTTTCTCTAACTCAGCCCGTTTTCTGCAAACCGTGGATGACTTTGCAGATTCTCTAAACTGAGGCATGTGTTCTCCAACAACTCAGGCCCGAGTTTCGAGAATCTCCAAGCGCGCCGCCCGAGGTTGGAGAAAACGGACCTGAGGTTTGAGATTCTCCAAACTCGAACTGAGTATCGAATTTTGGCAAACTCGGGCCCGAGTTTTGGAGAAAAGGGCTCGAGTTTGGAGATTCTCCAAACTCAGGCCCGTTTTCTCCAAACTCGGGATGAGTTTGGAAATTCCCCAATCTCAGACAGATTTTCTCCAAACTTAGGCCTGCGTTCGGAGATTCTCCAAACTCAGTTCGGAGATTCTCCAAACTCAGTTCGGAGATTCTCCAAGCTCAGTTTGGAGATGCTCCAAACGCCGGCCCATTTCCTCCAAACTCGGGTGCGCTTGCAAGCTCGGGCCCGAGTTTGGAGAAAACGGGCCTGAGTTTGGAGATTCTCCAAACTCGGGCCCGTTTTCTCCAACCTCGGGCTGAGTTTGGAGATTCTCCAAACTCCAAATTTCAATGTGTTTTTCTCCTGCAGAACGCTTCTTTTGCCTGACAATCTCCATCCGAACGCTTATTTTCTCCACCAAAACACTTGCCGAACGCTTCTTCGCGTGTTTCACAAAATGAGTTTGGAGAAAACGGGCCTGAGTTTGGAGATTCTCCGAACTCGGGCCCGTTTTCTCCAAACTCGGGGTGAGTTTGGAGATTCTCCGAACTCGGGCCCGTTTTCTCCAAACTCGGGGTGAGTTTGGAGATTCTCCAAACTTAGGCCCGTTTTCTCCAAACTCTGAGTCCAAACTCTGAGTTTGGAGATTCTCCGAACTCGGGCCCGTTTTCTCCAAACTCGGGGTGAGCTTGGAGATTCTCATTCTCCAAACTTAGGCCCGTTTTCTCCAAAATCGGGGTGAGTTTGGAGATTCTCCGAACTCGGGCCTGTTTTCTCAAAACTCGGGCTGAGTTTGCGGATTCTTCAAAGTCAGGCTTGTTTTCTGCAAACTCAGGTTCAGTTTAGAAGTTCTCCAACCTCGGGCCCTGTTCCTCCATTTTCCAAACTCGGAGAGCTTCTTGGCTTCGTACAAAGAGTTTGGACTGACTGACAAGTCTTCTTCAAACTCAGGCCCATTTTCTGCAAACTGGGGCCTGCGTTTGGAGATTCTCCAAACTCAGTTCGTTTCTCCAAACTCGGCCCGAGCTTGCTCCAAACTCAGGCAGGGCTGTTTTCTCCAAAGTCGGCTTGAGTTTGGATAATCTTCACGCTCAGGCCCGTGTTTTGCAAACTCGCCTGGCTTTGCGTGCGAAGACGCGTTTCGCAAATGTATTGGTGGCGACTATCCGTTTTTCGATGGAAATTGAATGGGTCAAACAAGGGTTTTGTTTGGTCAATATAGACAAGACTAAGTTCGGCAAATCTCGAAACTCAGGCTGAGTAAAGGCCAACTTTAGGGACCCCCAAATTGATTTCTCAGGGCTGAGTTAGGAGAAAGCGAGCTTGAGTTTGGAGAGCTTGGAACATCTCCAAGCTCAGGCTAAGACGTGGAGAAAAGCAAGCCTAAAATTGGGGCACATTCCAAACTCATCCATATTTTTGGAAACCTGAAGGCGAACATACAAGCGAGCATTATCCTCAGAAATCTGCAACTCCCCAAGGAAAAGGGCTGCGCCATCGTGATGTAGTCACTTGCATTACCCTATTCCGGAACACTGCTCGGATCAAACGGGAGCAGCGCTTCCCGAGACAAGCTTGCTAAGGTATGTCCGCATGTTTTGACAGAGATTTGGAGTCCTTGTTTGGCGTGTGTTTTGCTGGCACAAGGCTTCATTGGCCCGGATAGCATTGAAACGGCATGCTGTGGCATGGTCCAAGCAGTCTTGGCGTGTGGGGTTACCGGTTCAAAACCTTTGTGTTGTTTGGTTGCAAAAACGTAATCTGAGCTACTTGAGGCACTGGAAGAGTGGTGGTGTGCGCTATTTTTCTGAAACCCTTGGAACGCTTCTGCAAACTATTCCCCGGGACCTCGCGCAAGTTAACACCTCTTGGTGTTGTAAGGCATGCCGCCCACGACTAGGGTAACAGACACACTGAAATCTGGAACCGTCCTGTCTGCAGCACCCTTCTTCGAAGGGGTTTGAAACAAGTCATTCTGCTGTCCTTCCATTCGGATGAGGTTCAACTTAGGACCGAGAGTGTGTCCAGTACCCAGGAACACACACACACCCACACATCTCAGGGCCTACGATTTTGGATCCAATCTTGACTTGCCGGTGTTCAGCAGGGAATGAGTCAGGGAATGACCCCAAACCATCCCCTGCTTCCTTTCAGGAAATCCCCAGGTTCATTCTCTCATTCCCGGGCTCAAAGGCATCCATCCCCAAATCGGGCGCTTTTCCCCGCTTTCCGCGTTCCGCGTGTACAGGTGTCCAGTGGGGGGTTCCGATGCCCGCTTCTAGGGGATTGGATACTTTCAAAACCAGCCTTCCACCCAACCGAAAACCTCCAGGCTGTGGTCTGCTTCCAGGGGATCAATTGAATCATTGTCTGATGTCCCGATTGCTGTTGTTCTTTCGCACTTACATGTATCAGTAGTGTTTGCAAGATCCTTCAGTGCAATGCACTTCATCTCAGTTGCCTCTTACAAACCCAGGACTAAAAGCTGATCACCTTGTGGGGCAACTACAAATGGACCAACATCGGAAAAGGTGAGCTCAGGTCGATTCGCTTGGGGAGTTTCCCGGGAGTTATTGTTGATAACAATTCATTTTTTTTTATTTATTTTATTTATGTTTATTTTTTTTATCAGTTGAGTGGTTGGATTCCAACCACTAAACCACACTAAGCAAAAAACGCAAAAAAATATTTCCCAACAACAACCATGCATAGGATAACCCTCGGGAAAACACTAACCCGATCATATTTTCGCATTTCCGTATCTTTCCCACATTTGGGGGCCCACATTTCTTGGCTGGAACTAGGACCCCAGCAAAAACAATGCCCGGTAGTGGAAAGCAAAGAGCCCACAAAAAGGCAAAAAAAAGGCAACTAATTCTGGGGAAGACTTGGGGTCATTTCTAGCGCCGGAGGGAGTCATGGCGCGCGCGTAGCTCCTGTCTGGCGGGTGGGTTGCTGAGCTCTTGGTCCACCGCCTCGCGCAGCAGCTCCTGCCAAACGTTCGCTGCTCTCGGGGAGCGGATGAGCTCTGAAAGGGATCTGCCTGGAGTCTCCATGGCCCTTACATGGGGTCATCACCCGAAATCAAGGGGTCATGGACCCATTCTTGGAAGGGTCATGGAGACTCTAGGTGCCTGTTTTTGAGGGCACCCCCCGTTTTTGTTGTTTGTGCTTTTTGGGCGAGAAAAAGAAAAAGAAAAAACACACAATTTCTGGAGGGTTCACTAAACATAGACACAATGCCATGGCCAGCTGGCTTGGGATGAAACATCGCAATTATGTATCCCGCAAGCAAACGGACGGCCGGTCCGGAACGCCGGAACGACCACTTCGCCGGACATAAATGTTGCTTCTCCCCAGGGAAAAAGAAAAAAAACATAAATCAGCACTCACCCCTTCTAAGAGCTGCAGGCGCTGCTCGCGAATTAAGTCGAAACTAAAGCTTCCTAAGTTTAAACTAGCCAAATCAAGCCTGAACTTGCTATTTGCCACTAACATGGTTCTCCCCAAAAGTAGCATTAAGTCCAAGAACTCAAGGAGTGAGTGAAACAGACAAACAAGGACGACTGGGCCCAAGATCCTTCCCATAGATTCCCCTCGAACAAGTTTCGAATGCACAGGGCTCGAGAGGGGCCGAAAGCGCACCACCGGGACCTACGCAACTCTACACCTTGAGTTTGGGTAAACAACCGGAGTAAAAGTGAGGGGTAAACACTTGTTCCATCCAAGTACAGGGTGA
Organism: Effrenium voratum; assembly: GCA_963377175.1. Lineage (NCBI taxonomy): Eukaryota > Dinophyceae > Suessiales > Symbiodiniaceae > Effrenium > Effrenium voratum. Next base: position 419,248 of record CAUJNA010003590.1, on the reverse strand, counting down.
AGAAACGCAAGCGTACTTGTTCCCCAGTTTCCCAGACCCCGCAAACAAGGGATATCCTTTTCTGGTGGACCGTGAACCCACCAAAAGGGCAAAAAGGTGGCACTGAACACTTTGGTGGCACCGAAATGCCTGGCATGATGATGAAACATGCGCCTGGTCTGCACAAGCGTTTTGACTGCTTCATCCCACAATCATCTGCTAAGTGCCCGCACGCAGGATCCTCACATAAAATCGCTTGGACAAGGGCGCCCTTGGAAAAGATGTCTTTCACCCATGACATGATAGTGACATTGGCTCAAAGTGCCGCCGGCCTTTCGGGACCACCAGGTTTAGTTGGCAACCTGTTCACCCGACAACACTTGATCCGGGGCCAAAACGGGAAAGGCAAGATGGGCTTTGGACAAAGCACCCCCTGGCCACCTAAAACCTGCTGATTCTCAGCAGGGAATAAGTTGGAATGACCCCAAGAAAAACCATCCATCCTCTGGTTTTGTTTCCGAGAATCCACTTCCGGTTCATTTTTTAATACCCCCGGACACGCGAAGTCATTCACTACCTATCGCACGAAGGCCAAGGCGCGTAAGCGGCGCAGTCCGGATCTCCGTCCACACCTTTGGGCAGCACTTGCTTGGTCTCAGCGCATCGGCCTTCTGTCTTGGCAACCTCAGCTGAAACTTGAGTGTCGAGATACGAGTACCAGGTACTCAAACCGAATAGACCCGGGGGGGGGGGGGAGGCGAAATCCAGAAATTGCACCATCAATAAAACCATGGTTCAAACCAAGAAGTTGGCAAGTAGTTACAGGGGAATCGAATCATTTCATTGGGGTTCCAAAAGGCTAACTTGCTGGTTCACAGGATAGTCATGGAAAACCAACGGAGTCAAACGCAAGCAAGGTACTGGGGGCCAAAGAAAAAAGGTTTAAAACTGTACCATCTAAATTATGCAGGTCTACCACCGGCAACACACACACACACACATCTTCCCAAACTTGCGAAAGCCAAAACCAAAGAAGAAAAAACAAAAACTAGCGGGTCTGGGAAACAGACTGTCCATTCCAACCTTTGTATCAAAGTTCACCTTTGGGCCTTTTCAAGAGGATGGTAGTCTTCCACAGCCCTCCTTTGCACACATCGATGCATGGGTGGCAGACAAGCATCACCCTGCAGCTGTTCAATACGGAGACAAGCTCCATGAGGCTAGCTCCGAGAAAAGAAACATCTCAAGCCAACTCATGTTCAAAGGGGAATCTGATCTGCGCGCCTCACTTCCTGCGTGGATTGGTAAAAAAACACACACACACACTCAAACTTGACTAAAGTCCAGAAACGCGAAAGGTAAAACGCGGTTCTTGGATGCCTCGAGCTTCAGCGGAAAAAAACCGGGCGCCCCTTTCGTTCCTAGGATCAAGAGCTCAGAGCTTGCCGAGGCGCCGCGGCGGGGTGGCGCAGCACCAGCTCCTTGGCCAAGTTGCTGGTGAGGACAAAGGTGGCCTCACTCGAAATTTTAAGGCCCCGAACGACGCCAGCTGCGGTGGTTCGGATGCCCTTTTCTAGGTCCTCCAGATTTGAGAGGTTGGAATAATTAAGGGTACCCGACTTCTTTTTCTGTTTCGTCCATTTTAGTAGGGGAAGCCTCCCAACCAAAAAAAGGGAGAGAAGGGCACCAATTGCTGGGGGGCCTAGTGTTGATGGCGAACAAGAATCGGTTGAACCCTGCGGGGTACGAGATATGAAGGTCCTGGAAGGGGAAACTCTTCAACGGGATTGAGGTCCTGGAATGGGAAACTATGAAGACATGTGCCCTTTCATGCGGCTTGATGGAACATGCCGTGGAATACGAGGGCATCTGGTAGCTTGGGAGCGGACACCGTCCTCAGGTGAGCCAGAACCGAACTTGGTAAAAAGTACATTACTCCACCAAGCCTTGCTGCTCCATGGGACAAAGCCAAGCAAGACAAAGGGTACAAGACTTGCAGCGAATGGCAGGGCATTGGTCAACCTGCAGGTTTCAGATCCGGAGGGCTCTGGGGTTCCCCCAGCCAGCGGAAATGGTGAAAGCCACACCTCCATTTGCTTTTTCGCCCCCCGCGAAAAAATGAGAAAATAGGTCCAGTAGTGATAGGTTCCCTTTAAAACCAACAGGGGAAAATAAACAACAAATTCATTTCACCAAATGGAAGCACATCTTCTGCTAGGAATCAGCTTTTTTTGTAGGAGGATAAAGGTCTGCCATCTCCAACTGTGAAAGCTTGGAATGTGGAACTCCAAGCTAACGACTTCCGTATGAGTGCGGCACGATAGGTGTGAATCTGAATTGGGAATCGTTTACATGCGGGGTCGTCTCCATGGTCACACTAAGATTCGTAGCCATGCGAGTGCTGGTTAATCCCTTGGGGATAGTGCGCCAGCCATCTGAAATCTGTCCCTCGGACCTCCGGGGAACAGGAACAAGGAAGGGTCCATAGTTGGATTCACCAACTGGAAACGCGCCCAGTTTTATAGACCCATGACTGGAACGGAGAAATCCGTGGCTTACACACACCACCTCGACTGAAACAACTGCAGCACTGCAGGCACCTCCATATAACCGTCGCGCAGCACAATATAATGTTAACCCCGGATTCATAAACCCCTATAGGCGGGGTTATCCCTGGTTTTAGTGGGGATTCACTTTTGGAGGGGACCACCCCCATATTAACAAAGAGGTGTTCATCAATCTGGGGTCAACATTATGTTCTGCTTCCATTTGCTGCAGTCCCCTGGAAAAATGCAAAAACATGTCCAGTAGTGAAATCGATTCCCTTTACAACCAACGGGGGAAAATGAGAAATATTCCTTTCACCAAATGGAGGTACATCTTCTGCAAGGAATCAGCCGGGGAAAACCAAACAGGGAAAAAACAACATATTCCTAACCAAATGGAAGTACATCTTCTGCAAGGAATCAGCAAACAGGGAAAAACAACTATTCATTTCACTAAATGGAAGTACATATATGTATCTAACTTTGACGCGAAAGCCAATCAAGCCGCGTTGGAGGCCGAGTAGTCTCGCCCAGTTCGAGGATCGTAGACCGTGCCTTGGAATCATCGAATTGGCCCAGGTGATCGCCCACTTTTTCTCCAAGAAGAAGAACATGAAAGGAGCAAATGAAACAAAACACATATGATAGACCATGATTTGTGTTCCCGTTTTTTTTTCAGGTTGTTCGTGTTTCAGCGATATCTTACGCTAATAAATCATCGGTAAAAGACACGTGATGGTAAGTGAAACGGGAGATGAATGCCTGGCTGACTGCTTACACGTTCCGCCAAGCTTTTCTCACTTCCATAAATAGAAGGTTAACCTTTTGGAGTCATGACTAAAACTAGACCAGAAAGGAGAAACCAAAAGGTCAGTCAAAAGGTCGATTCGCTTTGGGCAACTGAGTTTTGCAACTGCTACGCGTTGTCGGTAACCCCCGTGGCTGGACTTGGTAACCTCTGAGCTCGGATTGTCACCCCGGTCTCGAGCGGCTTTGCGCCCAGGCCGGGAACCACCAACTGAGTGGCACAAGATGTCGCATTCAAACAAATGGCGAGCATGTGCGGTTTTGTCGGCTGTCAAACTCCTGCACCCTCCCAGCCACCTCAGGCTTGGGCTGGCTCAGCGCCGGTTTAGTGTGGCCTTAAGGACTTTTACATGGATGCTATCGGGTTGGGACGATTGGTGGGTTTACGGATGGTTTGCATAGGATTTTGCCTAGGGTTGGTTTCGGGTTGGTTCAGGGCTGGCTTAGGATGGATTTCGGGTTTCGGGTTGGCTTGAGGGATTCAATAGGGTGGGTTTAGAGGTTGGTTTAGTTGTGGCTTTGGGTAGGTTTAGGGTCACCAAAAGCTGGAAACATCTTGCAGCTTGCAAAAAGCCACGAAAGCCAAAAAATCCAGCCCGGAGAAAAGCATAACACAATTGCGCAAGTTGAGGTATGCAACCCGTTGGTCCAGGGCGAGCAGGTGGGTCCGAGTGGGTTGAGGAGTGGCGTTCGGCTCGCCACCCAGGTCACTGACAGACCTCCGGACGACCTGGCCCGCCAAACCTAGGAAAAAGAAACCCGGGGTCCGTGCGGGGCCAAGAAACACGTCCCAACTTGATTGCTGTTGACCCATTTGCAAAACGTTTAACTTGTTGTGGGTTTAGTGGAAAACCCCTTGATTTTCCAAGAAGTTAAAGTCTAAACATCCAACCCAATAGCAGTCAAGCCAAGATATGTAAGGCGTGCATCAATGGGAAACCGCTCGCTGTCAAGGGGCCGTACTCCCCGAAGACGGTGAGCAGGGCCCGCGCGAAGCCCGAGTTCGCCTTCTCGATCTCGTCTAGGACGATGACCTGAGTAATCGATGCCAAGCAGGGCTGGAAGAGCATTGTTGGTCAACTCTGTTCTCCGTGTGAATTCCTGGTGTCAGGTTCGAAAAAAGGGGATCTGATCGGGTTTCCGCCCCTAAGGCCTTCATTGGTTTTGCATCCCGCAGGAAGGCTTCCTTGGTGTGACACGTTTGGGTGTACCTGGGACAGGGTGTCATTTCGCGAATGGCTCTCCTTACTATCGGCACTTCGGGAATTCAAGCATTGCACTCCAGATTGACATTGATTACATGGAACCCAAAAGCTTGGGCTCTCTGAAGAACCTTTGAGCGTCGCTTTGCAGAATGTGCCACCCCCTTGTTCAACATCTTAAAGCGTCCCGTTCAGGGTCCAGGTGTTCTTCCCACCCGATTTCGCGCCAGGGTATCTGTCAAAAAATGCAAACGGGCAACCTTTAATGGATTAAAATGTTTTTTAGCAGTTGAGTGGTTGGATTTCCCACTAAACCACAATAAGCACACATGTGAAAAGTTTCCCAACAACAACATCATGACGAGGGCGCCGGCGACTCGAAAAAACTGGGCTAGCCCTCAAGGCTCCGGCGGCGTCTGGGTGCGAGCGCACCAGGTCAGGCAGGTCCCCGGAGCCCTGGATGCCCCGCGGGGGGCCGAAGAAGGTCTTCCTCGGCACACGGCGAGCCGTTGGCCCCGGCGGGGAAATGCAAACGGGAACTTGGGGGGTGAAGTTCTTCTCCAGATTCTCCAAGTTAAATCAACATACGAACCTAGTAACTAACTTTTGCTGGCCAATGATTCCCTATTCGGGGCTATTCTCGGGGTCATGAAATTTCTTGTGGCTCCCCATGCTGTGGCGCTGAATCAGTATTGGATTATGCGACAAGTCAACCCTAAGTTGGAGCCAACTTGTAATCCCTGATAATCATGCATTGCACCTCAGGGACGGCTGTCACTGTGAGTGATTGGGGCACACTGCGTCTATAGTTTCATCAGCTGTGACATATCTGGACAGAAACCAAAGCATAGATCCCCCGCCACGCTTCTCAGAGAGAGCTCGTTTGCTCGCAGCTGTTCGCTCGGTCAATCATAGGAAAGCTTTGGGCTTCAAGCCCACCGGTCGCTCAAGGTACCCTGGGAGAAAAAAAAAGGGACGCCAGTTGTGTGATGGACAGTTTTTTGAAGGGGAACATAGGTGTTGCTCCCCTTTCCTGCAGTATGTCAAAGCGAAAGGCGCACCGCCCGACATTTGGCGGCGTCTGGCTGCATGGTAATTCTCCGTGGGTGAAAATAGGAAGCAGCCCAGAGGGGTCGGAATATCTGTTGCACGCGCAGTTCGCATCCGAGTGGCAGGTCTTCAGCCATGCCTCGGAACGCATATGACTAGGAACCCCAAGCTTCGTGCCAATTCTGGAAGAATTGCTGGTGCGATAGGCAGGGAGTGAGGGAATGACCCTTGTAAGCCATCCTTTGTGGTTTCCGTTAAGGCTTGTGGTTTCCTAGGGGCCCCTGCCCTACTGAGCACCAAGCAGGGACTAAGGGTGGTTTACTGCACCTCCCAACATGGCAGCTAACACAGGGTGCCTTGAAGAGGAAAGTCATCTTGGGTCCACGGGTGCTAGCGTGTGAACCAACAGCAAACTGGGAGATGCATGCCCTTCTCGGGCACCTCGAACATGCGGGTAGCTTAAAATTTTCACAACGAGACTGAAGCCGTTTGGGATGGCACTGGGACGGATGTCTCACCCATCACAATAACTTGATGGTGCGCAGTAGGGTATGACCCAGGGTGTTGGGAATGAACCTACGGATTCCCTGAAAGGAAACCATAGGGGATTCCTTTGTAGGCGTCATTCCCTCATTCCCTGCCTATCGCACCAATAAAATAACATGCAAAGCCAACCATCTGAGTCAATCGAACTGCTCATCGAAACCTGATAAAGGACTCCACGTTTGCCTCCCTTTCAATAAAATCCCGCGAAAAATCAATACTTGCCCAAAAGGCATGGAAATAAGAGGATAACCTTTGAAGCCACAGCAAGAACTGGAACACAGTAGGAAAGTCAAACAGGTCCAAAGATCAACTTCGCTCCGTGCAACCGCAAAATTCAAACCCAAGTCCTCCTTTCCACCCAGCCTGAAATCTTTCGTTTGGACTGCAAACCAAATCTCGGTGACCTTTTCTCTCGAGGTAATGGGTTGTCACACGCTCTCCAGATTCTCATGGCTCGAAAATCCTGGAACACTATTGTTCTGCCTGGTGATTCTGTGAAGTTGCGATTTTTGCTGGGTCTCATCTTTCAGAAAAAGCTTCAAAACTGAAGCAGGCAGTAGCTGAACTGCTAAAAGCGACGGGCCTGCTTTGCCAATCCCACCCTCCTGAAACATGCTTCTTGACCGCCAGCTGCCGCCAAAGCTCGAAATTGGTTCCTCAGCCGGCCATCCGTGCGCAGCCCTTTAAGAGCCCAAAGGAAAAAAACCTCTCCGTCGCCCCGATGAGGCGCCCCTAAAGCAGGGATCCTTACATGCATTACACACCGATCGAGCATTGCACCTTGCAAATGGTACGGTTTTTCCAACTTGATCTCGGTGTTGAAAAAGCCACATGTTCCAAATGGTTGCAACATGTAGTTAAGGAGCCCTGGAAAAGGAGAAAGGAAAACGACAGGTTCTTGGTGGACGTGCTGTTCCCTTGCGGGTGGTTTTGAGGGACTTGAAATGACACTCTCGAGACATGATGCGCAATGCATTGGCCGAAAACGAGTAGCTGAACTCTTTATTTTCAAATGGTTTTCTCACTTCTTGAGTGGATTGGCACAAAAAGTTCAGGAACTTGAAATTTACCAGTAAACTGGTCTTGACTACAGTCCAGGAACTCAGGGAGGGACTCTTCACAAAAAGTATAACTCCCAGGAGTGCGAGCTTCTTGGTTGGAAAGGATTCTCCAAAAGTCCATCCAAGGGCCCCTTCGGTTCTGTACACCAAGCCATGCTTCAAGGGCGAATCCCTCCTAGGTCCTCCAGTAGAGAGGTTAGAATAAGGGTACCAACTTTTTTCTATAGTCTATTAGAGTAGGGGAACCCTCCCCCCAAAAAAGGGTAAAAGGGCACTACTGCCTTTTGTTCAGGAAAAAAAACATCACATTCCTGTCCACTTCTCCAGTGGACTTTGCATCTGCGTGTATCAATGGTACGCCCGTGGAGGACGTTCACCCTACACAACCAGATCGGCCGAAGTTGGGGTTGTCCCTCTGGGCCCCTGCGCTCGGTCCTTATGTCTCTCTTGGAAAGTTGAAGCGATCAAATTTAGCCTTTTTCCTCAGAGCCACCAAAAGAACAGCTCGAATCATATATTTCCCAGTTCTTGGCTGGACCTGGAAAGAAACACAACGATGATTCATCCCCTTGTTGCCTTTTGTGTCAAGCATATGCCGCACATGATATGTGGGCGGGCCAATGCCGCTTCGGAAATGGCAATACCTGCGGCTGATACCTGCGGATATGCTACTACCTGCGGTTGGCATGTAAAAATCGGGGACCAACCACAACAGACTCACCGGTCAGCCCTTGGAGAGCTGACACTTTGTCGAGGCGCATGGGGAAGAGACGAAACCGCCCGGTGGCCTCTAACTCCTGCACTCATCTCAGCTTCCCACTGCTTGGTTTGGAGCCGAAAGGGCGGGGGGACCCTATCTACCCTCCATAAGAACCAGGGGTTCAGATCCCAAACCACCAACTAAGGCTTATTTTATCACCCCCCCAACAAAGGAGGAGAAACAACAACAACCAGCACGCAGATATGTTTTTCTAAGGAGCAGCAGCGACTTGACAAGTTGGAAGAAGCACACCACTCAAGGGGCAGAAAGGACAGGCCTGACCGGGTGCAAACAAGTTGCCTGGTTCGCCTGGTTCGCCCAGCTGTCACCTTTAGCCTTTAGCTTTGCACATGGCCTCAGACAATCAGAGCATGTGCTAAATGCCTCAAGGGCTCTGGCTGATTGCTGAGGCCAGCTGTGGGCGAAAGGGTTCAACCCCTCTTTGAGTTGCATCATCCCCTTTAAAAACTTTACCAACATAACCTGAATTGCGCCACCTAAGAAAGAGGAGGGAACAAAGTGAATGGTGGCTTGCAACGAACCCCCAGCAGCAGAAAAAGGGGAACGCAAGATAGACTCACTTCCTGAGTTGGTTGGTTAAAAACAGGCCAGCTTGATATTTGCCAACAAAATGGTACTACTTAAATTAAATGACTAGAATCCAGAAACTCGGGAAGTGAGCAGAGGGGCCCTCCCGTCCTGAATCGGCCGGTTGTGGATGAGTTCCGCAATCTGCCTCGCTGCCATGGTCTTGCCTGACAGGTGGCCAGGCTGGAAAACTAAAGGTCAAAAGGTCAGAGCGTATGTGCACATACATTCTGGTTTGTGGTTCCAGTCAAATAGGGCATCCAGCTTCAAGAAAGACATGGGTGGAGAAGGGTGGGTTCTACAGGCGCTTCGAAGTGAATTTAACATTGGCACATGCTGCCTGCTGTCGCCGAAGCCAAGACAGGGCGGCGAAAACACCCTTTGCGCCCCCGGAAAGGGAAAACCATTCCAACAAAACCCTTGTTGATTCCGTATTTTCCCTCCCACCAATTCACAAGGAACCTGACAAGGGGGGTACTGGAAGACTGGACTATTTTCCCTCTACAGGGACGCCTGTCAGGATCCATGTTAAAATTGGTGGGGGGGCAAAGAAGAGCCCAAGCAAAACGGACTTCGAGGGGTCGAATCCGAGACTTCGAACTAAAATTCTAGGGGTACCTTCCCCATTCTTTCCAGGGGCCCTTCTTTTCAGGATCAAACACCCAGAAAAACACAGCTGGGTTTTGAAAAGAACGATGGTTGAAAAGAATGGAAAAGGAATCAACCCCTAGAAAATGCCGACTCCACCTGGGTCTTGCGATTTCCACTTGGCGCCTGTGCCGGAGGGACCGGTCATCAGCAGAACCAGTGGCACGCCTGGGCCTCGGCTCTCACATCTTGCAAAACCCAGGTTTCGTGTCGGGCGTGGGGGGTTGGTGGAGCCAAGCTGGCCAAACCCACCGAACAACCAGCCCAGAGACAACCAGACCTACCGAAAACACCAGACCTAGGGAAGACAAAGAACGCCTCATCCCTGGCAAACCGGGGGCGCTCAAAAAAAGGAGACAGAGAACAAGCACTGAACATGGCAACAAATAGGTGATGCTTTAACCAGCTCAAAAGGGGAACCTGGGCAAATATGTTTTGTTTGATATTTTTGTCCAAATTCTGGCGACCATAGGGGGACCCTAAAACGTGAGCAAAACGGAGACGCACACCTACCCGGCGGATCGATCTCTCGATGGGACGAGGAGCGGTGAAGGCCTTTCCGCCGCAATCGGACGTGGCCAGGCGATTGCATGAGCCTCGCGAGACTGACCCCGTGTACCTTGCCACCAAGTCACTTCCTGAAGTGGTGGGCTAGAGGGGGAACCACCCCAGTTACTCCAGGGAAAGGGAGGGGGGCGTGGTTGCGTTGAGCCCTCTGCAAATCGGATTCTCGTTTTTTGTGGGTTCAATGAAAAATCCAACATGGTTCAACCAAAACGTTAAAGTCAAAAGCTCCAACCAAATAGCCACAAAGAAAGGAGAAGGACAAAACTCACTTCCGACCGAGGCTGGCCAAGCACGTCCTTGGACTCGATAGCTGCTGAAAGATGCTGAAAAGGGTCCGAACCCAAAACGTGTTTAAAAAACAGCCACAAACTCGAATCAAGTGTCCCGTTTTGGGAAAGCTGGAGACATACCTCTAAATGAACATCTGCCTCAGCTGCCTCAGCTTGTGGGGGGGCAACTCAACACAAGCTTCCATTTTTCTGAGCTGGCTCAGCCATTTTCCAACATGGAAGTTGACGGGGGGGTGAGAATCAATTTTAATGGGTACCCTTTTTCCCATGGAAATCCTCTGGAGAAACGTTCTGGCCTCTTGACGGCACAGTTCTGGCCCACCAATCGCTCGAAGCCGGTCGCCTGAACGCTTTGGCGCCAGGCTGGAAAACATATGAGTGAAACCTGGGGCGATGTTTGAATTCAATAAATAATTATTTAATCCACTGCATAAATCTTATTATAATGACATTGATGTAGACATTTTAAACAGATGCAGGGCAGTAGCCCCCGGGCGATGAATGTACAACAAGCCCTGGTATCAAAAGGGACTACCCAAAAAAAAGTGTAGAGAATCAACGGGGCGAATTTCCGCCATGGCAAGGCTGATATTTTTGCCAGAAGCTTCATTTGGCTCAATTGGGCTGCCTGTCGGGAGCAAGGGTTCTGATTGGGAAAACTCAGCCCAGCTTCATTTCAGTATATTTTAGTGAAATTCAGTACTCCACAGACCGACGCTTGGGAGTTGCATGGACGCATCCCAAACCCTCCTGATTGCAGGTGTTGAGACCGAAGTGGGAACGTGCCAAAGGCATCTTATTCCTGGGGTTGGCGCAACTCAACTGGGTCCTCCAGTAGAGGTTAGAAGAAGGGAACCCTTTTTTCTGTAGTCTATTTTAGTGGGGGAACCCTCCCAACCTCCCAACCAAAAAGGGGCAAACGGGCAAAGCTGTTGCGCACTGTCAGCCTCGCAAAATGTCCAGTGTCGAGATGGATAAGGGAGGCCTGAGAATTGCGAAGCGCTGCCCAGGTTGGTTCCCGAGATAGCCAAGTTGCTACTTTTTCAGTCACTGTTGCTGGTTTTTGGAGTAAAGTGCGTGGAACAAAACCAGCAACTGGCGGTCCAGGTCAGTTGGTCTTTCTTGCCAATCACCCCTAGCCAAACAGTGGGGCTGCCACATCCATTTTAATCCAAGTGACATGACACATTGCTGAGCTGTCCTCAGATCCCACGCTAAAAGTTTGGTCGTAATGGACATCCCCACTAAATGTAAAAAAGCCAAAAACGTAAGGGGATGGCTGGGAGCCGCCAAGATTGCACTTCGGATCGTAGCGGAAGGGCGAGTGGGCTGACGTCCCAACCTAGCTTGGACTCGCTGTGCAAGGGCCGAATGCAGCAGTCTATGGCCGTAAGGAGAGGGGGCCACGCGTTTTGGGTTGCGCACTTGTTCTGGCGAGCGAATCGAACGTTTCGGGTTGGACCCGACCTTCATTAACAGTCGCTATTCCAAGCAGATCCTGGCTGTCGCGTGTGCCTGGCACCGGGGGGAGGGTGAGGGGGGGCAGGAAACAACAAAACGACCTTTCTTACAGGAGCCCTGTTTCCGCAACTTGGCAACTGCAAAGTTGGGCCCAAAAGGCAGTTGTAGGGAACCAGGGTGTCAATGCAGTTTTGAAAGGGTCCAAGTTATCTCTGCATTGAGACATGTTACCAAACTTTGCGTGCATATAAGTTGGGGTGCCCTTGATTGGTTCAAAGGGAAACCACAAGGCCCGCGCACTTCCCTTTTTTGCCGCCCCATGGTTGACCCGAGCTCGCCTTTCGGACCACCGGCGGCTCGGGCAGCTGGCTGTCTGAAGGCATTGCAGCAAGGAAGAGGCAAACCAAACCGAACTAATCAACACAACCAAACATGAACACCAAACCAAGCAAAACATAATTACACAAAGACGCACCAAACCAAACAGAGAACCAAACACAAACAACCAACCAAACAAATAATAGGCAGACAAACAATCAATCCAGCCGACCAACCAAACAAGCAACACAAACAAGCAAACAAGCAAACAAACAAGGAAACAAACAGACAAGCAAGCAGACAGACAGACAGACAAACAGACAGACAGACAAACAAACAGACAAACAGACACACAAACAATCAAACAGACAAACAACCTACAACAAACCAACCTAACCAAGCCAAGCCAGACAAAACCAACCCAAGCAACAAACAAACAAACCAACCAAACAAAACCAGATCAACCAAAAAACACGAACAAACAAACAAACAAACAAACAAACAAACACAAACAAACAAACAACACCAAACAACCAAACAACCAAACAACCAAACAACCAAACAACCAACCAACCAACCAACCAACCAAACAAACAAACAAACAAAACAAAAAAACACGCAAACACAAGCAAGCACGCACGCACGCACGCAAGCAAGCAAGCAAAAACACACGCAAACAAAGAAACAACTAGCCACACCAAGCCGACAAGCCGACAAACCAACAAACCAACAAACCAACCAGCAAACCAAACAACACAGCAGAACAAGCAAACGAACAAACAGACAGACAAACGGACAGGCACGCAAGCAAGCAAGCAAACAAACGAACCAATTTATGATGCTGGGTGGTGAGTGGCCCGGAATTCGATTTTCACCAGAGAGCAAGCCAAAAAGGCCGGGTAATTGTTGGATTGTTTCAAACTATCCCCCATTTGGAACCCAGCTGCTTGCTGAACATGGGGCTGTTCTTCGCTCAGGGGAATCAAAACAACATTTGACACCTACGTATATATTATCTGTTTATTGGGGTCCTTGTTTTTGGGGGCAGTCAAGCTAGCAGGTCAGAAATTGGCTGATAAGCCGGGTTCTGATTCTGATGTGTGTTGCTGTCATTCGCTTGACTGAACTTGCTTGCTTACTTTTATTCAGTTTGATTTGATGTTTGTTGGTTCGTGTTTGCTGGTCCGTTCGTTCCATAGTCGGTGGGCTATGGGACGTCCATAGTTTTCCCTCCGTACGAGCCTTTGACATGGTGGTCAGCTGAACATCCCGCACGGGCGTGATAAGACTGGACACAGCGGCTGCTCAGTTTTATGTCGATCACCGCCTCCCAAATATATGAACCCTGTTGATGGACTCCTGCACCGCCCAAAGCGAGAAAACGTACGCTAAACTAGTATTGCAACACACACCCTTCCAACTGGTGCGAAGAGGGCTCTGTCCGTCGGTAGTATCCCTAAAACCAGAAGAAATGGAACTAAGATACAGGCACCAACATTCTAAGATACCAAGATTTAGTTTTGTTTGCCAGGCATCCCACCTCTCATTCCCTAAGGGTCCCTCTTGCATCCCCCCTGTCTTGACTACTTGGCGGGCTACCTGGAGCAGCAGTTCACAGGGAGGGAGGGAGGGAGGGAGGGTTTAAACATAGGCACCGCTGAAAAGCGGGTAGCGCTGAAAAGCGCACCATTTTTTTCTGGGCACATGGTAAAGATGACCAAGCAGGCCTGGCCAGAGAGGGAGGATGGTCATGGGGCACTTTAGCCTGCACCAAGACTGCAATATTCAATGGCCTAGTGGTCAATATATATCCCTGCTTTGCTTCAGAACTGTAACAACTGCAAAGCACTATGCATAGAGGGCACAGCCATTGAGAAAATGCATGTGGGGCTACGTGTGCTGACCATGACCCTAAGTTTCATGCCCTGTTGCACACCCGTGCACCAAACCACACTGCAGCCACAATGTGTTTGCACACAGACGCTTGCAGCCAAAGAAGTTGCCATTTGACTGTTTGGGGCAGCTGGGCACTAAGGCTCAAGCCCTGCACTGAGGTTCACTAAGGCCCCAGCAGAGCGGAGCCTGCTGCAAGCTAAGGTGCAGACACTAAGGCCCAGGCATCTAAGGCCCTCACTTCAGGGTGACACAGGCCTGGCAGGCAAAGAGGCAATGTTGCCACTCACTAGGGCGCAGTCACATTGTGGGGTTGTAAGCCTGCCAAGGCATGGACTCCATGCCTTGGATTTTCCTATCACTGTAGGGGTTGGGAACAAGTAAGACAAAGGCCAGAGGCTTAAAGGATGTTCAAGGCAAGTTTTCGCAGTTCACCCCAGCCCTTGTCAGACACTAGGGAGGGCCCCACTGACTTTTGAAGGTGTTGACCGATTGGAGGCTGGGGTTCTGCCAGCCAATGTTGCACTTTCGCCAGGACAACTGTTCAGCTTTGATGCTCCTTGATGGGATTGTCAAATTTGAACACCAATTACACACTAAACATTAATGCCAGAAACCTTGAAGACATCATGCAAGGGGGAGGGCAAACCTTCAATCAACCAAGTGGCGCAAAACATCTAATTTCCAAACAGCTCCATTGGGCAGGAAATTCGTTCAGCACCAGACCAATAAATGCTCCAGTCCCCCTCCCTGCCCCCCAGCTGCAAGCCATGCGCGTCAGCCCCAAAGCCCCAAGTGCATGTGCTGCATCGGTTGACCCTGATGAGTGCTGCCCGCAGGTGGGCTCTTCAATTGCAACGCAAGGAGAAGCCCATTGATAACACAGCGCAAACAGACATGTACACAGTGACCTTGAGCCTAAACAGGCGCAACTGAGCTGCTCAGCAAAGGCCACGCACGGCACATGCAACCACACATGGGTAACACACACACACAAACACCCACCGCTTCACAAGCTTTTTTCCAGAACGGCGCCAGGTAGCCAAGTTCAAGCTAGCCTGCAGGCCTGTAGGCCTGCAATGCTGGCTTCACTTCTTAGACATCTCAGGCTTCTTGGCATTTGATGGCTGGCTCTTGGAAGAAGAGCTCTGCTCCTGCTTCTCCTGCAAGTCCATGATCTGAAAGTGCAAGTCTGCATTCTCAATGCAGAGGGCGTCCTTTTCCTGCGGTCAAGTCAGGGGTAGCAACTGCCAGGCCCATGGTCATGCTTGGTCAACCCTGCCTGGTTGCACTTGTCATAGAACCGCTTCCACATCCCCTGGTGCTTCTCCAGAACAACGTCCCTGCCCTTCTTGATCTTCTCAGTCTCTTGCTCAGCCTTGGCACGGAGGCACGTTTCCTCCATCAGATCATTCGCAACGTGCTTGAGTGCAGAGTTCAGCTCCTTCACATCATTCTTCAAGATGCCAATTTTCTTGTTGGAGGTTGCAGCCTCCTCTGTGGCCACCTTGACAGCCTTCTTGAGTGTTCTGACACCTTGCCGCTTCTCATACGAAAGCCCTCTCTGTTGGGGCATTGCCTGCAAGCTGTCTGGACTGCAAGCCTGCTGGCCTGCATGCTGTGCTGTGCTGTGAGCCAAAAACTCATGGCAGTTCACATTGGGCATGCAAAGGTGCCCACCCACGGCAGGCACATCATTCCACTGGCTGGCCATTCGTTCAACATTATCATTTCGGTATGCGCACACAATTACCCAGTACAGTAGCAGGCTCAACAAGACAACAATTCGTTTTCCTCTCAAACTGACATCCTCACAGCCGACCAGCAGATTGGCTTCCCCAAAGCACCTGGGCATGGCTGAGCGCAGAAGACACAACTTTTCAAGGATACCCAAAGGCTAGACACAACTGGCAGACAGCCCACAGACACCACAGCTTCAAGAATCCAGGGGTTGTCTCTTTGTGGCAAAAATATAATGAATCGAGCTTCACAATGTTAAACAGTCACCCCCTCAAAATAGCAGTGTGTCACACATTACAGTGGCACGCAAGTCCGGCCCCTCACCTGGTGCGCCCATGGTGGGTGTCTACTTCAAAGCATGGCAGCTGTCATTAAAGGCATCCTGGAACTGCTTTTTGGGTTGTTACTCTCTTTGGTTTTGCCTGACCAGCATCATTGCATTCACAATTTTGGATGGGCCATTTCTCCAAGTGCAGGCAGTGCTGAGCCACTCCAAGGCCAACACACATGCCTTCACTTTGGGGAAAGAACTTCAAAAGAACGAGTGCGGGCATTTTCCCCTGGCAAGCCTTGGATTTTGGGTGGACCATGCCATGGATGCCCCATGCCATGGATGCCATGGCATGGACAGGGCTGTTTGGATTTTGGGCACCTTCCAAACCCTGAAAAATTGGCGCACACACACACAAAGCCCAGGGTTATGGACATGAAAGCAGCCACTGAGGCCATGGCAATCTGGAGACATCACCTGGCAGACATGGGATGGCAAGACCCGAAAGGAGAAGTGCCTTTTCAATATGAAAAGAATCTCGTCTCTCTTTTTCTGGCATGCTCAGCAAATATATCGCATGGCTATCAAAAGAAGTAGGCAGCAAACTGCGAGGCAGTAGTGGAGACATGTGATGTCTCAGGACAAGTTCCTCACCAAAAGCCTGGTCTCATGCAACTCCTCTTGGGTGGCCTCAAGGGTGCGCCTCATGGGTCCAAGGCAGGTCTGAAGCTCTGCCTGCAGGTCTGCAAGCCTTCCAAGTGCCTCCTGCAGGTCTGCAAGCCTTCCAAGTGCCTCCTGAAGCTCAGGTGTGCAGGAGCTGTTCATGGCTCGAAGCAACAGGAAAAAGGGCCACCTAGCGCACTGTGTGCTTGAGCAGAGGGGGCTCAGGAGGCCTGATATGCCAACGCAGCACATGGCAAAGACCACCTGTGGCTAGCTGCGCAAGGTAAACATGCAAGGATGGCCACCCCACAGCCAAGGAGGGAACAGGGGCTTGATGTGGGAACCTAGGCTGCAAATGCAAGAAATCCCACGCGTGCAGCTCAAGTTGGTCTTGAGGACCATGAACTGCCAAAGAGCCCTAATGACACAGGGGTGGGGGCACAAAAGTGGCTAAGAGGCACCACCAGTGGTGTAAGAGTGCAGGAACTCTGAGGGCTGAGCTAGCAGAAGATGCCTGGGCACATGGGTTAAGACTAACTTACACGCTTGCGAAACCGGGTGTGCAAACGCATGGATTGGCCAGGCGCAAACTTGTCTCCCACAGGCTAGGGCAAAAGGTCAGCAACGGGGCCAAAACTGGACCACTCCTGTGTAGATGAGTTGGCCTGGAAAATGCTGCTTATTGGACAAGGCATGGGCTTTGCCTCATGGAAAAATCCCATGGTGTCAGGTGACTATCATCAATTTACCATTGCGAGCTCAAACCATCCCTCCCTGATCCCTGCCAGCCTGGCATCAGATCATCCTGCCAGCCTGCAAGCCTGCAAGCCAGTTCTTCTTCACTTGGCCACATCCTTGGCACACTCGGCATCACCCTCAGCCTCCAAAGCAGCGCCATCTTCCAAGTTGGTGGCCACAGCTCCCTGCTCTTCAATCCATGCGCGAAAGACAATCAAGCAGTTCCCGCAACAGCAGTGATTGGGGTGCTGGTCTTGCTGCCAGTAGGTGTCATCTACATCAGAAAAGTCGCCCAGCTGGAGGGTTTGGGTGCGCTGCCTCTTCCCCTGCCTGGCAAAGTAAAATGGTGCAGCAGCATCTGCTCTTGGAATGTCTTTGGCTGCCACAGAGAGCTCAGTGCTTGAAGGCTGGCTCTGGGCTGACTGAAGGATCTCAGCAGCCTCCTCCAGAGCTTCATGCAGCGTCTCCATGCGACGCACCCTTGCCATGGCAACGGAGTGCCTGCAGGCTACTCTGCAAGTGCAAGCTGCAAGGTGGTGGACTGTGACTGTGGCTATGTTGAATCATGCATGTGTGACAATGAGTAAACATTCACAGGCCTGGTGGCCTGCAAGCTTAGCTTGAACACTCTGCACCAATCACATCACGCATTACTGGACCATGCGCTGCGCACTCCGGTGCAGTATCCTGTCAAGCTCTTCACATGACATGACATCTGTGCGGCGCTGCTCCCTGCATTGCAGCTTTTGTTACGGATCACCCAAATGTGTCTGTGAACAAGCCCAAAATGCTGCCAGTACTCATTGGCAGCCGGCTTTTCAATGCAGTGCAAGACTGCAAGCCTGCATGCATGTGACCTACATATTTGCAGCTCAAGCCTGCATGTCTGTGCAGGATCTCAGAGCTTGGCAATGACATCCTTTGGCAGGGAGCTGGTCGCCTTCATGCATGCCTGTGGCAGCATGCCCTTGAACTTGTTCGCCTGGTCATCATACTCCAACGCAAACACCATCTCTACATGGGTGAGGTTGGCAAGGTTCACGTAGCAGGAGATCTTGGCTGGGGTGATCTCAGCAGGGGGGAACTCGCCTCCCTCATTTGGCTCCAGAATAGTTGGTTTCAAGCATGCTGCCTCCAGGGCATGCACCTTCCAGTTGACCTTGCCCTGCTCTGTCACAGCCTCAACTTTGTGAAGGTGGATCTGGCACTGTGGCAATGAGGCTGCAGTCATGGCTTTCAAGACCTCCTGCAAAGGCACTGGGCTGCCAAGGAAGCCTGCCAAAGCTGATGGCAAGGTCTTGCCTGATTTGGGTCGCAGGAGCACCTTGGAACTCTCGGTCAGCTTGTACGGAATCATGCCGCCTCCCTGCTCCAGCAGGGTTGAGGCCTCTGAGCCTGTCTTGAAGAGGCCATGGATGGGGAAGAGCACACCGCTCAAGGTGGTCTCCGCCAGGCCCTTCACATAGACATCGCCCATCTTGGAGACATAGAGCTCCCACGTGCCCATGCCCGGTGGATTGCAACGGCCCATGCCCTTCAACTGCTCCGGCTTCAAGCCAGACTCAAGCTTCACCTCTGCCCTGGAGACCTTCTCCAACCTAAGGGTGCAAACAGGCAATGCCATGAGCCAACGCATGTGCCCTGCAAAAGCTTCTCTTGCAAGCTGAAAAGTACTTATCTGCTAACCAAGGAGCTGTTCCACAGGAATGTCTGCCTCTCGCTTGTTGCGGACAGTGCCAGCCGGATTGAACTCGTCATTGTGCTGCTTCACAATGTCAGCCCATGCCAGCCCTGACCAGACTTCACTGCTTGGCAGGCTTGTCTTACTGCAGGCCTGTCCCTTGTCCATGGTGGTCTTCAAGAAGGGCAACTCCAAGTTGGTTGTCTGTGGCACTGTGAGCTCAAACACGGACATGTCCAGCTGGGGGGCCTGGGACTTGTCTGCAGGCCTGGGGGCCTGTAGGCCTGCAGGCATCTTGGCCAATGCATACTCACCTCGCGCAATTGCACCCTGGACATGCTCTTCCAACATGGTCTGCACATTCTTGGCCACAATCTGCTTCACAGTTGCGCTTGGGGCCCAGCACAAGCCAATGTAGGCCAGGTCTGGCCAAGTCTTCATGCCAGCTGCAGTCCCAGTCTTGCAGGAGTTCAGACTGGCGACGGCCTTGCCAAGCTCAGCGTCGTACAAGGTCTCGTCACGGATCAGCACAGTGTTGGTGGTCTTCAGCTTGGTGCCTGAGAGAATTGTCAGCAGCAAGTCATAAAAGAAGGCATGGCCACTGTAGTGCTGACGCCTTTCTGCGTCTGCATCCCGGTTGGTCTGCCCAGTCTGTGCAAATGCCAAGTCCTTCCAGAAGTTCAGCATGTCGACCCTTTGCATGACATTCAGCAGGCCCGGGACAGCCTTGCGCTTCAGCAATGTGGATGAGCCAAAGATGTTTTTGGCCTGCAAGTTATCTGCAACTGTGGCAGAGACCACCACCCACACCTGCAGGCCCAGGTCTCTCTCATCAGAGTACATGGTTTGCTCATTGAAGAGCGCCGTGCACCTGAAAGCTTTGATGCTCTCACAGGTCTCAAGTTCAGCCCTCCACAAGGCTTGGTGCCTGGCCACGGACTCTTCCCGCAAGGCCTTCCCTGCATTCTTTGTTCCATGCCCCTGCCCATGTTCTGGCTGGTTGGGAGGGAGGACCACACACATTGAAATGTCTGGATTGCTGGCCAGCTCAGCACTCATGTGGGCAACAGTGTTGCGCACCAGTGTGCTGGCCTGAGCTCCAAGCATGGGCACATTCACAAAGGTGATGATGGGCACATTTGACTTCCCCACAAGCAGTCGTGCAGCAAGAGTCTGGTGCACAGAGCTTTCTGCAGACTGGCAGGCCTGCAGGTCTTTGCAGGCCTGCGCTTGGTAGTACAATCCATGCTCCTGCCAAACATCCTTCACAGCAGCAGCAAGATGCTGCTGCCACTCACTGTCAGCTGCAAGTGTTGCAGTCTGATGGCGCGTGGCTGCTGCCCGGTGCGCTCGCATAGCATCTTGCTCTTTCCTCAAGCCTCGGGCCAAACCGATCAGGACACGCAAGTTGGCCTGCTCCTCTTCATCCATGTCAAACGCTTCTGGAAGAGCTGCCTGATCTGCAGTGCCCTCCGGGGTAAATCCCAGGTCTGCAAGCTTGAAGTCAGGCCTGCAGGCCTGAATCTCTGGGAGGAGCTTGCTGTCAAAGTGCCCTGTCCTCCAGGTGTGCTGCAGCTTGCAAAAGCCACCCTCTCCCAGCAGCTTTTCCAGATCTGATTTGAAATGGACCATGAAGCTGGCCATCAGCATAACCTCTGCTTCTCGGCCAGAATCCCTGAACTGGCCACAGACCTGCGGCTGATAGATTGGTGGAGCCTGCCCTCGGTCATAGTACTCCTGCAACTTGGCATTCCATTTCGTCTCAAGCCTTTTCAAGAACTCTGCAACCTTGTCCCAGGAATGCTTTGATATCTCATGCCACAACGGGTTGCTCTGGGCTGAGAACTTGCCTGACAAAGATTTCTTTGGGATCAGAAAAGGCTGCCCAACCAAGCTCAATGGCGCCGCTGTCTGGGCTGGAGCCTCTGTCCCCCAGATGAGCTTGAGGGCCCTGCGGAGATTCAGAGGGGCCTCATCAAAGAAGTACAATGCCGCAATCTCATTTGTGTTGATTTTGGCTTTTCCAACTGCCTGCTTGTTGTGGCGATAGATGGTCTCCTGGAGCAGGTCCTGCCTGCACTTCCGTGAGCCAGAGTTGATCTTGTGGCTGACAATCTTGTCAAACCTAGGGCTGCCCACTTTCAAGGACCAAGTTTTCAAGGCTGTCATTTTCAATATAGATGCGGCCAAGCCACGTGAAATGGATGTTGTAAATCATTGGCCTGACCCTGGCTGACGCATCTGTCTTCACCCTCAAGCTCTCCAGGGACTGCGTCTCGACAGAGCTTTTTGGGTTGCAGGTGCCATAGAGACCTCAGGCAGCAACTGCAGCAGCAGCAGCAACAACAACAACAACAACAACAACAACAACAACAACAACAACAACAACAACAACAACAACAACAACAACAACAACAACAACAACAACAACAACAACAACAACAACAACAACAACAACAACAACAACAACAACAACAACAACAACAACAACAACAACAACAACAACAACAACAACAACAACAACAACAACAACAACAACAACAACAACAACAACAACAACAACAACAACAACAACAACAACAACAACAACAACAACAACAACAACAACAACAACAACAACAACAACAACAACAACAACAACAACAACAACAACAACAACAACAACAACAACAACAACAACAACAACAACAACAACAACAACAACAACAACAACAACAACAACAACAACAACAACAACAACAACAACAACAACAACAACAACAACAGCAGCAGCCACGTCTTCAAGTGCAACAACAGCTTTTTTGCATGGTTGTCAAGGTACACATGGCTCCTAATCCAATGGAAGTGTTGAAACTACCTCCAGCCTGCTACACTTCAATGACACTACTTCCAGCCATCATTGCCATGCCCAATCAGCAGCTTCTGCATGTTGTCGAACACTGCGTGCAGTGGAGGTGCCCCCTTCACATGGGACTGCTCATGCACGCCTATCTGCCACAGCCTCAGGGAAAACTTGGTCAAGTGCTCCATGCCATTCTCAGTGTACTTCAAGCTATCAGGCCTGCTGGACTGAAAGCCTGTCAAGGCCTCCACCTGGCCAAGGTCTTGACACTTGTCCAGCAAGTCATCAAGTCTGGCTTTGTAGGCCAGACGGGAGTCTTCAGTGGCAAGCTTGTCTGCAAACCATTCACACACATCCGTGAACTTCGGGAAGCCCTGGGCATCCTTGGTGTCCATCTCCCCCTTCAGGCAGGCCAAGCACTCGTTCAAGATCTTAGCCATTTCGTCTTGGTGACAAAGGCCATCATCCACGTCCATTGCTAAGGTGGCCAAGCAAACAAGGCTTTATTTTAGACACAGCTGGCAAGCCACACACATCCGCAACTGAAGGCTCACATCCACAAGCGCCCAAGGATCACATGCAAAACTCAAGCCATGGACACAAAGGAGTTCTAGTTTGTGAAGTGGCCATGCCAAGCGCATCGCTGATTTTGCTCCACAAGCCCTGCTGCACTTGACTACAGGCCTGCTGGCCTGCTTGCCTGCCCCTTGCAAACTGCCCCCAGTTTGAACTGATGGCTCCCATATCAAGTGCTACGAGGCCGGACCAATTCCAAAAAAGCTTCCGCAGCCTCTACAGCAGTGGACTCAGGCCTGCACAGCGTCCACCAAGTCCTCTCATGGTGATCCTTCCAAAAGTTGGATGGGATGCTCTGGTAAAACGCTTCCCGTCTGAAACGCCACTGCATTTTGCCATCCAGATTCTCTGGGCACTTGCGGCCAGCAAAGGTTGCCCGTGTAGGCCAGCTCACCTTGGAATCCTCAGGCTCAGAGAGGGCATTGGCCTCAACAGCGTCCTCAATCTCAGGAGCGTCCTCAATCTCAGGAGCATCCTCGATCTCAGGAGCATCCTCAGGCTCAGGGGTGGCATTGGTCTCAGGGGCAGCCTTGGTCTTCTTGGCCTTGCTCTTGGCGGTGGCCTTGTTGGCAGTGGCCTTGGTCTTCTTGGCCTTGGTCTTGGCCGTGGCCTGGGTCTTCTTGGCCTTGGTCTTGGCAGTCACCTTGGTCTTCTTGGCCTTGGTCTTGGCAGTCGCCTTGGTCTTCTTGGCCTTGCTCTCCTTGGCAGTGGCCTTGGCAGCTGGCTTGGTCTTGGCAGCCTTGGCCAACTTGGCATCAATCTTGCGGGTGTCCAGCTGGAAGCCATTGCCACCACCATCAGGCTTCTGAGGCTCCAAATCAGGCACCACGATTCCGGTCTTCTTGATTGCTTTTTGCTCCATGTCTGTGAGCACCCCGTTGATTTCGGTGAAGTTCACCCTTTCCTTGGCAACCTCCTGGCAAGGCGTCTGCAACTCAAAGTCAAGCTTGCGAGGAAGGGGGGTGATGCCATCATCTGATTCTTCCCGGGGCCGCACATTGCGTGCAGTGTCTGGGCTTGGTGTGGCGCGCTTCAGCACAGGCGGAGATGCTGTGACCAAGCCGCTGTTTCCAGGCAAGCTGTCAGCTGCTGGAGCCTGCAGGTCTGCAGGCATGTCAGCAACTTGGCCTGGGACTGCACCAGGTTCATCGCAGAATTGTGGGTCTGGCTGACTGAGCCCGCCCTCTAGCTGCACAGGGAAGCGTAGTGTCCCACCAAACATATCAACTACAGCCCAGTTCTGCCCTAGTGCCCACCTGACATGGAATGGCTGCAAGACAGTTCAACACATTTGCCAATGCCAAGTCGCACCAAGTAACATGCTCATGCCATGAAGCAGCCACACACCTTTTCATCCCCACACCTGGCATTGCAAAATGCTGCAACCCCAAACTTCCCCATGCTCAAACAAATCCAAGGTCCTATGACCATGGATCATAAGACCCCTCTTCAACGGTTGCAGGGCAAAGCTTAGTCCCTGCTTTCGTGTGAGCCTTGCCTTTGGCTTTGGCCTTGCCTTTGGCTTTGGCCTTGCCTTTGGCTTTGGCCTTGCCTTTGGCTTTGGCCTTGCCTTTGGCCTTTGGGCTCTGGCGATTCAGAGCAGGATCACCGCCCCATGGATCTTCAAGATCTTGCAGGTCCATTACTGGGGCTGCAGGCCTGCTGGCCTGCATGCTGGAAATTGCCCAAGTTCTCCATGCTTGAACCATGGCCTCTCCCATCGCACTTGGGTAAAGCCCACTTTCCTTCAAGAGCTGGCCCTTGCCATTCACTTGCACAGACCCGTCTGGCAAGTCCACACGGTCCATGAGAGGGATGTGCTCACACTGGCATCCACAGTCCCGTGCGCATGGAGCGAACCAGGCACTGTTGCACATGAACTTGAAGCGTTTTTTGAATGTTGGCCGCTTCCACTCAAAAACGCATCTGTCCACAAAGAAGAAGCTGAGCTTGCAGGCCATCTCCTTTTTGAAGTCATCAATGTGCTTCTGCAAGAAGGAGAAAATCATGCTTCCAGATGGATTTTCAAAGCAAGCATGCAGCCCTCTAGCAGTGGCCACAATAAACAGCAGAAAGGCAACTCGAGCCATGAAGTTGCCATCCCTGACCAGTTGTGAGGACGGATCGCCTTCAATGTTGCCGGCTTTCCTTTTTGTCACAGAGCTGCAGGCCCACCCAAATGACTTGCACTCGGGCGCCACGCAAAACAAGCCACCCTCCTTGACCCTCATGAGCAGAGTCACAGCCTGCAAAAACCCAGCCTCCTGGAGGACACTGGCTTGGCCAGGGTTGAGGTAGTCAAACCCTTCTGCGCTGAGTCCTGCTTTCCGGGCTGCCTGGACCACTGACTCAGCCATGGAGAACACCTCTAGCACATCCAGGTCACGAGGCAGTTCTGTGAAGTGGGGGCTGGTCAGAATCGATATGGCCGTAAAGCCAAAGATGGTAATGGCACAGTGGGCAACAGGAGGCATGGCGCAGCTAGCTTGCAAGCCTGCAGGCCTGCTGGTTCAATATTCACCTTTGGCTTGAACCACTTAGTTTGACACAAGGAAGCAAACTGCTGGCCACACTTGCAGGTACTGCTGCAGGAAGCCATGAAAGATGCCATGCTTCAGTGCGTTTTTTT
Source organism: Effrenium voratum (assembly GCA_963377175.1). Taxonomy (NCBI): domain Eukaryota; class Dinophyceae; order Suessiales; family Symbiodiniaceae; genus Effrenium; species Effrenium voratum. The sequence goes on along the minus strand of CAUJNA010003590.1, from coordinate 394,392 downwards.
GTCTTCTGCCCCTTGACGCCTGCAAGCCTGCAGACCTGCCTAGTGAATCTTGGCCACCAACTGCCAGCAAGCCTTTGGCAAGTATGGAAAATACAGATGCCCCTCTGGCTGTGTAACCTGCACATGCCTGGATGGCAGGCTGAGCCAAGGCAAGTGGTAAACCTGATACCTACGGTCATGGATCAACTGCCTCAGGGCCAACCCAGCTGCCCTTAGCTCATACTTGTGCTCGCAGAGCTCTTGCAGCCTGGAATACATCTGAATTTGCTTGACAGACAATGGCGCTGCAGCAAGCACCTGAGAAGGCGAAGCCCCTACAACAGCATTGCCTTTTGAAGGCAGAATCACCAAAAGGGGAGGCTGAGACAAATTCACATCCCGGACGTACATCTTTACACAGCAGTAGATGCCATCAGGCTTCACTGCCTCATTCATCAGGCTTCTGTGGCGTTGGCTCAGCTGCCTTCCAGGCACCATGGTGAAGCTGTGCGGTATCTCTGCATCAGGTTCTTCTTGATCTGCAGGGATTGCCCTTTGCTTAAAAGCATTGGACAGAGACACATCCAGGGGATCAATCCAGCTCCCAAAATTGCGCACAGCTGAGATATGCCGTGCCCGAACTTCTGGTCGATCTGCTCGCTTTTCCAGGCCTGGGAAAGACACTTTTCCACCCTGCATTTTAACAACAAGGAACACAGTCAAGTTTGGACAGCATATCATACTGTCACTGCCAAGCAGCAATCTTAGAACTTCTGTTGGGGTTTCCCAGGTTCTCTTTCTCTTCAAGAATGCCAGGACAAGGGCAAAGAGCTGGTCAATGTCCTCATGGGTGTGCCCAACAGTCAAGTTGAAGAGTGTGGTGGACTTGAAGATGCCACGATATGACAGCAAAGCCAGAAACTTGAGCAAGTACTGGTTCTTTGCAGACTTCACAGTGTTGTCCGCCACCACCACAAGATGCTCTGGAAGCTGTTTGCCAGCCTGCTGGCCTGCAGGACTGTCGGCCTGATCCTTTACCTGCTGGATGGTTTGCGACAAGTCCTCAATGAAATAATCTGACCCACATGAGACCTGCGGGTTGGCCATGTAGAGGTACGCACCCCATCCATGGGCCAGTGCGGCAGTAAATGTGACTGATGGCCTTTGGATGTTGTCAAGTTCATGAGGCGTCTTGCGCCACCCCCATCGGGGCCAGGCAAATTTGCTGTGATCCATGTCATCAATAATGATGACCAGTAGGTCACGACAGGCCATGGATCCATGCCGCAGACTCCAGTAGAGCACCCTGTCTGCATATTGATCTTGTTGGTGAGCACGCAGCAGCCTGGCTTTCATCACTTTCTCATCCCACCTTACAGATGGTTTTGAAAGTGCAGCCTGCAGGCGAAAGCAAATGTCACACTGGCTGTGCTGGCTAGTCTTCTTCATCTTAAGAAACTTTTTCCAAAAGCCATTGTACCTTCTCCGGAAGGTGTCATAACTTGGGAGTTCTCCTAGGCCTGCAGGACTGCTCTGGTCTGCAGGCCTGTCCTGAAACTTGCTGTGCATGTCCAGCAACATGTCCCATTCAGCGTGGAACTGCCAATACAAGTCACTGATCTGGCAGTGTTGGATGTACCGCTTCGGCAAGCCAGAAACCTTTGCCATGCAGGACACAGTCAAGGGGTCAGAGACATTGCCATAGATAGTCTCCTGGCATGCTTGCGCCCAAGAGCTAAGTTTAAAGTAGCCTTTTGCACAAACAAATAAACGGCTAGGCATTACAACACAACTTTGAAGGCAGCCCCTCTCCTCCTGCCATGGGTCATCAGGTGCGCAGTCTTCATCTTCAGGCAGAGCTTCTGCTGCAGACTGGTAAAACTCTTGGAAGAAGTGGTCACACTTCGGTGTGGCAAGTGCGTCCCGGGGCCTGCTGCCAAAGCTGTGTTGGCCAAAGCTGCACGTGCGCATGTCTGGCTGACCAGCCATGAGCTTCCGTATGGTGTTCTGAGAGCTTCCCAGCTTGCTGCAGAAGTTGTGAAAGCATACCTGGGCATCCCCAATGTAGTACTCAACTTTCTGACGTTCAGGGCCCTTCTGGCTGGCATCACCATATGTTGCCTGCAGCAGCTGGCAGCGTTCATTCTGTGAGATCTTCCAGAAGCAGCTGCAGAGGGCCTGCAGGTCTGCAAGCCTGATCCCCTTGGCTTTGCACCCCTCCATCTTGCACTTTCTGGGGCATGGCTGAGCCCATCTTTTTCTGCACTCATCAGGATCACCTCCTTTGGTCTCAAACGTGTTCTTGGCCTTCTTGAAGGTAGATGCTGCAAGCAGTTCTGCGCCAGCGCCCAAAGAAACTTTGCGCGTCTTGGAAGGCTCAGCTTTACTTACCACACTGTCAGCTTCCGCCCATGGGTCTGCATCTTCCTGCCAGGGATCTGCCAAGTCCTCACCCCATGCTGCCAGTGAGGAAGTTGCAGCAGAGGCTGCATGCACAGTCTCACTCCATGGGTCAAAGTCTGGTTCCTTGCAAGGCTTCTTTGGCCTTTTATTGCGCCGCCACTTTGTGATGCTACCATGTGGGGTCTTTGGCATCTCTTGGCCCAACAACGCAAGTCCATGCCGCAAGGTGTCTTCAACAGCAAAAGTCTACGCTGCAAAGTGTCTCAACAACACAAGTCCATGCTGCAAGGTGTCTTCAGCAACACAAGTCTATGCTGCAACGTGTCTTCAACAACACAAGCCCATGCTGCAAAGTGTCTTGATCTGGGCAATCCTGGCACACACATGAAAGGGGTGCAGGTCTGCTGCCTTTTTGCTACACTGCCCAATGACTCTATGTGCCCCCAGCAGGCCTGCAGGCCTGCGAATCAGTCTCCCCTTTGGGCATCACCCTGGCGTGTTTGAGCCTTTTTCTGAGCCTTAGCCAACTTAGCTTTGGCTCTTTGCTGCTTGGCTGACTTCCTTCTGACAGCAGCAGACTCACGCCTTTGAACAACTTCTGGGTGTTGGGCCCACATCTGAGCCGCAATGGCCATGGGCACTCCTCTGGACAACCAAAAGGCCTTGAAGTTACTCTGCTGCTCACGCGGGGCAGCTGAAGGGTCCAGGTCCATGGCAGGGTGACTTTGCAAGCTTTCCAGGAAGGAGGTGTTGGCAGCAGTGTCACTGTCACTGGTCAGCCACTCATTGAAGCATGAAGGCCCACCCCGACATGGCCGGCAAGCTTTGGAGTTGCCAGGCAAGTCACTTGTCCCAAGGCTAGAGCTTGCAGGGCCATCCTCTGCCTTTTGGATGCTGGTAGCCTGCAGGTCTTCTCCAAGGATCTGCAAAGCCCCACCAAACATAACCTCAGATGAGAGCAACGGCAGAGGTTCCAAGGCAGGCCCAAACCCACAATCTGTTTGGGAGCCTAGGCCTTCCCTACTGGATTTTACTGGATTGGCCCAACCCCCCTAATCTGTTCGGGAGTCTAGGCCTAGAGTCCCTACTGGATTAGTGGCAGTGGGCCTTCAATTCCCTACTGCTTTAGGTGTACATCGTACACCTAATCCAATCGAGAATCTAGGCTTAGATTCCAGATTGGTTTAGGGAGGTTTGTGCCATTCCCTACTGACCTAGGGGTATGCCATTCTTTGGAACCACCCTGGCTCAATCTGGAATTGCTACTTTGCCCCTAACTCAATCGAGAATCTAAGCATAGATTCCCTACTGAGTTAGGCGTACATCGTACACCTACTACACTCGGGAAATGAGCCTTCACGGTGCCTAAACCTTGTCAATCCATGTCGGGACTCTAAGCCTAGAGTCCCTACTGAGTTAGGCCCCCGGCCAGCCACCGCCTGCCCCTATCCCTTTCGGGACTCTAAGCCTAGAGTCCCTACTGAGTTAGGCCCCCTGGCCAGCCACGGCCTACCCCTAATCCGTTCGGGACTCTAGGCCTAGAGTCCCTACTGAGTTAGGCTCCCCGGCAGCCACGGCCTGCCCCTAATCCGTTCGGGACTCTAAGCTTAGAGTCCCTACTGAATTAGGGCATCGGTCGGGAATCCAGCCTGGCCCCCTAATCCGTTCGGGACTCTAAGCTTAGAGTCCCTACTGAATTGGGGCATCTGTCGGGAATCCAGCCTGGCCCCCTAATCCATTCGGGACTCTAAGCTTAGAGTCCCTACTGAATTAGGGCCTCTGTCGGGAATCCAGCCTGGCCGTTTGGGACTCTAGGCCTAGAGTACCCCGCCCCCAGCCTGGCCCCCCTAATCCAGCCTGGCCCCCCTTGCACATTGCTTGAACACGTTGGTACAGGAGTATGCTGGAACAAGTGTTTGTGAACCAGTTGTTTTCAAGCGTTGCTCAAACACTTTTGCGCACTAAGGATTTGGCTGCTGCAAGTGTACTTGATTGTGCGGTTTCCATGCGTTGCCCAGGCATGTTTGTGTACGCAAACATGCTGGAGCAAGTGTTCATGGGTGAGTTGCTTCTTGGGTGTGGTCCGAACACTTTTGCCCACAGAAGAATTTGCCGGAACAAGTGTTTGGGGGTGCGTTCTTGTCACGCGTTGCTTGAACACTTTTGTTTGTATTATAATTATTATTCTAGAGACAAGTGTCCGTGAATGCGTTGCTTTAGCGCATTGTTCGAGCCACTCTTGTGTTCCAGGGTGGCTTGCAACAAGTAAAACCTACTGTCCTGCTTGAGCCTGCATCCCCCCTCTCAATTCGAAAAGAAATTACTCAGCCAGGCAGACCTTGGGCCCAGGGTTCCCACAGATTTTAAAATCAAGGGCCAAAAGATGGCTGGCTTTGCAAGGCTTTCAATGCAACCAGCATGCCAGCAGCCAGGCAGATGTTGCATCAAGGCTTGGCCCAAAATACTGACTTCTGATGCGATTTCAGGTGAAGTTTGACCTTCAGGGGCCCGCCACACACACAGAAACAAACACTCCTGGCACTGGCACCTTTGACAAAATTCAAGAATTCAGAGGCTGATGGCTCGCAATGCAATGAGAACAGTCAGAAAAAAACTACACTTGGTTGCTCCCTCACCTTCAAAACCCTTGCAGGAATTTAGGGCACAGTCTTACATCTGGTAGGTGTTGCTTGTCAAGCCTCACTGGCCCTGGTGTTGAAACAGGGCATGATAACACATACACACATACACACACACACATGCACATGCACGTGCACACACACACAGACACACACACACACAACACACACCCACACACACACACACACACACGCACGCACACAAACACACACATGCACACATGCACACATGCCTGCACACACACAAGTGCACACACACACACACACATGCTTTGCGCACACACACACACACACACACGCATGCACAGACGTACGCACGCACGCACACCCGCACACATGCATGCACCCACCCACCCACACACACACACACGTGCATGCACCCACACACACACACACACACGCACGCACACACACACACACACCAACACACAGGCACACACACACACACAGAGACACAGAAACAGGCACAGAGACACAGAGCCACAGAGTCACAGAGACACAGAGTCACAGAGACACAGGGAAACACGCTCAGAAACGCAGTTGCACACTCTCTTACGTGCATGCACACACACATGCACACAGACACACACATGCCAAGGCATGGCTTCCATGCCTGGGAAGAATTAGCTCAATCCCCTGAAACAAGCCCTGGAATGATTCAAGCGCTAGGCACCTGAAGTGTTAAACTTGAAGTTTTGCAATGTGGAAACTTACTTGCCCCAGGCAGCACCTGGAAATTCTCAAGCCTGCCTTTGCAAGGCATGTCCCCCGACCAAAGGAAAACCCTGCCAGTCAGCCAGCTGACTCTTGCAGAGGTCCAGTGGAGAAAATGTCTTCTGCCACTCTGGAAAGAAGCTTAGCAATTAGGTGGGAACACATCAATTGCACATTGCCAGTTGCATTGGTCTGGAAGGGCAAGCAGACTGTAGGCATTCTAGCTGAGAATCAAGAATTATATCTTTGGCACGCTGCTTTGTTCATATGTTAGTTGGCAGGGTGGCAGGCTGGCTTCTCAGTTACAAGGCCAACAAAGCAGCTGACAAAAGCAAATGGGCACTTGAGGCCATGAATTTGGGCATTTTGCCAGGGCGTTCTGCCTGCCTCTGCCTGGCCTTGCCATGCTCAATAAGTAGGCGGGAAAGAAAGCAGGCTGGCGTGTTTGTTGTCAACATTGTCAGCAGAAGCAAAGTGGGTCAGCCCTTCCCTACCCTACCCTATCAGGCTGAAAAAGCTTGAGCTGCCCAAGCTCATGATACAGATACTGATGCAAAGCCTAATCACGCCCAATCAAGTCCAGCTATGACAAGCTAATGTGCCCTGGGCAAGCGAAGAAGCTGCCAAGGAGCAACAGGCCAGCTGTCCACGGGGTTTGCAAGTTGACCTTGGCAGCTAGCAGGCAATGAGTGGCAAATGAGTTGGCGTATTGTGTCACAGCATGCCAATTTCAGCACTGACCCAATTGATGGCATGACAGCTGTGCAAAGCAGGTCAGACATGAGCCACTCACAACGCCCATTACAACATGCCCTACAGCAAGCCGTTCGAGAAAATTGTTCTAAGCTATGAGCCCTGCAAGGATAATCCTGCTGGCCAGCTAGCCTGTTGGCCTGCTTCAGCTTCTTGCCCTTCTATTGCACGGCTGCACAAGTCTGCAAGACAAGGACACTTCATGTCACAATTGCCAATTGAAGACTTGGTCTACGTTGCATTGCGTGGCCAGTCACTGAATCTGTAGTAAGCCATTCCTCTTGATGTTGTGTGTTTGCAAAAAGCCTCTTAGCCAAAATGGCTGACAAGATGCAATGCTTAAGAACTTCAGCCAACTGCAAGATCACAAAGACAGCCTCACCATCAACAAGGGGCTCCTGAGGCTAGATACGGCCAGGAGAAAACATGCTAAACAGGTGTGAGAGGGACAGGAGTGGTGAATCATTTCAGGGTTCAGGCTGACTGCGCAACACACCAAAAAGGGTGTGGACAGGAGGTGACATGATAGTGTTCAAAGACATACACAATGCCCAAAAAGTCAACACCATTGTTTTGAGCAATGCGTCCCCCAAAATGCTCTTTGGCACACTTGGCCTTGGGTATCCACATGGGCAGGCGTGAGGTGATTTTCAGGGTCAAACGTCTGAGAGAGATGGCCAGCCTGAAATTTTGGACTAGAATTCCTGCTGCTGGTGCCCCTGACTTGCATTATCATGATGGCAATTTCCAAACATGGGCCAGGCTCTGACCAAGATCTGTGCGCCCCTTCCAACTGGCAGCAGGGCATTGTTTCATGGGTAGGCAGTCGGCATTCCACCTGCAAGCCTGCCTAAAGTGAGGCAGCCAACCATCATCATCCCTGAAAAGGAGAATGCCATGCCACAATGTTCAGCCAGTATACCCAATGGAGCCCAGGAGGGGGCAAGCTAGCTTTGGGAAGGGCAGGCGGATGTTACTACGTATTGGTTTTGGGATATTATTTGAGATGAAGGCCAAGGCAAGGGCCCCATGCCTTGGATGCCCTGATTGCAGGTTATGTGTGGCCATTCCAGCCTTGACTAGTGTAAGGCAATGAATGATGTGATGGAGGGCAGGGGCTTCAGCAGCAAATTCAGCTTTGATGTTGGAATGAAGGCGCCAAGCAACCAACGATTTCCTGAAAGTAATAAGAATGCATGAGTGAACCAAAACACACCCAGATTCCAAAACGCATTGGGTTGTCTACATATTCCTTGCTCAACTCTCCTCCACGCAGGCAGCTTTTCCAGTCACGCACACTGGCACCTGCTGTCTGGCCTGGGCGGGAGGTGAGGCACACTGCGCAACACAACAAAAATGGCTGCAAAGATGGGCCAAATTGGCATTTGTCCACAACACCAGCTCAAGGGTTCCCAATGTCTTAAAGACAAAATCTCAGTTGGGGATGACTTGAACAGCCAACCAGCCACACATACCCTCATGGACTACCTGCCTGTCAATAAAAGCAAAGTGACAGCTGAAGCGGATGTCCAGGCCCCCGGCTTGTGTTGTGTTTTTGCCTGACCAAGGGCAAGCAGCACCAGCCCAAAACTGTCAACTGTCTCAGCACGGAAGGAAGAAACGCATCCCATTGGCAAGCGTTCTTTTTGTCTTCATCGCTGAGTGCAACAGCATGAGTGCCAAGGGCGGCAATCTTTCTACCACGCTCGAGGGGACAGTGCAAGCAGGCCACTGACAGCCATGCTCTCAAGGTCTGCAAATGGCTAGGATCAGCCAGCCATTCAATCAAGCCTGAGGTCACAGCATAGTTTTGGCTTGGCTACAAGAACTAGCAGGAACATGCAAGCCAGCAGGGGTAAGCAGATGCCACCAGGCAACATTCCTCTGGCCGCCTGGCCTGCATGCCTTCCCCGGTCTGCATGCCTGCACTGGCCTGCATGCCTGCCCCGGTCTGCATGCCTTGCTGCATGATTGCAAGCTTGGGCAGCACATTCAAGGCAGCCAAGCCTCAGTTGTCACCACAATGTCAAGGCTGTGGCTCATTTTTGATTGAAAAGAGGCCTGAGCATTGCACAGTGCAGCCTTGTGACTCCTGGTGACTGCGTCAACCATTGCAGGTGGTAGGTGATGCCAGTGAACCTCTGCTCCAGGCTGCCCTCTGTCAGCCAAAAATATTGGCGCCTTGGATCAGACCTTGGCACGTTGGGGATGGGCATCTGCTTCCTCAAGAAGTACTGCACATCGTCCCAGCTGTGAGGGACGCTGTGGCTGGACACAGGCTGATGTTGCAGGCCAGCCAGTGCCTGATCTGCATCAGGTCCAGCAGGCCTGCCTCAGAAGCAGTGCACTGAAGTGCAGTGTTGGTTGGGGTGGGTTTGTTGCCTGTGCCTGAAGGCCGGTAATAAGTCTTAGCCAAGGAACTGGCCTGCAGGCCTGCCTCCCCTCTGTGGCGTAACTCAATCACCATTTTGGAAATGCCACACTGCAGGTTGAATGTGCTCCATTCCGTGCTCAGCAGGGTTGTTGCCTGCAGTGCTGGAAGACACACCAAAACAAAGTGGGAAGAACTAAGAGTTTGTGGCCAAGTAAATCTAAGGGTCCTGCCACACTGGCCTGGCCCACTTCTTGCTCCCCATGGAAGACCTGCTTCTTGAGGGCCACAGTCAGCATCTGGTGCCCCTGCAGGGCCAGGTAGCCCTCCGCGCCGTCCCAGACCTTTCAGCTGAAAAACCCAAAGCCTGCTTACATGGACCCCCACAGTGGTGAAGCAGTCTTGCGCAACAAATTGAGCAGCTGACAGGCGTTGGGCCTTTGGCAGCATCTGTTTGGGCTTGTCCCGGAATGCCAACAATGCTCCTCAAGAAGTGTGGGTGGGCAGGGCCACAATCGGAAGCCATCAACTTATTCACAGCACCACACAGTGAGGCCAAGATGCACAAAGTATGGTGCTGCATCACCAGTGGAGGTTGCAAACTTCACCCTGTACTCCACAGTCAAATCAGTCAGCACCGCTGCCATGGCAAAGAGCCTACTTGCCTGCTTGCCTACTATCCTGATGCCAAACGCCTGCTGGCCTGAAAGGTTCTGCAACAAACTCACAGTCAG